>NC_069430.1:37312050-37369550 GCF_026875155.1 Cherax quadricarinatus | reverse complement strand
TAGCAATTAGTGAGGCCTCAAACTTACACTGCTCGTCATTGTCTTTCACAATGGCTTATCAAATATAACAATAATAAAGGTATTCAGTAGGGCCTCGACATTCTCATTCAAAGTACTGAAATTGTGGAAGCTTATACGTAGGAATATCCATATGTTTGTGGCTGTAGTACGGATGTTAAAAGATAAATGGCTGTTAATGTTATGAAGCAAAATTAAAGTGGATGGTAGACCCTGACTGGGAAAAGGAGTTTAAAGAATTATGTCAAAGTTGGTATGAGAGAACCAGAGCTAAAGAAGTAGCAGAAAATTCCATTAATAATGAATGAACACCTGTGAAAGAAAAGAATGCGTAAATGCTTAATTTCAATGGATTAAAAAACAAGCGATATGAAAAAAGGGTAAGCATTTTTTCGCCAGAAAATAAGAATAGTGTAAAAATCTGAGACGAGTTAAATGTTTTAGGCATTATGAGTCACATGAGAGAATAATTATTTTTGAGGACCTTAATGCTAAAGTTGAAGATACAATTTTAAGAAATTAATTAAAAGGTATATGAGGTATAATAAAATGTGAATATTTATATCACGCAAAGTAAATAAAACGATTGTACAACACTAGAACATATTAAAAGATAAGAAATAAGGAACTACTGTAGCAGGCCTACTGACCTTTGATAGGCAAGTCCAGTTCAGACCCACCCATATACCCATTCAACCTATATTTAAGACTACTCGAAATTTTTTCCTCAAATACACTACCTGGGAGTGTGTTCCATTCATCTAAAACTATTACCAATCAGTACTTTCCAATAGCCTTCTTTAAATCTAAATATCTCCTACTTGAATCCACTGCTGTGAGTCCTGCCTTGATTATATATTTTCAACACTAAATTATAACATCTTTATTTATTCCCGTTTTCCATGTTTACACTTCAATCATACCTCCCTTAACTCAGCATATTGTGGTAGGAAAGGTATCTAATACATGGAATCAACTTCGCCAACCCTCTCTGTATATTTTCGAGCGTGTGTCCATGCTGAAATATGGAGACCGGAATTGAGCGGTATAATCTAATGAGGTCTAAGCAATGATATCAAGTTGAAATATAACCTTAGGACTTCTATTATTTATACATCTTGATATGAAGTCAAGAATTCTTTTAGCTCTACTGCGAGCACTTGTGCCCTGTTGTCGAGGCTTTAATTTTTTTGCTAACCAGAACTCCTAGACCTTTTACATATATACTTTTACTAAGATTTGCATTGTTTATCTTGTCATAGTTATTTCATTTTCCTAGGATTAGAAACTTACATTTGTCTACATTAATCTGTATCTCCCACTTCTACCATCATAACATCAACTTATATTATGTCATCCTGTACCCTTCTGATGTCTACATCAGAAATTATTTCATGGCCTATTTTAGTGTAATCTGAAAATTTACTCAAGTCGCTATTTATTCCGTCATCAACGTCGTTTATGTAGACTGTGAACAACAAACAAGGGTCCCAATACTGACGTCTGTGGCACACCACTCGTAACAGGTCCCAATTCTGATCTCTTCTCATTATTGCAAACTGTCTGTTGCCTATCGGTCAAATATTCTTGCTAGAGAACGTTTCACTCCTGGGAACTTTGTCAAGCACAGGAGCTAAACGTTTCCGAAAATGTTCTAGTGTTTCTCAAGTATCTTATACACTGGATAAACAGCTATGGGATAAACTTTTGGATGCTTTAAAGTTTATTGAAACGATTGATACATCTGATCCTTAGTAGCTAGCAAATGGAAGGTTAAAGAGAAGTGAACAGGAATGTTTAAGCCGAACTTGCCAAATTGGCTTATTCCGGATGGATTGTTTTGCCAAACAGCCGAGAATACATTTCTTTTTATTGTAACTCGAAAATCAGTTTGAATATCACGAAGTTAATATATTTCATTACTCTCAAATAATACTAAGTTTAAGTTCACTTTAGATATAATGGGTAACGTTAAGCTATATAATATTACATAAAATTTAGCAAGGTTAGCCTGTTAAGTTTGTTATAACATATTAAATAACATAATTATATCTGTCAATCCAGAACCCAAATATATCATTCTTATATTAAACCATTCAAATGTTTTTCTCATTAAAAAATCTATTTAGGATTAGATCCTAAATTCTGTTATTAACTCACTGACTTATCATGCCTCACATATTAGTACCAGTCTTCCTTGTTAACATGCCTACTTAATATTATACATTATGAGGTCTTATCCGCTACTTACTCTAGCAAACTTTTTCATGTACTGACGGACAGCTACGGCAGCGCAGTGAAGGTCCAGGACACAGTTCTCAAAAGCTGCAAAATTTGGGCATTCTTTAGTTTATTTTTGCTAATAATATTCAGTATTCTATGTATATTTTTTTCTCACAAACATAACCTGACAATGCTATTAAATATACAAATTTTGCCTGGTCTCAGACCGGGCCGCGGGGGCGTTGACCCCCGAAATCCCTCCAGTTATCTCCCGGTTGGTCTGATTATAGAATCAGTGATTTCTTGCACATTTTCTGAGAAGGTAAGCTTCAAAAAAGGAACTAATTGTAAGCAAGTAAAAAATGGATAATCGTAATCATTACATTTTGTTTTTTATCTTATCTTGCCTTAAAATAATATTAAATTTTCTGAAAAGCTGTGCATAAAACAGGTTTTAAAAACCTTAATTTGTGTAATTATTCTTGAACTACCATGCAAATTGTGAGGACCTGCGAAACAGATAGAAAATCAGGAAAGTGTAATGAAATATAGACTAAAAGTTATAAGAAACTTACCACCTTGGGCCTCAGGGTTGTCACCTTTCAGAACGGGCTTACCAGCATCAGCCCAATAAGCCCAGGAGATAAGGAAGGCGCCACAGTAATAGCCGCCTCCTGCAGGGGTGTGGCAGGGCGACGAGGCGTTACACTGCGTTGATGCCTCGCACAGGCAACCCAGACAGTTAGGGGTAACTAAATCGTTCTCTTGACCTGTGGAAGCAGAGTCAGAAATGACTATGCTGTTCTCTTGACCTGTAAAAGCAATGTTAATGGTCACTATATTGTTCTCTTGACCTGTGGAAGCAAAATTAGGAGTGACTATAGTATTCTTTTGAATGATGACATAGGAGACTAAGTACGTAACTACGTATAATGTTTTCTTGACCCGCGATAACAGGCACATAAATTAATACACTGTTTTCTTGACCTGTGATACAATAGGCATTAAGGGTTATTATATTACTCTCTAGACCTGCTAAAAGCAGTTAGGTTCATGTTACTGTTTTATTTATTGGCCTGTGGAAACAGTTGAAAGTAACTATACAGTTCTCTCTGAGCTACAAATGCAAAATTCGGGGTGATTTTATTATCTTGATCTGTAGAAGTACAGAGTTAAAGGCATCTATAGGTCTATCGTCTTGTGCAAGAAGTTAGGGGTGACAATACTGTTTCCTTGATAAGTGAAATTAAACAGATAGTAGTGGCTATAATTTTCTTGACCAGTGAAATTGAATAACTTGAGACCACTATACTGTTCTCACGACCTGTGAAAGTAAGCAGTCAAAGGTTAACTGATTTTCAGGAGGATGACCACCTACGACTGTGTCGCTAAGGAATATAATAACTATAAGCTTAAGTGTATACTTTCTCCGCGTATTTGAGTTATAATTCTATAAATCATATGAAAATTTTAAGTTTAATACTTATTTTTGATGGTGTACAGATTACATCCTGCCTTAACTGACTTTTCGATAGGTTTTAAACCTAAAAACCAACCAATATATAAATATGCTTAAAAAGATGCAAGCTTGCTTGCCTGCCTGCCTGCCTGTCTGCCTGCCTGCCTGCCTGCCTGTCTGCCTGCCTGCCTGCCTGCCTGCCTGCCTGCCTGTCTGCCTGCCTGCCTGCCTGCCTGCCTGCCTGCCTGCCTGCCTGCCTGTCTGCCTGCCTGCCTGCCTGCCTGCTTGCCTGCCTGCCTGCCTGCCTGCCTGTCTGCCTGCCTGCCTGCCTGCCTGCCTGCCTGCCTGCCTGCCTGCCTGTCTGCCTGCCTGCCTGCCTGCCTGTCTGCCTGCCTGCCTGCCTGCCTGCCTGCCTGCCTGCCTGCCTGCCTGCCTGCCTGTCTGTCTGTCTGCCTGCCTGCCTGCCTGTCTGCCTGCCTGCCTGCCTGCCTGCCTGCCTGCCTGTCTGTCTGTCTGCCTGCCTGCCTGTCTGTCTGCCTGCCTGCCTGCCTGCCTGCCTGCCTGTCTGCCTGCCTGTCTGCCTGCCTACCACCCCACAGAGAAGCGGTCAGTAATATTGACACAAGATGATCTCATCATCTAACAAGACATACTGGAGACCTTGATGGAGTTTTGTAAATTCCTTGGGTTAAGACTCATTCCGACGATGTTTCTTGTACAGTATTTCTCGTATCATATTCTCTCTTAGTCAAGAATCAGATTCTTTGGCAAGTATTTCCACTCATAAACATATAAAAATATGTTGGCATGAGGCACATGGTGACATCAGGGCCAACATTCTCCACACAATTGTTAATGAACATAAGAAAGTTTCCAAGAACAGTCAGAGAATGACGCAACGTTGACCCGAACAAATGGTTATCACTGACGAAAATAATGTTTGACTTACATAAAGGGGATCAAACAAAATCAAATGCATTGTAATTTATGCAAGACCCAAGGTGAAATAATTATGGAAAGAGCAAGAAATTGTTGGAAAACATACAGTATTTGTGAACAGAATTTGATGTTCTGAAATCGAGAATGGAGTGTAGTAGTGTGAAGGGGTTGGTGGTAGTATATAGATGAAGAAAGAGCAAATAATTTTATGGTTTACCTGTAGTAGTGGCAAAACTTTAGTTACTCTTTTGTGACAAACATTTGAAAGTTGCGTATTTAATGAAAATTAACGAGATCTATAAAGTACAAGGGAAAAACTTTAAAATACACCGTACGTTAGAAAAATCTGCATACTGACGTTGATGATTCTCGGCGAAGTCATTGGTAAACCAGTAATAAAAGTGAGAAGTGACCAAGCAACGTCCAACCTAAACCTGTTAAAGTGACTTGTTGAGACTTGAAGGTCGTGGATACCTGAACTGTTCTCCCTCACCACACTTAGTATTGCACTGCAAGGTAACACTGTCCTTGCAAAGGTCATTATAAATTATGATTATTATTATTATTATTATTTTGTTATTATTATTATTATTATTATTATTATTATTATTATTATCATAAAAAAGTTCTCAAACCGTTTCGCCTTAAGGGAGGTTCCTTGATGATGGTGAGGGACTCTTGATCTAGGGAATTGGATCTGTGCTCCAGTTCCCTGAATTGAGCCTGAATGCCTTCCACCCCCCTCCCCACACATGCGTTGTATAATCCCTATTTGTTTAGCGCTCCCCATAACAATACTAATCTAAATCCGTATGAGTCATGCAGAGCCCCGAGAATGTGAGGTAATCAGTATTCATCCCAGACAGGGTAGTTGCAACTGATATGAACTAGTAGCTTCCATAATATTCAACATTTATAAAAATATTTAGCGAGCGTTGGTGGAGTAGATATCCCATTCAAGTAACAGTTTACCATTTTTGTTTGATTATTTCCACAACAGACAAGACAAATTATCTTGTTTTCAGGGCTACGAATGGATTACCTAGCTAATGCTTCGAAGACAGTGGATGCTGTGCAGTGAATAAATAACTACAGGCCTTGGCCTTGACAGTCCCTTGGTGCAGAAATTAACAGAATAAGAGGGAATGTCTGCTGGAAAAATGTGTTTACCTTCTTCTTTTTCGGGAAAATAATATAAAGTGTAAACTTGCCTAATATTTGTTGATACGGTGATGTATAATGAGAATAAAAGTCAGAATATTCAAGTGGTGAGTTCATAATGGTTCAGGACGGACCGAAATGTTGCCGGAGGTTGGTTAATGGAGTTGAAACCCCAGTGTACGAGGGTCGTTAAGACTGCATGTAACGTCTTCACCTCCAGACAAGACTGCTTGTATCTTTACAAACAAACATTAAAGTAGACTTTCAGCACATATATGCTGTGTCATACATATGTTGGTGTATATGCTGAGTCATACACATGTTGGTGTATATGCTGAGTCATACATATGTTGGTGTATATGCTGAGTCATACATATGTTGGTGTATATGCTGAGTCATACATATGTTGGTGTATATGCTGAGTCATACACATGTTGGTGTATATGCTGAGTCATACACATGTTGGTGTATATGCTGAGTCATACATATGTTGGTGTATATGCTGAGTCATACATATGTTGGTGTATATGCTGAGTCATACATATGTTGGTGTATATGCTGAGTCATACATATGTTGGTGTATATGCTGAGTCATACACATGGTGTATATGCTGAGTCAAACACATGTTGGTGTATATGCTGAGTCATACATATGTTGGTGTATATGCTGAGTCATACACATGTTGGTGTATATGCTGAGTCATACACATGGTGTATATGCTGAGTCAAGCACATGTTGGTGTATATGCTGAGTCATACACATGGTGTATATGCTGAGTCAAACACATGTTGGTGTATATGCTGAGTCATACACATGTTTATGTATATGCTCAGTCATACACATGTTGGTGTATATGCTGAGTCATACACATGTTGGTGTATATGCTGAGTCATACACATGGTGTATATGCTGAGTCATACACATGTTGGTGTATATGCTGAGTCATACACATGGTGTATATGCTGAGTCAAACACATGTTGGTGTATATGCTGAGTCATACACATGTTGGTGTATATGCTGAGTCATACACATGGTGTATATGCTGAGTCATACACATGTTGGTGTATATGCTGAGTCATACACATGGTGTATATGCTGAATCAAACACATGTTGGTGTATATGCTGAGTCATACACATGTTGGGGTATATGCTGAGTCATACACATGGTGTATATGCTGAGTCATACACATGTTGGTGTATATGCTGAGTCATACACATGTTGGTGTATATGCTGAGTCATACACATGTTGGTGTATATGCTGAGTCATACACATGTTGGTGTATATGATGAGTCATACACATGGTGTATATGCTGAGTCATACACATGTTGGTGTATATGCTGAGTCATACACATGGTGTATATGCTGAGTCAAACACATGTTGGTGTACATGCTGAGTCATACACATGTTGGTGTATATGCTGAGTCATACACATGGTGTATATGCTGAGTCAAACACATGTTGGTGTATATGCTGAGTCATACACATGGTGTACATGCTGAGTCATACACATGTTGGTGTATATGCTGAGTCATTCACATGTTGGTGTATATGCTGAGTCATACACATGGTGTATATGCTGAGTCAAACACATGTTGGTGTATATGCTGAGTCATACACATGGTGTACATGCTGAGTCATACACATGTTGGTGTATATGCTGAGTCATACACATGTTGGTGTATATGAGTCAAATGTGTGATATGAGTACACATGTTGGTGTATATGCTGAGTCATACACATGGTGTATATGCTGAGTCAAACACAGTGTTGGAGTATATGGCTGAATCTATACACATGGTGTATATGCTGAGTCATACACATGTTGGTGTATATGCTGAGTCATACACATGGTGTATATGCTGAGTCATACACATGTTGGTGTATATGCTGAGTCATACACATGGTGTATATGCTGAGTCATACACATGTTGGTGTAATGCTAGTCATCACATGTGGTGTATATGTGAGTATACACATGTTGGTGTATATGTGAGTCATACACATGTGGTGTATATGCTGAGTCATACACATGTCGGTGTATATGTCGAGTCATACACATGTTGGTGTATATATTGAGTCATACACATGTTGGTGTATATGTTGAGTCGTACACATGTCTGGTGTATATGTGAGTCATACACATGTTGGTGTATATGTTGAGTCATACACATGTTGGTGTATATGTTGAGTCATACACATGTTGGTGTATATGTTGAGTCATACACATGTTGGTGTATATGCTGAGTCATACACATGTTGGTGTATATGTTGAGTCATACACATGTCGGTGTATATGTTGAGTCATACACATGTCGGTGTATATGTTGAGTCATACACATGTTGGTGTATATGTTGAGTCATACACATGTTGGTGTATATGTTGAGTCATACACATGTTGGTGTATATGTTGAGTCATACATATGTTGGTGTATATGTTAAGTCATACACATGTTGGTGTATATGCTGAGTCAACACATGTTGGTGTATATGTTGAGTCATACACATGTTGGTGTATATGTTGAGTCATACACATGTTGGTGTATATGTTGAGTCATACACATGTTGGTGTATATGTTGAGTCATACACATGTTGGTGTATATGTTGAGTCATACATATTTGGTGTATTGTTGTCATACACATGTTGGTGTATATGTTGAGTCATACGCATGTTTTGGTGTAATGTGTTGTCATACACATGTGTGTATATGTTGAGTCAAACAATTGGTGTATATGTTGTCATACACATGTCGGTGTATATGTTGAGCCATACACATGTTGGTGTATATGTTGTCATTCACATGTCGGTGTATATGTTGTCATACACATGTCGGTGTATATGTTGAGTCATACTGTGTTGTATATGTGTTATTACACATTTGTGTATTGTTGAGTCAACCATTATATGTGTAATGCTGTAGTCTACACATGTGGATATATATGTTATTATTTATATTATTCTGGTTGTTGTATTAAGCATAATATGTATTATATTATTATTATTGATATTTAGTCTAGTGTTTTGGGTATTGTCTATTTTTAATATATTTTAATGGATATGTCGTGAAAGGGGAGAGAAAAAGGTATTATAAATGAAATTCTAATTAATAAATATAACTTTCACTCTGGTGAGCCTAGTGTCGTCTTGATTAATGTATGTAAAGCACTAAACCCGTATGGATTATAAACTGCATATCATTACTGACATATTTCAGAGGATCTATTTGCCTTTTTGACAGTAATTGATTTATTACACAAACTCTGATAATCCTTTGTTTAGCTCTCGTCACAGCCATTATATCTGTACCTCTTATCTTCTCCACCCTTGCTGCTGTATAATCCTGTGTGACCCTAGTGGGTTTAGCGCTTGGTTTTGATTATATTTCAGAGGAACGGTAAGCCCGTGTGGGTCATTCAACGCAAAATGGTCAAATATCGATTCTCTGTCTGTTAATCTCCAGACAGACGCATTACCCTTTCAGCTAACCAGGATAGATAAGAAGAATATCATGTATAAACTGCATAGCGTAGTGTAGACTCGATCCTTCGTTCCGTGATAGCAAGACAGGAACCTGAGCCTCGCAGCCTCACAGCATGTTACAGTATGGAGATAACTTGCCAACTTAACAGTAAATATTTAGCGCCACCATTTCGTTACAAGTTTCCAAGAAGCGCTAGTGAGGCGCATGGTGGTGGAGGCTGCCTCTAACACTGCCTCTAACACTGCCTCTAACACTGCCTCTAACACTGCCTCTAACATAAGAACATAAGAACATAAGAACGAAGGAACACTGCAGAAGGCCTACTGGCCCATGCGAGGCAGGTCCAAGTCTCCTACCGGCTTAAGCCAATGCACCCAACCTAGTCAGGTCAGGTCACATTGACTTAAGGGAGGAACACGGCAACCGACCTGGTAGCACAAGCTATCAGGTCTAACTCACACCCACCCACATCCACTCATGTATTTATCCAACCTATTTTTAAAGCTACACAACGTTCTGGCCTCTATAACGGTACTTGGGAGTTTGTTCCACTCATCCACAACTCTATTACCAAACCAGTACTTTCCTATATCCTTCCTGAATCTGAATTTTTCCAACTTAAAACCATTGCTGCGAGTCCTGTCTAGGCTAGATATTTTCAGCACACTATTTACATCCCCTTTATTTATTCCTGTCTTCCATTTATACACCTCAATCATATCCCCCCTAATTCTACGTCTTTCTAGAGAGTGCAGATTCAGGGCCCTTAGTCTATCCTCATAGGGAAGGTTTCTGATACATGGGATCAACTTTGTCATCCTCCTTTGTACATTTTCCAGAGAATTTATATCCATTCTGTAATAAGGTGACCAAAACTGTGCAGCATAATCTAAATGAGGCCTAACCAAGGATGTATAGAGTTGAAGAACAACCTGAGGACTCCTATTATTTATGCTTCTTGATATGAAGCCAAGGATTCTATTAGCTTTATTGCGAACACTTATGCACTGTTGTCTTGGTTTCAGATTACTGCTAACCAGAACTCCTAAATCTTTTTCGCAATCCGTAATATTAAGATCTACATTATTTAGTTTATATGTGGCATGGTTATTGTCCTGTCCAACATTTAGAACTTTGCATTTGTCTATATTAAACTGCATCTGCCACTTCTCCGACCACTGCATCAGTCTATTCAAATCTTCCTGGAGTGCTCGAATGTCCTCGTCAGAATGAATTCGACGGCCTATTTTGGTGTCATCGGCAAACTTGCCGATGTCGCTCTTTATGCCCTCATCTATGTCGTTTATGTAGATTGTGAACAGCAGGGGGCCCAACACTGACCCCTGTGGAACACCGCTCGTGACACTTCCCCACTCTGATTTCTCCCCATTTATGCAAACTCTCTGCTGCCTATTTGTCAACCATGCCTCTATCCAGGAAAAAATTTCTCCTCCTATTCCATGTGCTTTAATTTTCCTCAATAGTCTCTGATGTGGGACCCTGTCAAAAGCCTTACTGAAGTCCATATACACAATATCATATTCATTACCATGATCTACCTCCTCAAATACCTTAGTGAAAAAAGTTAATAAATTCGTAAGGCAGGAACGCCCCTTTGTAAAACCATGCTGAGATTCGTTGATTAATTTATGCTTTTCAAGGTGGCTACGAACTGCCTCGGCAATTATTGATTCCATAAATTTTCCCACTATGGAGGTTAGGCTTATTGGTCTATAGTTCGAAGCTAAGGACCTGTCACCTGTTTTGAAAATAGGTATCACATTTGCCATTTTCCACTTATCTGGCACCATGCCAGTTTGTAGTGATATGTTGAAAAGATTAGCCAAAGGTGTGCTAAGCTCCTCTTTACATTCCTTTAGAACCCTTGCATACAGTTCATCAGGGCCTGGGGATTTGTTAGGTTTTAATTTATCTATTTGCCTAAGGACCATGTCACTTGTGACCCTAATAGTGCACAGTTTATTATCGTCCTGTTCTACATAATTTATCATTACTGGAATATCGCTGGTATCCTCCTGTGTAAAAACTGAGAGGAAGTATGTGTTAAAAATTCTACACATTTCCTTATCACTGTCAGTGAGCTGACCCGAGGAACTTTTGAGTGGGCCTATCTTGTCCCTGATCTTACTTCTGTATACCTGAAAGAATCCTTTTGGGTTAGTCTTCGATTCTCTTGCAACTTTAACCTCATAATCTCTTTTTGCTTTTCTAATTCCCTTTTTTATTTCTCTCTTTAACTGAATATATCGATTTCTCAATTGCCCCTCTCCTCTTTTGATTTGCCTATATATGCCTCTCTTTTAACACTGCCTCTAACACTGCCTCTACTCAGTCCTCTAAAATGTCCTTAACTGCTCATACATTGCTTAAAAACTTTTCTAACACTCCTTTTAAACTGCCATCTAAATGCTCTAACACTGCCTTCGTGGAGGTTTAATAAATGATTATTGACTAGTATTAACAACAAGTAGTGAGAAAATCTTTACTCCAAACAACATTCCTGTGTAGACACCCCATTATCTCATCTGTACTAAGTTCGTACAAGGCGAACAGGTACACAAGTAAAAAAGACTTTGCACTTTTTATCGTCTCATTCCGCCGTGTAGTACAAGTTTATCTTTAACCAACAATTTAATAGTGCTACAAATAATTCTACTTCAGCCATACCAAGATTCCAACACCCTGATCCAACCACTCATCAACCCACAAACTCTACATAGTCCCGTAATCTTAGGCGAACAGCACAGAATAGTTGCACGTCGTCTGGGCTTCCATGGTAATCAACAGTGATCCTTAAATAAACCATAATCTGAGTCTAGTGACTAGGGACTATACTCAATACCAGTTAATATAATCTATTGCAGTCAACAAAAACCCAATTATACGACACGCACACAATATTGTCGTATCTTTACAATAATGGTTATACATATACTATATAATATACAATATATTAATCTTACTATATATATATATACAATATATATATTATAGTGGGAATAACATATAATATATATAATATATATATATAATATATATATATATATACTATAATAATATAAATATATATATATATATATTATAATATATATATATATATATAATATATATATATATATATATAAATATATAATACTTGTCTATATGCGGGAAAAGAATAATAATAATAGTTTATTTGTTTCATTTCCACCAGCCTGTGGGCCCAGGAGATAAGAATCGACCCCTGTAAACACAACTAGGTGAGTACAAACAGAAGGGAAAACAGTAGAGGAGCTTGCAGAAGCAGAGAGCAAGTGGGGTGAGCACAGATCACACGTTCAAAAGTCTTATTACGTTATGTAACATCACTTAAATGTGTTGGTCCTGGTCGAGAAGTGATCCAGCCAGCTGTGGCAAGATGATCTTATGTAACCACAGACCTGGTTCATAGGGAAGAATGTATTTAAACAGGAAGAATTTATAGAGACAGTGAGAGGGGGAGACTGTATACAAAAGCTTAGCTGGTTATGTTAGGTATATCGACTACATTAAGGTCACCGAGGCTGTGGTGCAGTCCGTTCAGATATTGCATCATTAAATCTTGTATGTAAAATAGGGATTTAATAATCTATTCACTGTACACACTGACAGATGTGACATTATTTATAAAATACACGTACATATATATATATATATATATATATGTGTGTGTGTGTGTGTGTGTGTGTGTGTGTGTGTGTGTGTGTGTGTGTGTGTGTGTGTGTGTGTGTGTGTGTGTGTGGTGTGTTGTGATACTAAAAATCCTCGCCAAGACATCAACAAATCGCAGACATACTGTATGTTTCCACAAAACTGTTCAATATATGCTGATCGTAAATGGCGAAGGATTAAACCTAAATTCATTAAACCTGAGGATTAGTCAAATATATTCAAGGCAATTTCTCCGTAATCCTTAGACAACTTTCACTGAGAGCAAAAACTCAACCCCGTGAGATGAGAGTCGCTCTTGGCTCACTTCACAGTATATCATGATTTCAGTTTAACTTATGTTGTATCTTTGTTATGTGGTTTTGTTAAATGATTTGTTTTTGACGTGATCGTGTGAATTACAGCGTGTGGTTAGTTCTCCCTCAATGACTTCTCCGCAACCTCAGTAAATTAAGCTTAAGTGTTAGTTTGAGTTCTGTCAGTGTTTGTTTATACCTTGAGTGATGTTGCAAGAAAACTGATAACATATCTATAATAGGCGCACCTTAATGATCATGGTGGCTGTCTGTCTCTTTCTCTGTATAGGTAAATGCAATTGGATTCCTTCCTCTACGTCGTTGAAGTCTCCTTGTTGCGTGTCAGCGGATATGTGTATATTCTATATAATACCTAACAATACATAGTGTGTATTCTTTGCGTATTGCCTTCTGTGTATTAAAAGAATTCTTCACAATTCCTGAAATTATAAGTGTGCAGAGTCCAGCCACTTGCTTCATTATTATTATTATTATTATTATTATTATTATTATTATTATTATTATTATTATTATTATTATTATTATTATTATTATTATTATTATTATATTTTGTATCAAGTGCAAAACCTGTGAGAGTCATTCATCGTAAAAGTGATGGAGGCTCGATCCTCCGTCCGGTAGATGCGAATCACTCTAACCAATTTGGTGTTTCTGCCTTAACAATACATTACAGTGGGTAAACAAGGAAAGTAACTGGCTTGCGTCAGGGGAATTCTGGTTATAATAGCAACTAAAGTCATTCATTTGAGTCCTCGGGCTCTAGCTCTTGGATTCACTCTAGCTCTTGGGTTCACTCTAGCTCCTGGTCTGGCTCTAGCTCCCATTCTCTGTCCTCTGTCTTTCCCTCTCCTTCCACCCGTGTGGGAGCCCAGGACCACCTGCCGACACTCGCAACGGAACAGGTTTTTGCAGTCGTTATATTACAGGTTGTAAAATGGTCTTGCTCTTACAAATTTTCAACCAGCTATGCTATTTCCTTAAACAGTTTTTACAGATAACGTCATCTACATTTGACCTGTCTCTCGCTCTTGTATATGACCCTCGTGTGCTTTTTTTAGTTGTTTCTGATGATCCGTTAACCACTGCGTGGAAGAGCACACACCCGCTCCCAAACACGTACGTATTTTCCCTCCCAAACACACGCACCCACACACATACACATGTGCAAGTACACGGACGCATACACATGAACAAGCACACACACACATACACACATACACACATAATAAGCATACAGATTCAGACACAAAAAGATGAAAGTTCAAGAGAGTTCGTTTAATTGGAAAAAAGAGGGTGAACCCAGGATTGAGTCTTCACCGGCCGGAGTCTTCATTGTGATGATAAACAAAAGAGCATCGAAAAGTAAAAATATTCCCGCCGCTGGGTCACCTTCATTATGTCGGAAGATCAGCTGATATATGTATGTGTGTGTGTTGAGGGGGGGGGGTCATGTAATAAACTACTAGACTATCTTCAAGAGGTGAACTCTAGCTCTTGGACTCGCCGCTAGTCTGGTTTGACTTAAGTGATTTAGAACACCGTCTAGTGTGTCAGTGACCCCAGAAGCCATAAGCAGGCAGCAAGGTAGACCCTTGTGATGTGGGTGTCTCCGCTTCATCACTGGATGGCCTGGCACTCCAGTTTCCATTTGTGTTCTTCCCTTGTCCTAGATTTTAAACTTGATGTGCCTTTCTCCTCACCTTTCTATCTAGTTCTCTGTATATTCGCAGATGAGAGTGGAAAGTTTGCTTCTGAGATTATAGTTACGGTGCTGTTGTTGTTATGAAGTCACAATATGTAGAACAAGATTTTATTATAACATTTCGCTCAGAGCTTTATCAAGTGATAACCATAACTGTCAAGATTACAACTGTACATCCTTCACCACTGCATGCGCTGAATGACGCACACGCGTTTACCGCTTTACATAAATGTAATAACAGCAGTCGTCTCAACTCAGGCACCAGTTTGAATGCATATCTTTCGACTTTCTCTAGTTACGATTTATATTTTGCTCGGTTAGTAGCAATCCTGCGTAACGTAATCAAAGACTGATCTCAAAGATGTGCTGAAGAAATTACTGGAAGGATTAGTTTAGTATTCTGCAGAATATCATTATGTCTGCTTGGCACACGCCATTGCGTTATTCTCTTTCTGTGCACCCAAGTAGACACGCTTAGTTATTTCTGCAACTATGAGTTATTCCCCTTCATTTCAATAGATGGTACTGACTCACACAAAAAATAATTACTTTGCACTTTCTTGGGTTGAACTCTACTAGCCACTTGTTTGATCAGTCCTGTAGGTTGCCCAAGTACTTCTGTAGCATCCTGCTGTCCTTTTCAGTTTGTATCACGATCTTTTATATTTGAGAATGTACCAGCGTCGGCAGGTGAATATAATGTAAGAATAGTTGATGTTTAATACTAATCCTTGGGGGACACCGGTCATCCTGAAACTGTTCTTGGCAGTGCCTCTCTATCTTTCCCTCAGTCATCTCTTTCTCTGTCTTTCTCTACCATACTTGTCGGTAACATTTACCAGGCAAATCAAGTGAAAGTACACCTGGAAACGCAAACAGGTAGCAGGTCAAACATGAGACAAAAGTTAAATAACTGAAGTATATGTGACGACACAGGACGGTTGAAGGCTGATGAAGATGCTGGCGACGCAAATAATAGATTCGAGAATGAATGATTGTCTTGTGAGGCGTGATAAAATCATTAAGTGGTCACGACAGATCTTGTCTTTAAGACTCCGTGTTCACAGCCTCATGATCTCAGGAAAAGCAACATTTTCAATAAGTTTTCCAAACATTTTTCACTCTAGTTATTATTATTATTATTATTATTATTATTATTATTATTATTATTATTATTATTATTATTATTATATTCACGGAGAAGCGTTAAATTCTTGGATCAAGAGCCCTACACTAGCATTACGCCCCTCTCCTTCAAGGTAACTTCCTTCACAGTATATTCATGTGAATCTTCACGACGAGACTTCCGTCTAGTCTCCCTCAACGGGTCAGCCAGCCATAACTGGCTGGGAATTCCCGTCCCGAGTTCGTCACCTTCCGTTTCCACAACATTAACCCTTTACACTCTTCTGTAACACTGATTGTCAATAAAATAAATAATAAATGCTTATTCTTCTGGCACCCTGTTGCAGGAGACATAAATGCTGTTGAAAAACACGCGGAAAGACTTGCCCAGAATGTTGCATTAACAAGGTTACGTCCCTTACGTGGCTAGGTGGAGCAATGGGCGGGAAGATGTAGGAAAAAGCAGGGAACTCGTAGGAGCGGGCAAAGACAGGCGGGGGTGTGGCAGAGGGTGGGGAAATTGCAGGAAAGGGTGCGTAAATGGCGGGGCAGATGGGGAATTGAAAGGAGGGATCAGGGTATGTACCACTTCCTGCAGTTTAAACTCCTGTTCCTACCTCTCATCTTTCTAGGTGAAAAGTAGGCGAGAAGCGCTGTGAAAGACAAGGGTGGAATGTGTGAATACTAAAAATGCAAGACAGAGTAAGTATGGTAGGGAGGTCCGAGTGGGAGGTGAAGGCATGTCTAAGCTAGAGTGCAGCTCACTTGAAACAGATGAAAACAATGAATCTGTATAATGGAGAGTGAGTGTAGAATGAGCAGAAGAAAGTTTCATTATAAGTCTAGAGAGGTAAAAATCAAGTCTCAACTGAGTAGGAAACTAGACAGAAATCATCCGCCGTTAATAACACAGAACAATAATACATCCTTGGAATGAGACCAGACAGAAATTATATACCGTGACATTTCTGTTTATAACTAGAAGCAGTGTTAGGCAAGTTAGTCTCAGTATATAGCAAAGGTGTGTTTACATCAATATGATAATTTGTGCTTTTAAGAGCAGCATAAATTCTAAAGAGGAGTGTAAAATAAATATTCTAATCTTAGAGCATGATTATTTCAGAGCAGGAAGTAGCCTCTTTCATATCTGCTCATTTGCACTAAAGTCGTAAAAGTGCAGTTAAATGTTGCTCCAACACATGTAATGACTGACTCCATGAACGAGGCTTTTGGTGATTATTTTAAAGTCATTGAGGTTAAGGTGGGGTTAAGGTGTCATGGCCCTTCTGTGGTTAGTTACTTCAGTGGCCCTCCTGTGGCAAATTCTTTCATGGCCCTTCTATCTTTGGTGATTAGTTTTTCTGCAGTTATACAAATTGACAGCTTGTGTGTAGAAACGATGAAGCATAGGTCGTCTTAGTATATGTTTTATAATAGTATATGCATTATGTGACCTACTTATCCTTAGACAAATGCTCACTAGAATGCATCACACACACACACACACACACACACACACACACACACACACACACACAGCACACACAGCACACACACAGCACACACAGCACACACAGCACACACAGCACACGCACAAGCACACACAATAACTCATCCTTTAACTTACCATAAACCATGACGACAACGATGGCAGCCGTCAAGGCATAAAGCACCGTCTTCACTAGCGACATATTACCGTCTGTGACCTCTACTCGTCTCCAACCGCCTCTTAAGATCTCTCTCCACCTAAAACCTCTCAAAAGTCGACCAAGTGCTGTGTAAACTGCCTGATAGAGTGACTATGAGATGGGTGAGACACGATGCAGTTGGCCTGGGAAAAGTAGAGAGAAAGCGATCTTATGTCTCGGCACGTCGACTGCCACGGCTGGACTGGAAGGAATCTGCTGGAGTCACTCATCTACCTACCCCTGCGTCCTTGCCTTACTCATAAATTTTCGCTGGGTTTCGGGTGTTTTCATTTCATTTTGATGCTTCAAGATTTACTTGCTAACATATCCGTGGTCATTTTACGTATGAAATATCGAAAAAAATCATTAAACGAATGTACAGCAGAAATTGGATGGTGACAGCAATTTGCTTTCGATAACGGGGTGAGCTATGTATGCCTGAGGTCATTGAGTTTCTGCCCATTGGCACTAAACTTTGTTCTCCACATCCGCAAATTCTTGGGACTATTAACGTGAAGCAAGCAAGCGTGTGTGTGAATATAATGTAGTATGTAGGGATGGGAGAGGCACCAGGAGTACCTCCAAAGTAGTATGTAGGGATGGGAGAGGCACCAGGAGTACCTCCAGAGTAGTATGTAGGGATGGGAGAGGCACCAGGAGTACCTCCAAAGTAGTATGTAGGGATGGGAGAGGCACCAGGAGTATCTCCAGAGTAGTATGTAGGGATGGGACAGTCACCAATTGTACCTTCAGAATAGTATGTAGGGATGGGACAGGCACCAGTAGTACCTTCAGAGTAGTATGTAGAGATGGGACAGGCACCAATAGTACCTTCAGAGTAGTATGTAGAGATGGGACAGGCACCAGTAGTACCTTCAGAATAGTATGTAGAGATGGGACAGGCACCAGTAGTACCTTCAGAGTAGTATGTAGAGATGGGACAGGCACCAATAGTACCTTCAGAATAGTATGTAGGGATGGGACAGGCACCAGTAGTACCTTCAGAGTAGTATGTAGAGATGGGACAGGCACCAATAGTACCTTCAGAGTAGTATGTAGGGATGGGACAGGCACCAGTAGTACCTTCAGAGTAGTATGTAGAGATGGGACAGGCACCAATAGTACCTTCAGAATAGTATGTAGAGATGGGACAGGCACCAGTAGTACTTCAGAGTAGTATGTAGGGATGGACAGGCACCAGTAGTACCTTCAGAGTAGTATGTAGGGATGGGACAGGCACCAGTAGTACCTTCAGAGTAGTATGTAGGGATGGGACAGGCACCCGTAGTACCTTCAGAATAGTATGTAGGGATGGGACAGGCACCAGTAGTACCTTCAGAGTAGTATGTAGGGATGGGACAGGCACCAGTAGTACCTTCAGAGTAGTATGTAGGGATGGGACAGGCACCAGTAGTACCTTCAGAGTAGTATGTAGGGATGGGACAGGCACCAGTAGTACCTTCAGAATAGTATGTAGGGATGGGACAGGCACCAGTAGTACCTTCAGAGTAGTATGTAGGGATGGGACAGGCACCAGTAGTACCTTCAGAGTAGTATGTAGGGATGGGACAGGCACCAGTAGTACCTTCAGAGTAGTATGTAGGGATGGGACAGGCACCAGTAGTACCTTCAGATAGTATGTAGGGATGGGACAGGCACCAGTAGTACCTTCAGAATAGTATGTAGGGATGGGACAGGCACCATAGTACCTTCAGAGTAGTATGTAGGGATGGGACAGGCACCAGTAGTACCTTCAGAGTAGTATGTAGGGATGGGACAGGCACCAGTAGTACCTTCAGAGTAGTATGTAGGGATGGGACAGGCACCAGTAGTACCTTCAGAATAGTATGTAGGGATGGGACAGGCACCAGTAGTACCTTCAGAATAGTATGTAGGGATGGGACAGGCACCAGTAGTACCTTCAGAATAGTATGTAGGGATGGGACAGGCACCAATAGTACATTCAGAGTAGTATGTAGGGATGGGACAGGCACCAGTAGTACCTTCAGAATAGTATGTAGGGATGGGACAGGCACCAGTAGTACCTTCAGAATAGTATGTAGGGATGGGACAGGCACCAGTAGTACCTTCAGAGTAGTATGTAGGGATGGGACAGGCACCTAGTACCTTCAGAGTAGTATGTAGGGATGGGACAGGCACCAGTAGTACCTTCGAGTAGTATGTAGGGATGGGACAGGCACCAGTAGTACCTTCAGAATAGTATGTAGGGATGGGACAGGCACCAGTAGTACCTTCAGAATAGTATGTAGGGATGGGACAGGCACCAATAGTACCTTCAGAGTAGTATGTAGGGATGGGACAGGCACCAATAGTACCTTCAGAATAGTATGTAGGGATGGGACAGGCACCAGTAGTACCTTCAGAATAGTATGTAGGGATGGGACAGGCACCAATAGTACCTTCAGAGTAGTATGTAGGGATGGGACAGGCACCAGTAGTACCTTCAGAATAGTATGTAGGGATGGGACAGGCACCAGTAGTACCTTCAGAGTAGTATGTAGGGATGGGACAGGCACCAGTAGTACCTTCAGAGTAGTATGTAGGATGGGACAGGCACCAGTAGTACCTTCAGAGTAGTATGTAGGGATGGACAGGCACCAGTAGTACCTTCAGAAGTAGTATGTAGGGATGGGACAGGCACCAGTAGTACCTTCAGAGTAGTATGTAGGGATGGACAGGCACCAGTAGTACCTTCAGAGTAGTATGTAGGGATGGGACAGGCACCAGTAGTACCTTCAGAGTAGTATGTAGGGATGGGACAGGCACCAGTAGTACCTTCAGATAGTTAGTGATTGTAGGGATGGGACAGGCACCAGTAGTACCTTCAGAGTAGTATGTAGGGATGGGACAGGCACCAGTAGTACCTTCAGAGTAGTATGTAGGGATGGGACAGGCACCAGTAGTACCTTCAGAGTAGTATGTAGGGATGGGACAGGCACAGTAGTACCTTCAGAGTAGTATGTAGGGATGGGACAGGCACCAGTAGTACCTTCAGAGTAGTATGTAGGGATCGGACAGGCACCAGTAGTACCTTCAGAATAGTATGTAGGGATGGGACAGGCACCAGTAGTACCTTCAGAGTAGTATGTAGGGATCGGACAGGCACCAGGAGTACCTTCAGAGTAGTATGTAGGGATGGGACAGGCACCAGTAGTACCTTCAGAGTAGTATGTAGGGATGGGACAGGCACCAGTAGTACCTTCAGAGTAGTATGTAAGGATGGGACAGACACCAGTAGTACCTTCAGAGTAGTATGTAGGGATGGGACAGGCACCAGTAGTACCTTCAGAGTAGTATGTAGGGATGGGACAGGCACCAGTAGTACCTCCAGAGTAGTATGTAGTGATGGGAGAAGCACCAGTAGTACCTCCAGAGTAGTATGTAGGGATGGGAGAGGCCCCAGTAGTACCTCCAGAGTAGTATGTAGGTATGGGACAGGCACCAGGAGTACCTCCAGAGTAGTATGTACGGATGGGAGAGGCACCAGTAGTGCCTCCATAGTAGTATGTAGGAATGGGAGAGGTACAAGTAGTACCTCCAGAGTAGTAAGTAGGAATGGGAGAGGCACCAGGAGTACCTCCAGAGTAGTATAGGAATGGAAGTGGAATGGAACAGAGTATACTACAAACTCTGGCCATACAACAGAGCGGAAAAATAATGTAAGGGACCTGGGAGTGGTAATGTCTGAGGATCTCACTTTCCGGGATCACAACAGTGCCACGATCACAAGTGCAAAGAAAATGATAGGATGGATAATGAAAGCGTTCAAAACGAGGGATGCCAAGCCAATGATGATCCTTCTCAAAACACTTGTTCTCTCTAGGCTGGAATACTGCTGTACATTAACATCTCCGTTCAAAGCAGGTGAAATTGCAGATCTAGAGAGTGTACAGAGAACCTTTACTGCACGTATAAGTTCTGTCAAGTACCTTAACTACTGGGAACGCTTGGAAGCACTTGACTTGTACTCGTTGGAACGCAGGAGAGAGATATATATCATAATCTACACTTGGAAAATCCTGGAAGGAATGTTCCCGAATCTGCACACAGAAATCACTCCCTAAGAAAGTAAAAGACTGGGCAGGCGATGCAAAATACCCCAAATTAAAATAGGAGCGCCATTGGTACACTAAGAGAAAACACTATAAGTGTCCGGGGCCCAAGACTGCTAAACAGCCTCCCACCAAGCATAAGGAGAATTACCAATAAGCCCCTGGCTGCCTTCAAGAGAGAGCTGGAGAGATACCAAAAGTCAGTGCCGGATCAGCCGGGCTGTGGCTCGTACATTGGACTGCGTGCGGTCAGCAGTAACAGCCTGGTTGATCAGGCCATGATCCACCGGGAGGCCTGGTCGTGGACCGGACCGCGGGGGCGTTGATCCCCGGAATAACCTCCAGGTGATCTTCAGGTATCCAGGTAACCAGTAGCCCCAGAGTAGTGTAGGGGAAGAAAAAGTTGTGTAGTGGTGGGAGAGACGGGCCGAGGGTAACTTCATCTATCAGGGTAACTTCATCTATCAGGGTAACTTCATCTATCAGGGTAACTTCATCTATCAGGGTAACTTCATCTATCAGGGTAACTCATCTATCGGGGTAACTTCATCTATCAGGGTAACTTCATCTATCAGGGTAACTTCATCTATCAGGGTAACTTCATCTATCAGGGTAACTTCATCTAGCAGGGTAACTTCATCTATCAGGGTAACTTCATCTATCAGGGTAACTTCATCTATCAGGGTAACTTCATCTATCAGGGTAACTTCATCTTGCAGGGTAACTTCATCTAGCAGGGTAACTTCATCTATCAGGGTAACTTCATCTATCAGGGTAACTTCATCTATCAGGGTAACTTCATCTATCAGGGTAACTTATTCTATCAGGGTAACTTCATCTATCAGGATAACTTCATCTATCAGGGTAACTTCATCTATCAGGGTAACTTCATCTATCAGGGTAACTTCATCTATCAGGGTAACTTCATCTATCAGGGTAACTTCATCTATCAGGATAACTTCATCTATCAGGGTAACTTCATCTATCAGGATAACTTCATCTATCAGGATAACTTCATCTATCAGGATAACTTCATCTATCAGGATAACTTCATCTATCGGGGGTAACTTCATCTATCAGGGTAACTTCATCTATCAGGATAACTTCATCTATCAGGGTAACTTCATCTTCAGGATAACTTCATCTATCAGGATAACTTCATCTATCAGGGTAACTTCATCTATCAGGGGTAACTCCATCTATCAGGGAACTCATCTATCAGGGAAAACTTCATCTATCAGGGTAACTTCATCTATCAGGGTAACTTCATCTATCAGGGTAACTTCATCTATCAGGGTAACTTCATCAAATCACGGTAACTTCATCTTGCAGGGTAACTTCATCTACAGGTAACTTCATCTATCAGGGTAACTTCAATCTATCAGGGTAACTTCAATCTATCAGGTAACTTCATCTATCAGGGTAACTTCATCTATCAGGGTAACTTCATCTATCAGGATAACTTCATCTATCAGGGTAACTTCATCTATCAGGGTAACTTCATCTATCAGGGTAACTTCATCTATCAGGGTAACTTCATCTATCAGGGTAACTTCATCTATCAGGATAACTTCATCTATCAGGGTAACTTCATCTATCAGGATAACTTCATCTATCAGGATAACTTCATCTATCAGGATAACTTCATCTATCAGGATAACTTCATCTATCAGGGTAACTTCATCTATCAGGGTAACTTCATCTATCAGGATAACTTCATCTATCAGGGTAACTTCATCTATCAGGATAACTTCATCTATCAGGATAACTTCATCTATCAGGGTAACTTCATCTATCAGGGTAACTCCATCTATCAGGGTAACTCCATCTATCAGGGTAACTTCATCTATCAGGGTAACTTCATCTATCAGGGTAACTTCATCTATCAGGATAACTTCATCTATCAGGGTAACTTCATCTACCAGGGTAACTTCATCTATCAGGGTAACTTCATCTATCAGGGTAACTTCATCTATCAGGATAACTTCATCTATCAGGGTAACTTCATCTATCAGGATAACTTCATCTATCAGGGTAACTTCATCTATCAGGGTAACTTCATCTATCAGGGTAACTTCATCTACCAGGGTAACTTCATCTATCAGGAAAACTTCATCTATCAGGGTAACTTCATCTATCAGGGTAACTTCATCTATCAGGATAACTTCATCTATCAGGGTAACTTCATCTACCAGGGTAACTTCATCTATCAGGGTAACTTCATCTATCAGGGTAACTTCATCTACCAGGGTAACTTCATCTATCAGGATAACTTCATCTATCAGGGTAACTCCATCTATCAGGGTAACTTCATCTATCAGGGTAACTTCATCTATCAGGATAACTTCATCTATCAGGGTAACTCCATCTATCAGGGTAACTTCATCTATCAGGGTAACTTCATCTCTCAGGGTAACTTCATCTCTCAGGGTAACTTCATCTATCAGGGTAACTCCATCTATCAGGGTAACTTCATCTATCAGGGTAACTTCATCTATCAGGGTAACTTCATCTATCAGGGTAACTTCATCTATCAGGATAACTTCATCTATCAGGGTAACTTCATCTATCAGGATAGCTTCTAGGAAACACAAAGCCAACATTCACTCTGCTACATCCTGTAAAACAAAAGTTAAAAGCATTACCCTAATTTACATAATTTACATAATTTACATAATTTACATAATTTACATAATTTACATAATTTACATAATTTACATAACCATAAGTAAACTAAGGAGAAAAGAATATCTATATTGATGCAAATGTATTTTCCAAAACATGAGCAGCGAAATAGTATAGCTATTACCCAAGTTCAGGGATGATGGAGCCTTGAATATGATACAAATCCCGCAATAAACTTGAGAAAAGTCCTTCAAACATGCAGTAGATTTTAGAAAAGTCTTTCAAACTAAAAAAAAAAAAATATTTGGTTCGTTAGTTCAGAAATTTAGAATATTTACTAGAGAATGTTTCAGCTTGAGGATGGAGGGTGGGAACTAAGCTTAACAAACTTGTATTCAAGTTGGATTCACAAGAGACTTGGTCACCTTCACCTTCTCGGGGACTCGCATCTTTAGTTACTGTGCTTAGGAAAAATGCTTCATTTTTGCTTGTGTACATAAGTAAAGTGCACATTTTCTGTGTACTCAGTTGTATTTATCCACTTTTGCTTAAAGGTTCGATTATTATTATTACTGTTATATTAAAAACAATAAAAGCTGAACCTATGTGGGCCATGCAGCACTTGAAGGTCGAGCTTCAGCTCCTGGATCCCGGCTCTCATCCTTTAAGCAACCGGTGGTTTTAATATCTATCCTCTTGATCTACGTTACATTTTTTTTTCACAATTCTTGTGTTCTAAAGTTTGGCATCTTCATACTGGTGCATGAACCACATGTTGCTCCTCTGCCTTGTCTATTATATAATTTTGAATGTGAAGTAATAGGCATGCGACTGAATGCAAGTAGCGTGTAGGGGAGACACAAAAGACTGAAGTAGCCAAACCCGTGTGGAAGACTTCTTGGGCAGCAGTCCTTCTCAGCACCTCTGTCAGCTCCTTTCCAGCATCTTCGGGCTAGATTGTCTAGCATTCATTGTAGTGAACATCCCTCGATTACTGCAACTCACTCTCTTCGATAGAAAACCATCAATTTTTAGTTCTCTTTTCCCTTTCCTCTCTCTTTCTCTCCCTTTTTTACACTCACTTTTCAGTCTCTTAATACGAAATTCAATCTTATTATATAATAACTACACGCTTCCTTTGGGAGGCTGAAAGGCGCTCTCACATGCGCCCGATTAATTCAGAGTGAAGATCAGGACAAGTCTAGCCAAGTTATTTCCCATCATTCTTGTTCGTTCTTAATTTCTTGGCTCGAAAAACTCCCTCTTGCTGCATCCAGCAGATTTGCTCATCATTAATAACAAAAAGGCACAATACAGTAACTGGAATAATACACAAATAACCCGCACATAACAGAGAGAGAAACTTACGACGACGTTTCGGTCCGACTTGGACCATTGACAAAGTCAATGACTTTGTCAATGGTCCAAGTCGGACCGAAACGTCGTCGTAAGCTTCTCTCTTTTATGTGCGGGTTATTTGTGTATTGCTCATCATGTCTATTCCTTGGGAAAGGTGTCTTGGCTTTAGTGAAGAGATCTTGACAGGTATCTTGGCTTCAGTGAAGAGATCTTGACAGGTGTCTTGGCTTCAGTGAAGAGATCTTGACAGGTGTCTTGGCTTCAGTGAAGAGATCTTGACAGGTGTCTTGGCTTCAGTGAAAAGATCTTGACAGGTATCTTGGCTTCAGTGAAGAGATCTTGACAGGTATCTTGGCTTCAGTGAAGAGATCTTGACAGGTGTCTTGGCTTCAGTGAAAAGACCTTGACAGGTATCTTGGCTTCAGTGAAAAGATCTTGACAGGTATCTTGGCTTCAGTGAAGAGATCTTGACAGGTATCTTGGCTTCAGTGAAGAGATCTTGACAGGTGTCTTGGCTTCAGTGAAAAGATCTTGACAGGTATCTTGGCTTCAGTGAAGAGATCTTGACAGGTGTCTTGGCTTCAGTGAAGAGATCTTGACAGGTGTCTTGGCTTCAGTGAAGAGATCTTGACAGGTGTCTTGGCTTCAGTGAAGAGATCTTGACAGGTGTCTTGGCTTCAGTGAAGAGATCTTGACAGGTATCTTGGCTTTAGTGAAGAGAACCTGACCAAGGAATTGAACTTTAACTTCTCTTCCTTATATCAAACAAAGTTGCTTCCCATTCTTCAGGCGCTATATGACCCTATCGAGTTTAGATGTTTACTTTTTTTGGACGTGAATATAATATAAATCTTCGTGTCTGTGTTCCCATAAATTTTCCTGTCTTCCCAGTCAATTACTCGGCGACTAGAATCCCCCAAGGTCAGAACTCTCACACCAATCGTTTTTATCACAGTTGCAGCTCTCTGTACTCACCTAATTGTGGGTGTAGGGGTCGATTCACAGCTCCTGTGTGTGTGTATATGTGTGTGTACTCACCTAATTGTGGTTGCAGGGGTCGAGTCTTAGCTTCTGACCCCGCCCTTTCAATGGTCGCTACTAGGTCCACCCTCCCACTGTTCTCTGAGCTTTATCATACCTTTACTTGAAGCTATGTATGGATCCTGCCTCCACTTCCTGACAACTCTATGGCTGAAAAATACTTCCTAACATCCCTGTGACTCATCTGAGTCTTCAACTTCTAATTGTGACCCCTTGTTGCTGTGTCCCATCTCTGGAACATCCTGTCTCTGCCCACCTTGTCAATTCATCTCAGTATTTTATATGTGCATGTGCATGTACTCACCTAATTGTGGTTTCAGGGCTCGAGACTCAGCTCCTGGCTCAGCCTTTTCACTGATCGTTACTAGGTCCTCTCTCTTTCTGTTTCCTGAGCTTTGTCATACCTCCTCTTAAAGCTATGTATGGTTCCTGCCTCCACTACATCACTTGTTAGGCTATTCCACTTCCTGACGACTCTGTGACTGAAGAAGTACTTCCTAACATCCCTGTAACTCGTCTGAGTCTTCAGTTTCCAATTGTGACCCCTTGTTTCTGTGTCCCCTCTCTGGAACATCCTGTCTCTGTCCGCCTTGTCTATTCCACGCAGTATTTTGTGTGTTGTTATCTTGTTTTCCCCGATCCTCCTGTCCTCCAGTGTCGTCAGTCCAATTTCCCTCAACCTTTCTTCATAGGACATTTCCCTGAGCTCCGGAACTAGCCTTGTTGCAAACCTTTGTACTTTCTCTAATTTCTTGACGTGTTTGACCAGGTGTGGGTTCCAAACTATTGCTGCATACTCCCGTATGGGCCTGACGTACACAGTGTACAGTGTCTTGAACGATTCCTTACTAAGGTATCGGATCGCCATTCTCAGGTTTGCCAGGCGCCCATATGCTGCAGCAGTTATCTGGTTGATATGCGCCTCCGGAGACATGCTCGGTGTTATGGTCACCCCAAGATCTTTCTCCTTAAGTGAGGTTTGCAGCCTTTGTCCACCTAACCTATACTCTGTCTGCGGTCTTCTTTACCCTTCCCCAATCTTCATGACTTTGCATTTGGCAGGGTTGAATTCGACAAGCCAGTTGCTGGACCACGTGTCCAGACTGTCCAGGTCTCTTTGTAGTCCTGCCTGATCGTCATCCGATTTAATCCTTCTCATTAACTTCACATCATCTACGAACAGGGACACTTCAGACTATCCCTTCCATCATGTCATTCACATATATCAAAAATGGCACTGGTCTTACCTAGGACTGACCCCTGTGGGACCCCGCTCGTCACAGGCGCCCACTGTGATACCTCATCCCGTACCATGACTCGTTGTTGCTCCCTGTCAGGTATTTTCTGATCCATTGCAGTGCCCTTCCTGTTATACGCGCCTGATCCTCCAGCTTCTGCACTAATCTTTTGTGAGGAACTGTGTCGAAGGCCTTCCTGCAGTCCAGGAAAATGCAATCAACCCATCCCTCTCTCTCGTGTCTTACTTCTGTTACCTTGTCATAAAACTCCAGAAGGTTTGTGACACAGGATTTGCCTTCCATGAATTCATGCTGGTTGTCGTTTATAATCTTGTTCCTTTCCAGGTGTTCCACCACTCTCCTCCTGATAATCTTCTCCATGACTTTGCATACTATACACGTCAGAGACTCTGGTCTGTAGTTTAATGCCTCGTTTCTGTCTCCTTTCTTAAACATGGGGACTATATTTGCCGTCTTCCATACCTGAGGTAGTTGCCCAGTTTCAAGGGATGTATTGAAGATTGGGGTTAGTGGCACACACAGCGTCTCTGCTCCTTCTCTAAGGACTCACGGGGGAGATGTTGTCCGGACCCCTCGCCTTTGAGGAATCGAGGTTCTTAGCAGCTTCTGCTAAGTGTGTGTGTGTGTATGTGTGTGTGTGTGTGTGTGTGTGTGTGTGTGTGTGTGTGTGTGTGTGTGTGTTTGTGTACTCACCTATTTGTGGTTACAGCGCCTGGCCCCGCCACTTCGCTGGTTGCTACTAGGTCTACTCTTTCCCTGCTCCATGAACTTTATTGTATCTCTTCTTAAAGCTATGTATGGATCTTACCTCCACTACATCACTCTCCAGATTGTTCCACTTCCTGACAACTCTATGACTGAAAACTACTTCCTAACATCCCTGTGACTCATCTGAGTCTTCAACTTTCAGTTGTGACCCCTTATTGCTGTGTCCCATCTCTGAAACATCCTGTCCCTATCCACCTTGTCAATTCCTCTCTGTATTTTATATGTCGTTATCATGTCTTCCCTATCCTTCCTGTCCTCCAGTGTGGTCAGGTCGATTCCTCTTAACCTCTCCTCGTTGGACATACCACTTAGCTCAGGGACTACTTTTGTTTCAAACGTTTGCACTTTCTCTAATTTCTTGACGTGCTTGACCAGGAGTGGGTTCCATAATGGTGCTTCATGCTCCAATATAGGCCTGACGTATACGGTGTACAGTCTTGAACGATTTCTTGCTAAGGTGTTGAGACGCTATTCTTAGGTTTACTAGGCGCCCATATGTTGCATCAGTTATTTGGTTGATGTGCGCCTCAGTCGATGTGCTCAATATTATACTCACCCAAGGATCTTTTTCCTTGAGTGAGGTTCGCAGTTTCTGGCCCCTTAGCCTGTACTCTGTCTGCGGTGTTCTCTGACTTTTTCCAGTCTTCATGACTTTGCACTTGGTGGGGTTAAACTCCAGGAGTCAGTTGCCTGACCAGGTTTGCAGCCTGTCCAGATCTCTTTGTAGTCCTACCTTATCCTCATCTGATTTAATTCTTCACATTAGCTTCGCATCGTCTGCAAACAGGGACACCTCTGGATCTATTCCTTCTGTCATGTCATTCACATATACCAGAAATAAAACCGGCCCTAGAACTGACCCCTGTGGGACCCCGTTCATCACAGGTGCCCATTCTGACACCTCGTCACCTACCGTGACTCGTTGTTTCCTTCCTGTCAGGTATTCTTCTATCCATTGCAGTGCCTTTCCTGTTACACCTGCCTGCAAATCTAGCTTTTGTTAGAGGAGCAGGCAGGTATAACAGGAAAGCCTTCTTACAATCCAAGAAAATGCAAGCTACCCACCCTTCTTTCTCTCTTGTCTTACTTCTGTGACCTTGTCGTAAAACTCCAATAGGTTTGTGACACAAGATTTCCCTTCTCTGAAATCGTGCTACTTGTCGTTTAAAAGGCCATTCCTTTCTAGGTGCTCCACCACTCTTCTGATAATTTTCTTCGTGATTTTGCATACTATACATGTCAGTGACACTGGTCTGTAGTTTAATGCTGCCAGCCTGTGTGTGTGTGTGTGTGTGTGTGTGTGTGTGTGTGTACTTACCTAATTGTACTTACCTAATTGTGGTTGCAGGGGTCGAGACTCAGCTCCTAGCCCCAGCCTCTTCACTGATCGTTACTAGGCCCTCTCTCTCTCTCTGCTTCCAGAGCTTTGTCATACCTCGTCTTAAAACTATGTATGGTTCCTGCCTCAAAACTATGTATGGTTCCTGCCTCCACTACATCACTTGTTAAGCTATTCCACTTCCTGACGACTCTATGACTGAAAAAATACTTCCTAACATCCCTCTGACTCGTCTGAGTCTTCAGCTTCCAATTGTGACCCCTTGTTTCTGTGTCCCCTCTCTGGAACAACCTGTCTCTGTCTACCTTATCTAATCCACGCAGTATTTTGTATGTCGCTATCATGTCTCCCCTGACCTTCCTGTCCTCCAGTGTCTTAAGTCCGATTTCCCTAAACCTTTCTTCGTAGGACATACCTCTGAGCTCCGGAACTAGCCTAATTTCTTGACGTGTTTGACCAGGTGTGGGTTCCAAACTGGTGCTGTATACTCCAGTATGGGCCTGATGTACACAGTGTACAGTGTCTTGAACGATTCCTTACTAAGGTATCGGAACGCTATTCTCAGGTTTGCCAGGCGCCCATATGCTGCAGCAGTTATCTAGTTGATGTGCGCCTCCGGAGACATGCTCGGTGTTATGGTCACCCCAAGATCTTTCTCCTTGAGCGAGGTTTGCAGTCCTTGGCCACCTAGTCTATATTCTGTCTGCGGTCTTCTTTGCCCTTCTCTGATCTTCATGACTTTGTATTTGGCAGGGTTGAATTCAAGAAGCCAGTTGCTGGACCACGTGTCCAGCGTGTCTAGGTCTCTTTGAAGTCCTGCCTGATCCTCATCTGATTTCATTCTCCTCATTAACTTCACATCATCTGCGAACAGGGACATCTCTGAGTCTATCCCTTCCATCGTGTCATTCACATGTGTGTGAGTGTGTGTGTGTGTGTGTGTGTGTGTGTGTTGTGTGTGTGTACTCACCTCACCTAGTTGAGGTTGCAGGGGTCTAGTCCTAGTTCCTGGCCCCGCCTCTTCACTGGTCTCTACTAGGTCACTCTCCCTGAACCGTGAGCTTTATCATGCCTCTGCTTAAAGCTTTGTATGGATCCTGCCTCCACTATATCGCTTCCCAAACTATTCCACTTCCTAATTACTCTGTGGCTGAAGAAATACTTCCTAACATCCCTGTGATTCATCTGTGTCTTCAACTTCCAACTGTGTCCCCTTGTTGCTGTGCCCCATCTCTGGAACATCCTGTCTTTGTCCACCTTGTCAATTCCTCTCAGTATTTTGTATGTCGTTGTCATTATCCCCCTATCTCTCCTGTCCACCAGTGTCGTCAGGTCGATTTCCCTTAACCTCCCCTTAGCTCTGGGACTAGTCTTGTTGCAAACCTTTGCACTTTCTCTAGTTTCTTTACGTGCTTGGCTAGGTGTGGGTTCCAAACTGGTGCCGCATACTCCAATATGGGCCTAACGTACACGGTGTACAGGGTCCTGAACGATTCCTTATTAAGATGTCGGAATGCTGTTCTGAAGTTTGCTAGGCGCCCATATGCTGCAGCAGTTATTTGGTTGATGTGTGCCTCAGGAGATGTGCCTGGTGTTATACTCACCTCAAGATCTTTTTCTTTGAGTGAGGTTTGTAGTCTCTGGCTCCCTAGACTGTACTCTGTCTGCGGTCTTTTTTGCCTTTCCCCAATCTTCATAACTTTGCACTTGATGGGGTTGAACTCCAGGAGCCAATTGCTGGACCAGGTCTGCAGCCTGTCCAGATCCCTTTGTAGTTCTGCCTGGTCTTTGATCGAATGAATTCTTCTCATCAACTTCACGTCATCTGCAAACAGGGACACTTCGGAGTCTATTTCTTCCGTCATGTCGTTCACAAATACCAGAAACAGCACTGGTCCTAGGACTGACCCCTGTGGGACCCTGCTGGTCACAGGTGCTCACTCTGACACCTAACCACGTACCATGACTTGCTGCTGTCTTCCTGACAAGTATTCACTGATCCATTGTAGTGCCTTCCCTGTTATCCCTGCCTGGTCCTCCAGTTTTTGGACTAATCTCTTGTGTGGAGCTGTCAAACGCCTTCTTGCCGTCCAAGAAAATGCAATCCACCCACCCCTCTCTCTCTTGTCTTACTGCTGTCACCCTGTTATAAAACTCCAGTAGGTTTGTGACACAGGATTTTCTGTCCCTGAAACCAAGTTGGCTGCTGTTGATGAGATCATTCCTTTCTAGATGTTCCACCACTCTTCTCCTGATAATCTTCTCCATGACTTTGCATACTATACATGTCAATGACACTGGTCTGAAGTTTAGTGTTTCATGTCTGTCTCCTTGTTTAAAAATTGGGACTACATTTGCTGTCTTCCATGCCTCAGGCAATCTCCCTGTTTTGATAGATGTATTGAATATTGTTGTTACGGGTACACATAGCACCTCTGCTCCCTCTCTCAGGACCCATAGAGAGATGTTATCTGGCCCCATTGCCTTTGAGGTATCTAGCTCACTCAGAAGCCTCTTCACTTCTTCCTCGGTTGTGTGTACCGTGTCCAGCACTTGGTGGTGTACCCCACCTCTCCGTCTTTCTGGAGCCTCTTCTGTCTCCTCTGTGAACACTTCTTTGAATCTCTTGTTGAGTTCCTCACATACTTCACGGTCATTTCTTGTTGTCTCTCCTCCTTCCTTCCTTAGCCTGATTACCTGGTCCTTGACTGTTGTTTTCCTCCTGATGTGGCTGTATAACAGCTTCGTGTCAGATTTGGCTTTCGCTGCTATGTCGTTTTCATATTGTCATTCGGCCTCCCTTCTTATCTGTGCATACTCATTTCTGGCTCTACGACTGCTCTCCTTATTCTCCTGGGTCTTTTGCCTTCTATACTTCTTCCATTCCCTAGCACACTTGGTTTTTGCCTCCCTGCACCTTTGGGTGAACCATGGGCTCATCCTGGCTTTTTCATTATTCCTGTTACCCTTGGGTATAAACCTCTCCTCAGCCTCCTTGCACATTGTTGTTACATATTCCATCATCTCATTAACTGTCTTCCCTGCCAGTTCTCTGTCCCACTGAACCCCATTCGGGAAGTTCCTCATTCCCGTGTAGTCCCCTTTCTTGTAGTTTGGCTTCATTTGCCCTGGCCTTCCTGCTTCCCCCTCCACTTGTAGCTCTACTGTATATTCAAAGCTTAAAACCACATGATTGCTGGGCCCAAGGGGTCTTTCATATGTGATGTCCTCAATATCTGCACTACTCAAGGTGAATACTAGGTCCAGTCTTGCTGGTTCATCCTCTCCTCTCTCTCTTGTAGTGTCCCTTACGTGTTGGTACATGAAGTTTTCCAGTACCACCTCCATCATCTTGGCTCTCCATGTATCTTGGCCCCCATGTGGCTCCAAGTTCTCGCAATCGATTTCCTTGTGGTTAAAGTCACCCATGATCAGTAGCTTTGCCCTGCACGCATGAGCCCTTCTGGCCACTGCAGCCAGTGTCAACCAGTGCTCTATTGCTCTCATCATACTCTTGCCTTGGCCTCCTGCTGTTCTGTGGTGGGTTATACATCATTGCAATTACCACTTTGGGACCTCCAGACTGAAGCGTTCCCGCTACGTAATCACTTGCTTCTCCGCTGTCTCTTCTCTCCAGCTCATCAAAATTCCATCGGTTTTTGATCAGCAGTGCCACTCCTCCACCCCCCTGTTCCCTCTGTCTTTCCTCAGGATCTGGTATCCCGTTGGAAAGATGGCATCTGTTATCATACCTGTAAGCTTGATTTCTGTGAGAGCTATGATGTCCGGTGATGCCTCTTTGACTCTTTCGTGCCACTCCTCCCACTTATTTGTTATTCCATCAGCGTTTGTGTATCATACCTTCAGTTTCCTCTCCAACATTGTGGTTTGGGGGGGCCTGTGAGGGTGGGAGACCTGGTAGCGTACTGTGGGATTCTATAGCTGGGTGTTGGGTGGAAGCTGTGAGTATGGATTGTGGTTTGTGTTGGGATGGTGTGATAGGTTGTGGGGTTCTGGGGATGGTTCTGTGTGTGCTTGCCCTTGTTGCTCTGTCCTGCTCTGATTGACCTCTGCTGGTTCCGTCCTTGTCTCCCTTCCTAGCTCCTTTCACTTTTTTGTCCTCTCCCTCAGCTGCTGTCATTCTGTTTGTGTTCTTTCTCTGTCTAGGAACACCCTCTTGAACTCTGCCGAGTACTTTCACCGTGGTTTCTCTTGGAGGATCCTGTTCCGCACTGTTTCTGTCCTGAAAATCAGCTGTATCGGTCGTTTTCTCCCCTTCAAGTACCCCCCTATTCTCTGAAAATTTACAATCTCGTCCATGTCTTCACCTATTTCTGTGATGATTTTCTCAATCTCCTTTCTTTCTGCCTGCCGTCTTTCAGTGTGTCCTTTTCTCACTCTCCTGAAGCCCATGAATAAACACTGATTTTGCCCTTTCCTCATACCATTGCCTTTCCCTCTGTGACTGGTTCCTGTCTGTATGTGGTCACTTTCTCCCTTTTTTTTTCCAGTAGCTAGTGGTAACATAGTTGTGCCTCTGCATTTGACCTATCACCCTCTCCATCTGCACCCAGCTGCTCTCCCCTTTCACTCTTTGGCCATTCTTGACAGGCTGATATGACCTTAGCATAATTCATATCTCCTTCCTTCCTGTTCGGCCTCTCAGCTTCATATGCTGTGTCTTCTCTGGTCAATGCCCCTGTAACTCGCTTCAGCCTGTTTACCTCATCTTCTAGGACCCTTCTCCTGGCTACTGCAGTATCGACTTGTGCCTCCCAGTTCTTCTTCTTCTCCAACCTCTTTTCCAATTTCACAGAAAGCTCTGTCTCCATTTTTTCAGAAAGCTCTCCTAATTTTCTCTCCCACTCTTGTTCCATCCTTTTCCATTGCTCCTTCATCCACTCCTCCCTACCAGAACCATTCTCATCTGATCCCTGGTTCCATCGAGTCCCCACCATTTGTGTGTGTGTGTGTGTGTGTGTACTCACCTAGTTGTGGTTGCAGGGGTCGAGTATGTGTATGTGTATGTGTGTACGACTTCCTATTATGAAGTGAGGCCGATTTTCCCCATTAATACTCTGGAAACGCTTAAGTCCTGGCGGAAATTTCTGACCAGTCCTTACACTCTTAAATTCAACTCGGCGTCTACCCTCTTCCCCGGCGCAGGCTCAGATTTTCCATGAGTCAAATCAACATTTTAATACACAGTTTACATTATTAAAAATTAGACATTATAATTTCGGAAAATGTACAAAATTTTCCACATTCTGCATAGTTTTAACTGTTTTAGTTGGGATGCGGGAGTTATTTTCTGGTGATCCAAAGTGACATAGGATAAATAACCATATTATAAATCATATATTTAAAGACAAGGAAACATCCACAATGAGCTTCTCTTGGGAATGAAAAAATAATATTTCCTACGCTGAACCTTCCTTGAAATGTATTGTTCTCTTTGTATTTTGGTTCATAATAAGCAACTTTGATACGGCTGTCTCTGGGTTATTTCTTAAACTTAGCATCTCATGCTCCTCGATTAGCATTTATGCAATTGTCGTACCAGCATCTATGTAATTATCCTACTAGCTGTCATGCAATTGTTCCACTAACATTTATGTAACCATCCTTCCAGAAACAATGTAAATGTTCCATTAGTCTTTAATTAATTATTATACCATCATTTAAATATTTGTTCTGCTAGTATTTAATTGTTCTGCTAGGATTTACGTAATAGTTTTACTGCCGAGGGCATGACCAGGAGACAGCTGTAATATCAAGCGTGCTCTATACAGCTTTCTGCCTTCTAGTAAACCATTGTTCATTCATTATTTTTGCCTCTGAGAAGTAGCATGACCGGTGGGCCCTACAGACGAGCACCACACTATGCAGACGATTCTTTGTAAATCGGTCATATGCTACTTCAATCACGGCTACTTGCAAGTGATTTCCTATCATGTCTGGCTTAGTGTATACCGTTAACACTAATATCAGCTTCCGAGAAGGCTTCGACTATTTTGGTTGAAATACCGTTTCTGTAACTATCAGAATACTAGCTGTAACTTCAAAGAAATTATAGGGGATTGTTTTTGTTACCTTAATAACTGTATTTTTTTTAAAAGATTGTATTTTAACCTAGTATGATAATATTTCTGGTTTTGGTTGACTGGTTAACATTATGTTTACAGCGTATCGACTACGCGAGGATCATTAAATGTCACATGTTCAGTCAAGAATACTTTAACTCTTAATTAATAAAGGGGATTGAAGTAAATTCTCATCATATATACACAGTGAGACACATGTATAACAATGTGTAATATATACCGTCAATTATGTGAATAAGACAACTACGGTTTATGGCATTTATTGAGAAGACGTTTCGTCCATCTTGAACGAAATGTCTTGCCAATAAATGACATGAAGCTCAACTGTGTCTTATTCATATACCGAGAAACATAGATCTGTCGGTATATATATTGTGACTTAATGGTTGTTAGGTTAGTTAGGTTAGGTTAGGTTAGGTTTGTCAAGAAACAGGACAAGTGTTTCCTGACGCGGGTCTTAGTTATATGATACGCAGCTGGAGCTTTTGGTCATCTGATTAAGACCTTTCGCTGGTTCACCGGTCGCTTGACGGTGTTTTTTTTATAGGGAGGGGGTGTTAGGTTTTTGAGTGTATTGTATGTAAGTATATATTCATGTACTTTAAATGACTCTGAACGACCTGTTGACCCCAAGCGTTCTGTGCATTTAATTTTTTTCTTTCATGTTGCTTTAAACATAAACCGGCTGAACCGGTTCTCTGGAACACTCAACCAGGATGAGGTCTACTGACTCACAACTCTTCACAAATGATATAACATGAAGGGTATCAGGGAGAAAGCAAGAAACTGAACAAATTGTATAATGTAACCCCGGAAATTTCAAGAAGTTTAACATATTTAAAGTAACAATTTCAGTCCCATCAAACTGTAGTCAAGTGATTTTTCACACAGTTCATTTTACAAGTTAAGAAATGTCATCTTACAATTCTTTCAAAGCCTAGACCAAACTATGGTGAGCTACCACGCTCAAGAATGTAACCTATAACAGTCGTCTAACACCCAGGTATCTGTTGACTGTTAGACGAACATAGGCAACAGGTGGGAAGAGACTTGACCTTGATCTCCTGTTCAGGAATAGATCACAGGTCATTTTCCATGTGAATCGAGCGGCTCTTAACCACTGAAATACTATTCGGTATTAATTATCGTTATATTCGTGGATGGCGTTGTATAACATAGACAAAGGATGACCAAATGACTGGTAATGATAAGTTAAGAATACACTAGAATAGGTATAAGGGTATTTAGAGAGATGATATTTAGTGACTCAGTACTGCACTAGGGTTTGGTTAATGGCCGAGAGCCATTAAGACTGCACGGTGACCTTTTTACATATCGTTCATATAACTAGATAAAGAACTCTTAATATTTAAGATAAGTAAGAATACACTAATTGGGTATATGGGTATTTAGAGTTTAGTTTTAGTTGCTCGATTGCCTAGGTTTGGTTAATGCCGAGGCAATTCAAGGACTGCCGGCCTTTTTACCACTGTATTTTGATCCTAAACTATGTCTGCCAGGTGAAATCAAGCACCTTCAATGACGAACCAATACCACAGGCTACCCCATCCTTCGACCGTTAGTCTCTCTTGATGCTGGTACTCTCTCAGCCGGGAATTTCCCAGGCCATGGCCCGGCGGATGGCCCCTGTCTTGTGAGTGGTTAGCGCCAGGTGGACTCAAGCCCTTAGACTTCTAGGGACCATAGTGCCACAGGCTACCCATTCCCACCCTACTGGGGCTGTAGCAGTTTTTTTTGCCTTGTCTGCATTCGGCCTCATGGCTGTCGGGTTTCTAATGGCAAGTTCTTGTGAATGTACAGGTAGTAGCAAGCTCTAGCTTGGCACTCACGCAATAGGATGATCGGGTTTGGTGGCATTACAGGTTTGGGGATATTTTTTTGTGACAAATATTAGCAAGTTTTTTGTTCCTTTTGCAAATTAAGGATATATACTCAATGTGTCCCATTTCCATATACCCTAAAGTTTACACATTATAATCTATGAAAATATACCCATTACATTACCATATCTTTATGTAACTTTTGTTTACCATGTGGTGGCAGGGCAATTTTTTTGTGAATAAAATGATCATAGAAATAGTTTCCGTGGGGCCGGGTATTTCAGGGAAAAGCCTGGCACAATAACCAAGCAGTCACGCTAAAGGTCATGGATTTGACTTGCCTAAGATAATATTCCACAATATCTCGGCGAGCAAAAAATATCTCCCTACCCTCCGTCCTCCGGTGCGTAGGACAAACAACAGGAAATTCTTCGTCTCAATGTCATGTTTTTTTTTTCAACCTGTAAATAATAATAATAATAATTTAAAATAATAATAACAAGAATGTTATTATTATTATTATTATTATTATTATTATTATTATTATTATTATTATTATTATATTATAAATTTATGGTACAGGGCAAGATAAGATTAATATCATCTGAATTCTTATATAACCAGTGCAGCGCTGTATAGTCCTTGTGGCTTAGCGCTTCTTTTTGATTATAATAATAATATATAACCAGTGTAATGCACTGAAAGGTTACTTCCTCTTTTTTTTTGTGGCACAGTCTATAAATCGAAGCTGCCAAAATTATTTTTTGAAACACATCAGGCAAAAAAATGGAATGCCGTACTAAAAGACGGACATTCTGTATATGCTGAGGATGATACACACAGGACAATGCAAGCATAATATAGCTTGAGAATTTTCATAGGTAATGGAACTAGTAAGCAAGAGTTGTGGAGAACTGCAATACCTCGATATAATGTCACTGGGGGATTCAAGAGGAGACATGATCATGGAATACAAAATACTCTTGGGTATAATATGAGGGGACATGGGTGAATGTGTTCATCGTTATTATTACCATATTGAGAAACAAGCTCAAAGCCCCACCCTTGGAGCCAGTGTGGGAGATACAATGCAGTAACAGTTGGTGCAAGGTTTGTCTTAAAATGCTGTAAAGAGTGATAAGATTCGTAGTAATGTTATAGAAGTCCGGGAAAAGTGCCAATGATTCAAGAAGGTCCCCAGATCTCAAGGACATCCCAAGGACGTGTCAAGGTCATAAGGTCTCAAGAAGGACTCAGGAGGTGTCAAGGTGTGAGTCACTCACCTCTATGACGTCTCAAGCAACACAACATTCCACTCACGGGTCATGATATGAGCTGGGAGGAATCCGGGAGTTCTAGTGAGCATTCCTCACCTCTTGGTCACTCTATTTGCATTTGGTCTCTTCACAAACAATAGTGAATGACCCTCACGGGTTTAGCGCTTTTCGATAATATAGTAGTATAATTCACTAAAGAGAATCCACTATAATAGGCCAGCTGCTCCAGCACATTCTCCAGGGAAGGGGGGGGAGGGAGGGCATATATAAAACCTGAAACATTATCAGTCATAACAATAACTTTGGGGTAAAGTCTACAAGCCTAATTTAAAAGCAAAAGCATAAGCAGCCTACCACTACTGTTGAATGGTATCAATGGCTGGCTTAAATTTATTTTGATACCACGTTAGCATTTCCTGATTATTATTATTTACATTTATTAGGTTTTCAGTTTCAGAATTCTAGAGGAAGCAGTTGCTGCCATGTATCATCCCCTGAAGCTACCACCCTAAACAAAGTAGATGATTGTTCAACAAAGTTGATACGTCCAGCACCAGAGTACAAAGGTGACGCACAACAATTCATCACGTCCACATTTCGAGTATTTGACTCTGACCATCAGTAATATGATTTTCACTATGGGACAGGCTGCTTACCTTGTCTAATTGGGTCTTTAATGGCTATATATATATATATATTTTTTGGTGATAAACATCAGCATTACTGAATTCGCGTGATTGACAATTCTAGTATTTAAAGGCTAGACCCCCATTGTTAGGGAAGTTACCCACTGCTGGTGCAAGGAACACAACCAAGTGTCTAAGACTAAGTCATCTTACTCCAGAGTTACTAACTCTCAGACACCCAGGTTGGTATGAAGGTACATCTTTCCAATTTGCCTAAACGTTTTCCTCCAGGTGGATATTCACCAGTGGTAGAGGGTTAATATAATAACTAGATGTACTGCGGTCGCTGAGCGGTCCAAGAAAAGTATCCCTGTATTGCATAATTCGTCCTGTACCTGGATACACATGATATTTTTTTTTGTTCGCCGGTATTCTTCCGACCCGGGTCTTTTCCAGTAGTGGTGACCCGGCCTTGGCTCCCTATCTGGGAGACCTAAGTCTCCCATGGGAGGAGGTACAAGTACCCCCTCATCTTTGGGACCAAGTGTCCCCAGGCCTAGCCACAGTCCCCGCCCTCACGGGGATCGCAGGGAGAAGCTAGGCCTCTGGTCTGCCATCTGCCCCGCCCCAAAGGGGCTCGTGGGGATGGCAGTCTTGTGAGCTGCAGGTGGTCTATGCTCTGTGTCTAACACATATAGTAATAGTGCCGAGTGCGGCATAAGTTACTGATGCAGTTTTATTAACATTTCCGATTTGAAGTGAATCAGAAGAGGCATTTACAAGTTATAACATTGCTACTAATATGCCATTTTTTCAGTTTCATTTTTCCTATAAAATTGGACAGATTGGCACCTGCACAGTCAAAATTCAATAAACCAGCTTAAGTGTTTGAAGGCGACCAGATAAGGCATTCTCTAGTTATGTGAAATTCAATTTATTAAATAAAACTGACACTTTAAAATTAAAATAGGTCAAAACCAAAGCAAAGCATTAAATAAAGCCCATCAACACCAAAAGTTTGAAGCCTGTCAAAAAACTTATTCTCTAGTAATTGCCCTGAATCCAACGATTTGAAAAATTTAATCAATTAATTGAAAATTCCATTGAATACTGAAGCATTTCAGAAGAGATACACTCAAATGTATTTAATGAGAATAAAAATTTCACACTATTGAACACGTAAAAAAAGATTTGGACCTACACACTGGAATTTCACTCTCTGTCGTTGTCGAATTACGACGCAACGATTTTTTGACCGTTTGAAACTAAGCAGCAGAGGTTTATCAGAGCCATTCCATGAATATGGGAGCGGGATCTACAACTCTGGTCATAGGGCAGCTGCACATGTTGACGTACACCAGCGTGCAAAACTGGAAGCCGAACATATAAGGTCTTCACGTGTTATAAACGAAATATAAATATAAATCACTGTTCACTCCTCCTTTATTTAGACAAACAGCAGCAAAATCTAACACAGAACAGGAATAGCAACCACCCGAGGACAACTAGGTCATGATGTCACTAGGACTTGTAAAGCCAGGGGAAAAAAGAATTTAACAGGATATTGTGTGGTTAGCCAGGTTGTTTATACAAGACTTTTGTTTATTCTATGTTCATGCAGAGCCGGATTTATGCATAAGCTAAGGTGCGACTTACAGTCTCACTAAAGACGGGCCTCAACATTTTTGCTTTCGTTTCTCCCCTTTCCTCGACTTTCGACTTTTTGGAGCCTCTTACACTTGATACAGCTGAGGGCCTCAGAATAAAAAAAAATCCGGCTCTGTACTCATGGCAATTTCAAAACAAATTCTTATTTCTTTCTTTTATTTCTGTTAATTTTCAATTACTAAGATAACTAGTTCTTGCCCTGGCAATATACAATTTACACTTCTAGTGATACAATTACGTTTCATCGTCAGTTATTTAACCGTAACACCGGTGTTTGACCGTAACACTAGCGTTTGACCGTAACACTAGTGTTTGACCGTAACACTAGCGTTTGACCGTAACACTAGTGTTTGACCGTAACACTAGTGTTTGACCGTAACACTAGTGTTTGACCGTAACACTAGTGTTTGACCGTAACACTAGTGTTTGACCGTAACACTAGCGTTTGACCGTAACACTAGTGTTTGACCGTAACACTAGCGTTTGACCGTAACAACAGTGTTTGACCGTAACAAGTGTTTGACCGTAACACTAGTGTTTGACCGTAACAACAGTGTTTGACCGTAACAGCAGTGTTTGACCGTAACACTAGTGTTTGACCGTAACACTAGCGTTTGACCGTAACAACAGTGTTTGACCGTAACACCAGTGTTTGACCGTAACACCAGTGTTTGACCGTAACAACAGTGTTTGACCGTAACAACAGTGTTTGACCGTAACACTAGTGTTTGACCGTAACACTAGTGTTTGACCGTAACACCAGTGTTTGACCGTAACAACAGTGTTTGACCGTAACAACAGTGTTTGACCGTAACACTAGTGTTTGACCGTAACACCAGTGTTTGACCGTAACAACAGTGTTTGACCGTAACAACAATGTTTGACCGTAACACCAGTGTTTGACCGTAACACTAGTGTTTGACCGTAACAACAGTGTTTGACCGTAACAACAGTGTTTGACCTTAACAGTGTTTGACCGTAACACCAGTGTTTGACCGTAACACTAGTGTTTGACCGTAACACCAGTGTTTGACCGTAACACTAGTGTTTGACCGTAACAACAGTGTTTGACCGTAACACCAGTGTTTGACCGTAACACTAGTGTTTGACCGTAACAACAGTGTTTGACCGTAACAACAGTGTTTGACCGTAACAACAGTATTTGACCTTAACAGTGTTTGACCGTAACAACAGTGTTTGACCGTAACAACAGTGTTTGACCGTAACACCAGTGTTTGACCGTAACACTAGTGTTTGACCGTAACAACAGTGTTTGACCGTAACAACAGTGTTTGACCGTAACAACAGTATTTGACCTTAACAGTGTTTGACCGTAACAACAGTGTTTGACAGTAACAACAGTATTTGACCTTAACAGTGTTTGACCGTAACACCAGTGTTTGACCGTAACAACAGTGTTTGACCGTAACAACAGTGTTTGACCGTAACAACAGTGTTTGACCGTAACAACAGTGTTTGACCGTAACAACAGTGTTTGACCGTAACACTAGTGTTTGACCGTAACACCAGTGTTTGACCGTAACACCAGTGTTTGACCGTAACAACAGTGTTTGACCGTAACACTAGTGTTTTACCTTAACAGTGTTTGACCGTAACAACAGTGTTTGACCGTAACAACAGTGTTTGACCGTAACAACAGTGTTTGACCGTAACAACAGTTTTCATTCAGTTTATCAATTATGGATATAGTGGTAAATAACTGAACAGTATTTATAAAATGTCGAAATTATCCGAATTTTAAATATTTTTTTGAGACGACTTTAGTCATGAAAGGATTCGGTTACGTAGGTAACTTAGTAAAGATTTCAAATTACCAGCCTCGTAATTGCATATTTGTTAATTAACAGTTTGTAGATAAAGGAGTGCTCATACTGACCAGTCTTCAATTATTTATTATACATCACAGGACACATTACACAGGGATTAGTGTACATGTGAAACTATATAGAATTAAACTTAGTTTCTACAGAGTCGTTATTGTATATCAACTCGTGTTGTTCACTTCTTAAACGTAATTTAAATCGTCTTTTTTTTCATTGAGAGTACAATGTGGGATCATACACAGGTAGTCATACACTGTGGTCTTGACCAAGTCTGGCCAACCAGTGTGATCTTGACCAAGTCTGGCCAACCAGTGTGGTCTTGACCAAGTCTGGCCAACCAGTGTGATCTTGACCAAGTCTGGCCAACCAGTGTGGTCTTGACCAAGTCTGGCCAACCAGTGTGATCTTGACCAATCTGCCAAACCCAAGTGTCTTACCAAGTCTGGCCAACCAGTGTGATCTTGACCAAGTCTGGCCAACCAGTGTGGTCTTGACCAAGTCTGGCCATCCAGTGTGGTCTTGACCAAGTCTGGCCAACCAGTGTGGTCTTGACCAAGTCTGGCCAATCCAGTGGGTCTTGACCAAGTCTGGCCATCCAGTGTGGTCTTGACCAAGTCTGGCCAACCAGTGTGGTCTTGACCAAGTCTGGCCAACCAGTGTGGTCTTGACCAAGTCTGGCCAACCAGTGTGGTCTTGAAGATCTGTTATATATCAGGGATATAACGTTTTATTTCCCCCTTGCTGGTCTTAAGCCTTATATAGCTGGTCCACCAGTCTGGTCCTGACCACCGGAGATCTCGTTTATTTTCCGCAAGGATACGACCTTTTTTTACTCTTCTTCTCCTGTTTTCAAAATTTATCGCATAAACGAGTTTTCATACTTAAAATGTGTTATTAGTGCAATTATAGTGGAACTGAATATATATATAATATATATATATATATATATATATATATATATATATATATTTTATATATAATATATATATTATATATATATATATATATATATATATATATATATATGTTGGTGCAGCAGCAATTGAATGTAAATATCTTTTTTATAACCAACAGCAATTGATGATAAATATATTTAGCTTTATCGAGCATCAGCTAACGATGTTCAGAGTTGCTCTAGATTAGAAATCAGGTTGTGATCCGGGTGGTGGTGATGCCCTGTGAGGGAGTGGGTGTAGCATCCGGGAAGGGCATGTGGGCGGCGGCCAGGTTTGCCGTGGTAGGTGTGGTCCGCTACCTGGAGCAGCAGCAACACTAACAGATACAGTTGCAGCACCCTCATGAGCAGTGAAAGCAGTAACAACATTAGCAGCAGAAGCAACTTATCACCGGGAAAAGCAGTAACATCATCTGGCTATGGCTAGGCAGAGAGGATGCCGAGTTTTGCCCACGATGAAGTGGGATTCCCTGTCATCTATCATGTTACTTACTACCGGAAGGAGAGAGGTTACTGGCGCATCGGCTACAAGATATATTTAATTTAACATTTAAACGGGTAGACCGGTAAGCCAGTGGTAGGCCTCGGTCAGATGACCAAAACCTTCAGCCTGTTTCCTGACGAATCTTGCCTAACCTAAGGCTATAATATAAACAGTAACTCACCTAACTGAGCTGCATGACGGAGAAGTTAATGGTATTTAACATTCATACTCTTCTTGTTATACAGACAGTAGAAAGAACCTTCTACATTCTTCCTCCAACACATATTCAAGTTCCAGTACTGGACGCATCAACATTAAACAAACCAATGTCAGACGTAACAGTACCGGACTTACCAACAAAATTTCCCTTTCTAAACATTACAAATAGAATAACTTCCTTTTGCTTGCCAACTTACAATAACTAACAGCCTCCTTATATAAATAAATGAAATGTTCGTAGCTTTCACAGAAACTCTTACCAGATTTTTTTTTTTTTTTGGTAGTGAAACTTCAAGAAATATAAGTATAGATGTGTTAAGTGAATAAGTCGAGTCGCAGAAAGGAGTGAACAGGAGTCAGAGTAGAGAAAAACAAATCTTATAATTATTCTGATATACAACCCAAATTCGAGAACAGCTGGGTAGTTCCCTGACCAGAGAGGAAATATTGAAAACTGCCTAGAAAGTCAAGAAAAACTTGTATTTTTAAAACTCGCATACCTGCTGAAACAAATACAAAAGATACCAAAAAAAAAATCGTGTTCAAACAAAACAAAAATTTCATGTATGTAAATAGCCAGCTGCAGTATTAGTCCATTATTTACAGCGGGTCGCATAAATTTAATAAAACCCTTAATGATCAGTAGGAATCTATGTTTAGCAGTGCAGTCAGCAACATGGACGTAGAACAACCACGCTGATGTACTTTTGCCCACGCAACTTTACATATTTTTTTTATTATTCCATAAAAGATATTGTTACATATTTTAGGGACATCGAAAAAGAAATTAACATCACCCCCATGTGTTATCCGCCGAGTCCGATTCCTGGAGTTTTACATTAATAAACTGTAGACTCGGATGAGATCCCAGAGACGGTAAAACCTGCTGACGTAACCTCAATTTAACACAGGAGGCAGCAGTGATAAAAACTACAGACTAGTCGTACTAACATCACGCATCATAAAAGTCTGAGATGTTGCTAACCGGTTTTGTAGTAAAGCAAAAAATAAATATAGGTCATCATTGTTTTAGGGCAGAAAAATCCTGTCTTGTGTAGAATATGAAGGTACCGGAAGAAAATCAAAATACCGATCCAATATATATAATTTTTTTTCCAAGACATGTGACAGTTGTGACCTCAGAGTGACAACTTTTAAACGATGTTGAAATGAATAAAAAGTAACGTGTGTAGGTGGATATTCAGCACCGCAAGGCACGATCCTGACACTTTTACTGTTTCTCATCCTCAGAGCAGACAGACAAAAACACTAATCACAGCTTCGCCTCATCTTTAGAAGACGTACCAATATAAGTACAATAGTTGCATGGGCAGAAGACACGAAAAAGGATCTTTGTGTGTACAATGATGGAATGTGGAATTCTCGCTCTACCCTAGGTATCTGTAGTAAATCCCTCATCGTTCTGTGGAATCCTTATTCTTCCTTATATGCTGGCTCAGTATTCTCACTGATTAACTGCAAGTATTCTTCGGCTTATGAGAAAACCCTTCACTCACCCTTGTGAGATGGTGTCTCGCTCTGACCAGATTATCGGTGTCTGGGTCCACATTTCCTGTTTGAGTGCGCTTGTTCCCTTTGTTTTTCACACACAATTAGACAACGTCTTAACTGAAAATATCGGTGAGGTAAAGCTCAGTGCGTAGTGGGCACTGAAAAGCAACATGATATTCAGTTGTGACAAGCTCCGTTTCTTTGATACGGAAGAACGAAGAACTAAACACAGTTCAGAATACAACATGCAGTTAGATCTTGTCACAGTACAGAAGGTGCAGGTAAAAACTTTAGGAATATTAATGTCGACGGCCTAACGTTGAGCCAATTCCAAGAAAACAGCAGTAAATTGTGAGATCTTTAGAAGCAAGAAAGGAGTGCTTCATGCTGGTGTGGGATTCTTGGTAAAATGAAATTGAATCTATCTCCAATCATTGAATCAAACCTAATTGCCTTCCATTCTCCCAGTCGTTTCCCATAAATGCAATAATTCCAATTTAGAGCAAGAAACAAGCTGACGGCACCTACCTAGTTATGGTTGCTCCTGAGCACTGTCCTGTGTCTACTTCTATACGGGCAGGTAAAAATTTGTGAAGAAATAAGAGTGTATAGAGAAATCATTTACTACTCGTAAAGAATCGGAAAATAATTAATACAGAAAGCGTCTCAAATTACTCGCAATATACTCTAATTCGAAGAAGAAAATGTATCATTTCCGGTTATTAGAAATATTGCCACAACAGAGGTAGAAGTCTTCAGCAAAAAAACTGGACACATTCCTGCGGGATGTACCTGATCAGTCAAGTTGTGATGTCACTAGACAAGCAAGGCAGGATTACGGATGTAAAAAAAATATCTCGAAAAGGTCACAGGTTTACCTACAGAGATGACAATCTGACAGGGACTGTTGTGATTATCTGTATAGAGGATTTATAGTACTGTATATACCTCAGTATGCTTAACAGTTCGTAAACAGGCAAAATTGTTTACAAACATTATCTCTACATCCACAGCAGGACTCGAACCCGCAAACTCTGCATCAGAATACACAGTACTTGACCACAAAGCCAGACTCCAGATAGGTATGGGAAACATCGTCTAGCTCCGGCTAGGCACCCATACTTATCTGGGGTCTGGCTTCGTGGTGAAGTACTGTGTACTATGATGCAGAGTTTGCAGGTTTGAGTCCTGCTGTGGGCGTAGAGATTGTGTTTATATCTCAGTATATGTACCAACTTTTGGAAGATTTGATATTTGTGAGTCAGCTATACGCCTAACACCTGTACAGCACAAGGAAACCACGCAAATGGCAGACACATGAAGAAAGGAAGAGAAGAAAAGACAGTATTTCCGAGGTATGGCTGAGGCCTGGTCTTCAAGATCACATTGGCGGGACAAATAGAGGCTTATGGGAAGCCCGGAACAAACATACACACACAGCTTAAAGAAGCGGTACGATAAGACTCTTGGAGCAGGAAGAAAGTGGACCTAATAGCGACTAGCAAAGAGGTGGAGCCACGAGCTGTGGCTCGACTCTAGCAGCCACAAAACAAATAGGTGAGTACACACACACACACACACACACACACACACACACACACACACACACACACGTACGTACACACGCTACATACATTCATACTTCCGAATGCCAAACGGGTACACTGCAGTGTTACTCGCGATAGAATGACAAATTATGGCTCATATTCGGTGTAACTGGCGCAGGTGAACCCTCAAGGCCACGCTGCAGTATCAACGGGATATAAGTAGCCAGATATTAATATATAAAATATACCTGTCTTCTCTGACTTGTGATACTACCTCAGTGACCACTAACAAGGTGACTATGACTACTTAGATACAGTTAACTGCTGGGTCTGGGAGAAACGTATACAGAATGTTATGTTTCACTCATATACAGGACTGACTTGGATATAAGTTTGTCTGGCTTCACAGAAATGATGTTACTGACGTAGTTGAATGAAGGACTGTCTCGACACATTATATATACTCATTACTTGTAGTTTACAGCTTCTGGCCTGTGTGTGGTGTGTGTGTGGTGTGTGTGTGTGTGTGTGTGTGTTGTGTGTGTGTGGTGTGTGTGTGTGTGTGTGTGTGTGTGTATGTATGTGGTGTGTGTGATTATGTGTGTGTGTGTGTGTGTGTGTGTGTGTGTGTGTGTGTGTCTGTGTGTGTGTGTGTGTGTGTGTGTATGTATGTGTGTGTGTGTATGTATGTGTGTGTGTGTGATGTGTGTGTGTGTGTTGTGTGTGTGTGTGTGTGTGTGTGTGTGTGTGTGTTGTATATATGTGTGTGTGTGTGTGTGTGTGTGTGTGGTGTGTGTGTGTGTGTTGTGTGTGAAGTGGTGTGTGTGTGAGAGAAAGAGAGAGTGTGTGTGTGTGTGTGTGTGTGTGTGTGTGTGTGTGTGTGTGTGTGTGTGTGTGTGTGTGTGTGTGTGTGTGTGTGTACTTATCTAATTGTACTCACCTAATTGTGGCTGCAGGGGTCGATACTCAGCTCCTGACCCCACCTCTTCACTGATCGCTACTAGGTAATCTCTCTGCTTCCTGAGCTTTGTCATACCTCCTCTTAAAGCTTTGTATGGTTCCTGTCTCCACTACATCACTTGCTAGGCTATTCCACTTCCTGACGACTCTGTGACTGAAGAAGTACTGCCTAACATCCTTGTGACTCGTCTGAGTCTTTAGCTTCCAATTGTGACCCCTTGTTTCTGTGTCCCCTCTCTGGCACATCCTGTTTCTGTCCACCTTGTCTATTCCACGCAGTATTTTGTGTGTTATTATCATGTCTTCTCTGACCCTCCTGTCCTCCAGTGTTGTAAGTCCCATTTCCCTCAACGTTTCTTCGTAGGATATTCCCCTGAGCTCCGGAACTAGCCTTGTTGCAAACCTTTGTACTTTCTCTAATTTCTTGACGTGCTTGACCAGGTGTGGGTTCCAAACTGGTGCTGTATACTCCAGTATGGGCCTGACGTACACAGTGTACAGTGTCTTGAACGATTCTTTACTCAGGTATCGGAACGCTATTCTCAGGTTTGTTAGGCGCCCATATGCTGCAGCAGTTATCTGCTTAATGTGTGCCTCCGGAGACGTGTTCGGTGTTATGGTCACCCCAAGATCTTTCTCCTTGAGTGAGATTTGCAGCCTTTGTCCACCTAGCCTATACTCTGTGTGCGGACTTCTTTGCCCTTCCCCAATCTTCATGACTTTGCATTTGGCAGGGTTGAATTCGACAAGCCAGTTGCTGGACCACGTGTGTGTACTCACCTAGTTGTACTCACCTAGTTGAGGTTGCAGGGGTCGAGTCCAAGCTCCTGGCCCCGCCTCTTCACTGGTCGCTACTTGGTCACTCTCCCTGAACCATGAGCTTTATCGTACCTCTGCTTAAAGCTATGTATGGATCCTGCCTCCACTACATCGCTTCCCAAACTATTCCACTTCCTGACTACTCTGTGGCTAAAGAAATACTTCCTAACATCCCTGTGATTCATCTGTGTCTTCAGCTTCCAACTGTGTCCCAGTGTTGCTGTGTCCAGTCTCTGGAACATCCTGTCTTTGTCCACCTTGTCAATTCCTCTCAGTATTTTGTAAGTAGTTATCATGTCCCCCCTATCTCTCCTGTCCTCCAGTGTCGTCAGGTTGATTTCCCTTAACCTCTCCTCGTAGGACATACCTCTTAGCTCTGGGACTAGTCTTGTTGCAAACCTTTGCACTTTCTCTAGTTTCTTTACATGCTTGGCTAGGCGTGGGTTCCAAACTGGTGCCGCATATTCCCATGTGGGCCTAACGTACACGGTATACAGGGTCCTGAACGATTCCTTATTAAGATGTCGGAATGCTGTTCTGAGGTTTGCCAGGCGCCCATATGCTGCAGCAGTTATTTGGTTGATGTGCGCTTCAGGAGATGTACCTGGTGTTATACTCACGCCAAGATCTTTTTTCTTGAGTGAGGTTAGTAGTCTTTGGCCCCCTAGACTGTACTCCGTCTGCGGTCTTCTTTGCCCTTCCCCAATCTTCATGATTTTGCACTTGGTGGGATTGAGCTCCAGGAGCCAATTGCTGGACCAGGTCTGCAGCCTGTCCAGATCCCTTTGTAGTTCTGCCTGGTCTTCGATCGAATGAATTCTTCTCATCAACTTCACGTCATCTGCAAACAGGGACACCTCGGAGTTTATTCACTCCGTCATGTCGTTCACAAATACCAGAAACAGCACTGGTCCTAGGACTGACCCCTGTGGGACCCTGCTGGTCACAGGTGCCCACTCTGACACCTCGCCCCACGTACCATTACTCGCTGCTGTCTTCCTGACAAGTATTCCTTGATCCATTGTAGTGCCTTCCCTGTTATCCCTGCTTGGTCCTCAAGTTTTTGCACTAATCTCTTGTGTTGTACTGTGTCAAACGCCTTCTTGCAGTCCAAGAAGATGCAATCCACCCACCCCTCTCTCTCTCTTGTCTTACTGCTTTCACCTTGTCATAGAACTCCAGTAGGTTTGTGACACAGGATTTCCTGTCCCTGAAACCATGTTGGCTGCTGTTGATGAGATCATTCCTTTCTAGGTGTTCCACCACTCTTCTCCTGACAATCTTCTCCATGACTTTGCATACTATGCATGTCAGTGACGCTGGTCTGAAGTTTAGTGCTTCATGTCTGTCTCCTTTTTTAAAGATTGGGACTATATTTGCTGTCTTCCATGCCTCAGGCAATCTCCCTGTTTCGATAGATATATTGAATATTGTTGTTAGGGGTACACATAGTGCCTCTGCTCCCTCTCTCAGGACCCATGGAGAGATGTTATCTGGCCCCATTGCCTTTGAGATATCTAACTCACTCAGAAGCCTCTTCACTTCTTCCTCGGTTGTGTGTACTGTGTCCAGCACTTTGTGGTGTACCCCACCTCTCCGTCTTTCTGGAGCCCCTTCTGTCTCCTCTGTGAACACTTCTTTGAATCTCTTGTTGAGTTCCTCACATACTTCACGGTCATTTCTTGTTGTCTCTCCTCCTTCCTTCCTTAGCCTGATTACCTGGTCCTTGACTGTTGTTTTCCTCCTGATGTGGCTGTATAACAGCTTCGTGTCAGATTTGGCTTTCGCTGCTATGTCGTTTTCATATTGTCGTTGGGCCTCCCTTCTTATCTGTGCATATTCGTTTTCTGCTCTACGACTGCTCTCCTTATTCTCCTGGGTCCTTTCCTTCTGTATTTTTCCATTCCCTAGCACACTTGGTTTTTGCTTCCTTGCACCTTTGGGTGAACCATGGGCTCATCCTGGCTTTTTCATTATTCCTGTTTCCCTTGGGTACAAACCTCTCCTCAGCCTCCTTGCACATTGTTGCTACATATTCCATCATCTCATTAACTGGCTTTTCCTGCCATTCTCTGTCCCACTGAACCTCGTTCAGAAGTTCCTCATTCCCGTGTAGTCCCCTTTCTTGTAGTTTGGTTTCATTTGTCCTGGCCTTCCTGCTTCCCCCTCCACTTGTAGCTCTACTGTGTATTCGAAGCTCAAAACCACATGATCGCTGGCCCCAAGGGGTCTTTCATATGTGATGTCCTCAATATCTGCACTACTCAAGGTGGATACTAAGTCCAGTCTTGCTGGTTCATCCTCTCCTCTCTCTCTTGTAGTGTCCCTTACGTGTTGGTACATGAAGTTTTCCAGTACCACCTCCATCATCGTAGCCCTCCATGTATCTTGGCCCCTATGTGGCTCCAAGTTCTCCCAGTCGATCTCCTTGTGGTTAAAGTCACCCATGATCAGTAGCTTTGCCCTGCATGCATGAGCTCTTCTGACCACTGCAGCCAGTGTGTCAACCATCGCTCTATTGCTCTCGCCATACTCTTGCCCTGGCCTCCTGCTGTTCTGTGGTGGGTTATACATCACTGCAATTACCACCTTGGGACCTCCAGAGTGAAGCGTTCCCGCTATGTAATCACTTTCTTCTCCGCTGTCTCCTCTCTCCAGCTCGTCAAAATTCCATCGGTGTTTGATCAGCAGTGCCACTCCTCCACCCCCCCTGTTCCTTCTGTCTTTCCTCAGGATCTGGTATCCCGTTGGAAAGATGGCATCTGTTATCATACCTGTAAGCTTGGTTTCTGTGAGTGCTATGATGTCCGGTGATGCCTCTTTGACTCTTTCATGCCACTCCTCCCACTTGTTTGTTATTCCATCAACGTTTGTGTACCATACCTTCAGTTTCCTTTCGAACACTGTGGTATGGGGGGCGTGTGGGGGTGGGAGACCTGGTGTCTGTGTGTGTGTGTGTGTGTGTGTGTGTGTGTGTGTGTGTGTGTGTGTGGTGTGTGTGTGTGTGTGTGTATGGGTGTGTGTGTGTGTACTCACCTAATTGTACGCACCTAATTGTGGTTGCAGAGGTCGAGACTCAGCTCCTGGCCCCACTGCTTCACTGAGTGCTACTAGGTCCTCTCTCTCCCTGCTCCATGAGCTTTATCATACCTCACCTTAAAGCTATGTATGGTTCCTGTCTCCACTACCTCACTTGCTAGGCTATTCCATTTCCTGACTACTCTGACTGAAGAAATACTTCCTAACATACCTTTGATTCATCTGGATCTTCATCTTCCAATTGTGACCCCTAGTTTCTGTGTCTCCTCTTTGGAACATCCTGTCTCTGTCCACCTTGTCTATTCCACGCAGTATTTTGTATGTCGTTATCATGTCTCCCCTAACCCTTCTGTCCTCCAGTGACGTCAGACCGATTTCCCTTATCCGTTCTTCGTAGGGCATTTCCCTTAGCTCTGGAACTAACCTTGTCGCAAACCTTTGCGTGTGTGTGTGTGCGTGCGTGTATATATATAATATATATATATATGTGTGTGTGTGTGTGTGTACTCACCTAGTTGAGGTTGCGGGGGTCGAGTCCGAGCTCCTGGCCCCGCCTCTTCACTGATCGCTACTAGGTCACTCTCCCTGAACCGTGAGCTTTATCATACCTCTGCTTAAAGCTATGTATGGATCCTGCCTCCACTACATCGCTTCCCAAACTATTCCACTTACTGACTACTCTGTGGCTGAAGAAATACTTCCTAACATCCCTGTGATTCATCTGTGTCTTCAACTTCCAACTGTGTTCCCTTGTTACTGTGTCCAATCTCTGGAACATCCTGTCTTTGTCCACCTTGTCAATTCCTCTCAGTATTTTGTATGTCGTTATCATGTCCCCCTATCTCTCCTGTCCTCCATGTCGTCAGGTTGATTTCTCTTAACCTCTCCTCGTAGGACATACCTCCTAGCTCTGGGACTAGTCCTTGTTGCAAACCTTTGCACTTTCTCTAGTTTCTTCACGTGCTTGGCTAGGTGTGGGTTCCAAACTGGTGCCGCATACTCCAATATGGGTCTAACGTACACGTTGTACAGGGTCCTGAATGATTCCTTATTAAGTTGTCGGAATGCTGTTCTGAGGTTTGCTAGGCGCCCATATGCTGCAGCAGTTATTTGGTTGATGTGCGCTTCAGGAGATGTGCCTGGTGTTATACTCACCCAAGATCTTTTTCCTTGAGTGAAGTTTGTAGTCTCTGGCCCCCTAGACTGTACTCCGTCTGCGGTCTTCTTTGCCCTTCCCCAATCTTCATGACTTTGCACTTGATGGGATTGAACTCCAGGAGCCAATTGCTGGACCAGGTCTGCAGCCTGTCCAGATCCCTTTGTAGTTCTGCCTGGTCTTCGATCGAATGAATTCTTCTCATCAACTTCACGTCATCTGCAAACAGGGACACCTCAGAGTCTATTCCTTCCGTGTGTATGTGTGTGTGTGTGTGTGTGTGTGTGTGTGTGTGTGTGTGTGTGTGTGTGTTGTGTGTGTGTGTGTGCGCTCACCTAGTTGTGGTTGCAGGGGCAGAGTCACAACTGGTCGCTACTAGGCCACTCTTCATGTTCCGTGAGCTTTATCGTACCTCTTCTTAAAGCTATATATGGAACCTGTCTCCACTGCATTACTTCCCAGACTATTCCGCTTCCTGACAACTCTGTGACTGAAGAAATACTTCCTAACATTCTTGTGATTCATCCGAGTCTTCAATTTTCAACTGTGACCCCTTGTTGCTGAGTCCCATCTCTGGAACATCCTGTCTCTGTCCACCTTGTCGATTCCTCTCAGTATTTTATATGTCGTTATCATATCCCCCTCTCTCTCCTGTCCTTCAATGTTGTCATTTCGATTTCCCTTAACCTCTCCTCGTAGGACTTACCCCTTAGCTCCGGGACTAGTCTTGTTGCAAACCTTTGCACTTTCTCTGGTTTCCTTACGTTCTTGTCTAGGTGTGGGTTCCAAACTGGTGCTGTATACTCGAATATGGGCCTAAGGTACACAGAGTGCAGGGTCCTGAACGATTCCTTATTAATATGTCGGAATGATGTTCTTACATTTGCAAGGCGCTCGTAAGCTACATCAGTTTTTGGTTAATGTGCGCCTCAGGAGATGTGCCCGGTGTCATATCACACCAAGATCCTTTTCCTTAAGTGAGGTTTGTAGTCTCTGGCCCCCTAGACTGTACTCCGTCTGCGGTCTTCTGTGCCCTTTTCCAATCTTCATGACTTTGCACTTGGTGGGGTTGAACTCCAGGAGCCAGTTGCTGGACCAGGCCTGCAGCCTGTCCAGATCCCTCTGTAGGTCTGCCTGGTCCTCGTCCGATTGAATTCTTCTCATCAACTTCACAATATCCCCAAATAGGGACACTTTGGAGTCTATTCCTTCGATCATGTCGTTCAAAAATACCAGAAACAGCACCGGTCCTAGGACTGACCCCTGTGGAACCCCTCTCATCACTGGCGCCCACTCTGACACCTCGCCACATACCATGACTCGTTGTTGCCTCCCTGTCAGGTATTCCCTGATCCATCGTAGTGCCCTTCCTGTTAAGCACGTCTGACCCTCTAGCTTTTGCACTTGTGAGGAACTGTGTCAAAGGCCTTCTTGCGGTCCAAGAAAATGCAATCTATCCACCCCTCTTTCTCGTATCTTACTTCGGTTACCTTGTCCTAAAACTCCAGTAGGTTTGTGACACAGGATTTCCCGTCCCTAAAACCGTGCTAACTGCCGTTGATAAGCTCATTCCTTTCTAGGTGCTCTACCACTCTTCTCCTGATAATCTTCTCAGTGACCTTGCATATTATACATGTCAGTGACACTGGTTTGTAGTTTAATGCTTCATGCCTCTCTCCTTTTTTAAAAATTGGGACTACATTTGCTGTCTTCCATACCTCAGGTAGTCGCTCTGTTTCAATAGATGTGTTGGAGATCGTTGTTAGTGGTACACATAGCACCTCTGCTCCCCTCTCAGGACCCATGGAGAGATGTTATCCGGGCCCATCGCCTTTGAGGAATCTAGTTCGCTTATCAGCCTCTTCACTTCTTCCTCGGTTGAATGTATTATGTTCAACACTTGATGGTGTACCCTGCCTCTCCGTCTTTCTGGAGTCCCTTCTGTCCCCTCTTTGAACACTTCTTTGAATCTCATATTGAGGTCCTCACATACTTCTTTGTCGTTTCTTGTGACCTCCCCTCCTTCCTTCATCAGCCTGATTAACTGGTCCTTGACTGTTGTTTTCCTCCTGATATAGCTGTACAACAGCTTTGGGTCAGATTTGACTTTCGCTGCTGTGTCATTTTTGTATTGTTTTTGGTTCTCCTTTATTATCTGTGCATATTCATTTCCGGCTCTACAACTGCTCTCCTTATTCTCCTGGGTCCTTTGCCTTCTATGCTTCTTCCTTTCTCTAGCACACTTGGTTTTGGCCTCCCTACACCTTTGGCTAAACCAATGGCTCATCCTAGCTTTCTCATTATTTCTGTTACCCTTGGGTACAAACCTCTCCTCAGCTTTCTTTCATATTGTTGTCACATATTCCATCATCTCGTTTACTGACTTCCCTGCCAGTTCTCTGTCCCACTGAAACCTGTGCAGGAAATTCTTCATGCCCGTGTAGTCCCCTTTCTTGCAGTTTGGCTTTGTTCATCTGGCCTTTCCTGCTTCCCTCTCCACTTGTAACTCTATTTTGTATTCAAAGCTCAGAACTATGTGATCACTGACCCTGAGGGATCTTGCATTTGTGATGTCCTCAATATCTGCACTATTCAAGGTGAATACTAGGTCCAGTCCCGCTGGCTCATCCTCTCCTCTCTCTCTCTCTGGTAGTGTCCCTTACATGTTGGTATATGAGGTTTTCGAGTACTGCCTTCATCATCTTAGTCCTCAACGATTCTGGGCCCCCATGTGGCTCCAGGTTCTCCCAGTCGATTTGCTTGTGGTTGAAGTCACTCATAATCAACAGCTTTGCCCTGCTCGCATGAGCCCTTCTGGCCACTTCAGCCAGTATGTCAACCATCGCTCTATTACTCTCATCATACTCTTGCCTTGGACTCCTGCTGTTCTGTGGTGGGTTATACATCACTGCAATTACCACCTTAGGACCTCCAGACTGAAGTGTTCCTGTGTCTCCTCTCTCCAGTTCATCAAAATTCCATTGGTTATTGATGAGCAGTGCCACTCCTCCATCCCCTCTGTTCCCTCTGTCTTTCCTCAGGATCTGATATCCCATTGGAAAGATGGCATCTGTTATTATTCCTGTGAGCTTGATTTCTGTGAGAGCTATGATGTCTGGTGATGCCTCTTGGACTCTTTCGCGATACTCTTCCCACT
>NC_069430.1:37247050-37307050 GCF_026875155.1 Cherax quadricarinatus | reverse complement strand
ACCTTAACACTTAATTATTAATCTTACTAACTTGGACACCTAACCTAAGATAACCTTCATACAACCTAACTTAATTTTAAGACCTAACTTGGAAAGGTGAGTGAGAATTACTCACTCTACCAAATTCCGTTATGTTCCACTAATCTGTGATTGCTACTTCACCTCCTTCCCTCTCGTCTCGTTCTTCACTGCCTCCCTTCCCCTCCTCCCCTCCCCACCTGCCACCAGCTTGACCTCAACACTCCGAGGAACCAGTTTTTGCGGTCCTTCCTGTAGGCGTGTCAGGGAGCACACTTCAGGGTCTTCAGGGTCTTCAGGGTCTTCAGGGAAGGAATATAGTTTACACCCTAAATGGAAGATAATTTTTAACCAGAATACAATATATATATATATTATATAATATATATTAATATAATATATATATATATATATACATATGTGGTGTGTGTGTACTTACCTAGTTGCTTACCCAGTTGTGGTTGCGAGGGTCGATTCACAGCTCCTGGCCCCGCTTCTACTGACCGCTACTCAGTCACTCTTCCCGCTCCGTGAGCTTTATCATACCTCTTCTTAAAGCTATGTATGGATCCTGCCTCCACTACATCACTACCCAGGCTATTCCACTTCCTGACAGCTTTGTGACTGAAGAAATACTTCCTAACATCCCTGTGGTTCATCTGAGTCTTCAACTTCCAACTGTGACCCCTTGTTGCTGTGTCCCATCTCTGGAACCTCCGGTCTCTGTCCACCCTTTATATACTTCTCAGTATTTTATATCCTCCTAACTCTCCTGTCCTCCAGTGTCGTCAGGTCGATTTCCCTTAACCTCTCCTCGTAGGACATACACCTTAGCTCCAGGACTAGTCTTGTTGCAAACCTTTGCACTTACTATAGTTTATTTGTGTGTGTGTACTCACCTAATTGTGGTTGCAGGGGTCGAGACTCAGCTCCTGGCCCCGAGACTCACTCAGTGTGTGTGTGTGTGTGTGTGTGTGTGTGTGTGTGTGTGTGTGTGTGTGTGTGTGTGTGTGTGTGTGTGTGATAAATAATATACAGTATAATGAAAATTTTCAGAAAATAAAATTCTTACATTCAGCTTTGTAATGTTTGCCCTGGAAAGGAACTGTATAAAAATCAATATTTTAAAGAGCAGTTTGAAAGTCATAAGGAACCAAAATGAATCATCGAGATCCTTGTTGTTGAATACATCATAAACTGCCTTCAGCATGTACTTATTTATTTACTAACCAATTATTTGTAGGTTCTATTCCTATACTAATATAACCTCAATGAAGGAAAATTTCACAAAACTGTGACTATACCTGATTATTATTATTATTATTATTATTATTATTATTATTATTATTATTATTATTATTATTATTATTATTATTATTATTACTAATTATTATATTTAGGGTTACGCGCTAAACCGCTAGGAAATGGGAGCCAATTAGGTTTGATTCAAGGAATGGGAGGGCAAGTCCAATTCCTTGGATCAAGAACCCCTTACGAACATCAAGGAACCTCTCCTGAGAGGGGGGGGAGTCATGACTACTTTATAACACTCTAAGATGGAACGAAATGTTGTCAAGTTACACTCTCAAACTGGTGGTTTATTGTGAATTATAATCGCTGCCAAAAAAAAGATGCAATGCTTTAAGTCATGAAAGTTTGGGACAACCCGAAGGCGAGGCACAACTTAACCGAAAACAATGCAAACTTTTTCCAGGACTAAATTTGAGACCGTAAGTCACGAGTGAGCAGAAAAACATTACTAACAAGCGTTTACACCTCACTAAATTTGCTGTCGCAGACACCTTCGTGATGTTGGGAGGCATAAAAATAGCAGAGGATGAGCAGGTAGGGTCCCCCAGCAGCCACCCCAGTAAGGGGACTCCTACTGTCCCTCCCCGACGGTCCAGAGTATGTAGTTCACAGCAGTTTAAGCGGCGAGGGATGCATGTTGACAGCATCCGGGATGCTGTGGGTGGGTTGCAGTAGGAACCAGACCTCTGGAAGTAACTTAACAGCCTCAGAAAATTCATGGTTGACTTCCGGGATAGATTTGTCTGACATGTTCTCCTTTTCCCCCTTCAGGCACTCATGTCTATTTCAATTTCGGGGAATATTAACAATTATAACTTGAGACGTGCAGTCGATATAGTTTAAAACTCTACTAACTCTTCTCTTTGTTCAGTGAAGCAACTTAAATTGGACCTCCCCTTCCCTTCCTCGGTTCACTCGGGATTATTTTCCTCAAATATCTCTCACATTTCCAAGGCTCTGTATGATGCTCACGAGTTTAGTGCGTCCTATGAATATAAAAATAATCACCTTTAGCTCCTTGGGCAACGTAACATAGTGGGCAATATCTGCGAAGATTCGCATTATCCTCTCCAGTTGCTCGTCTTATTCCGCATGTAACTCCTCACCGACTGTGAATAGTCATTCATGATGAAGGTGCGGTACTGAAACCTTCCATACTCTGTACTATCATTCACGATGAAAGGACACTCATGCAACATTTCGTACTCATGGGAGAATACTGAGGAAGTCTTACAGCTGCTTCCTCATTGTCATTCAGTGGAGGCGACAGAGAACTTCACCACATATTTACAAGCTACTTCTTGATGAATGACGCCTGTGAGTTCAGCACTTTTAGTAATAATAATAATAATAATAATAATAATAATAATAATAATAATAATAATAATAATAATAATAATAATAATAATAAAAAATAATAATAATAATAATAATAATAATAATAATAATAATAATAATAATAATAATAATAATTTGTATTTCTAACCGAGGCTTTATTTTTTATTCATTCACCTCAGTTATAATGCTACTGTATCCCCGAGACACTTCCATTTCCTCATCAGAAACTCTTGTCATTCTGACCACATACTGTTTCACGTCTTACCTTCCCTCACTCCAAGGACAGATTCCTCGTGTGATGCAGCAACAATTAAAGTTCAAACATTTTTTCCCACAAACTTTGTGAAAATACATACATATGTGTGTGTATTATATGTATATATATATATATATATATATATAATATATATATATATATATATATATATATATATATATATATATATATATATATATATATATATATATATATATATATATATATATATATATATATTATATATATATATATATATATATATATATATATATATATATATATATATATATATATATATATATATATATATACATATATTACAGTAGCTTTTCAGGGCTTTCTAAACGTTAGTGTGTAATTATCACTATAGTAGCCTAGTGGGGTATACTTAATCTTCTGGAGTGTCAGTTGGTACAGCAGGATGCAGTGTCTACCTTTGGTATAGCAAGGTAGTGTATACCATTAGTACAGCTGGATACAATGTATACCATGGGTACAGTGGAATACAATGTATACCATTGGTAGAGCGGGATACAGTGTATACCATTGGTACAGCAAGATACAATATGTACCATTGGTACAGCGGAATATAGTGTATACCGTTAGTACAACGAGATACAATGTATACGATTGGTACAGTGTATACCATTGGTACAGTTTATACCATTGGTACAGTGTATCCCATTGGTACAGTGTATATCACTGGTACATTGTATATCATTGGTACAGCGGAATACAATTTATACCATTGGTACAGCAGAATACATTGTATACCATTGGGACAGCTTGATACAATGTGCACCATTGGCACAGCAGGATACAATGCGCACCATTGGTACAGCGAGATACATTGTATACCATTGGTACAGCGAGATACAGTGTATACCATTGGTACAGCGAGATACAATGTGTACCATTGGTACAGCGATATAAAGTGTATACCATTGGTACAGCGAGATACAATGTATACCATTGGTACAGCGGGATACAGTGTATACCATTGGTACAGCGGGATACAATGTATACCATTGGTACAGCGAGATACAATGTATACCATTGGTACAGCGGGATACAGTGTATACCATTGGTACAACAGAATGCATAGTATACCATTGGTACAGCTTCATACAATGTTCACCATTAGTACAGCAGGATACAATGTGCACCATTGGTACAGCGAGATACAATGTATACCATTGGTACAGCGAGATACAGCGTATACCACTGGTACAGCGAGGTACAATGTATACCATTAGTACAGCGAGATACAATGTATACCATTGATACAGCGAGATACAATGTATACCATTGGTACAGCGAGATACAATGTATACCATTGGTACAGCGAGATACAATGTATACCATTAGTACAGCGAGATGCAATGTATACCATTGGTACAGCGAGACACAATTTATACCATTGGTACAGCGAGATACAGCGTATACCACTGGTACAGCGAGATACAATGTATACCATTGGCACAGCGAGATACAATGTATACCATTGGTACTTCGGGATACAGTGTATACCACTGACACAGCTGGACCAGGAGCAAAGGCTCGACCCCATCAACTACAATATTTTGTGTACAAAAAAAAGTATCAATCTCGCGAAATACAGAAATTTTCGTCACACGATCTATTTCTTCCCATATGTAACTTGCGCTGAGGATCGTAAAATATTATTTCTTATTTATCTTTTGGGGAAGTTGTGGAAATTTTTTACTTAATTTGTTAAATGTAGAACAAAATGAATAATACAATAATTGTGGGTTAAAATGTGATGGTATTTGGACCCTACGAGAAATTTTAAGTTAAGGAAGGGGGGTGGAACAGCCAGTAGGGACACTGGGGGACACCCACTTTTAATTTGTGAGGATTGGTTGTAGTGGGAAATTCTGCTAATAATTCGGCGTTCTCCGAGGCCTAATGAGGTGTTTCGGCCTGAATTTGTAATAGGAACCATTGTTAATGTCCTTTGCGACAGGAAATTTGCGGGACCTCAAGAATTGCGTGTGGAGGACGAAAATAGAGGACTTCAATGAATCCTTCCCATCAACACCCCTTAGCTAAGTGACGATTACCCATAATGTGCAGCAGTTTTTGTTTTGGCCTTTGTAAATCCTATCTCCTAGGGTGTTCCATCAGCATTAAGTGTCTTCCAGCAATTAAATGGTAAATGGTAATACAGAGTTCTTTATACTAATAGTTATATTTTTGTGTATCCAGCAAGCCTAATCTCATACAGTCCACTAAACTTCAATGTACCAGCGTAGCTGGTTTTAATTTTATAATCATCTATAATTTTTACCACTTGTGGAAAATACTGTATATATTTTCCGGAAATACGGTAATTTATAGGTAAATAGATGCCCTATATTGTATTTTTAAAAGAAGTATGTTATCGAAAATGGGAAACCTGCGGCTGGGGAGGTCGCTCGCCATCTTGGTTTTGAATTTGGATTAGAAACGTTGGTGAATGGGGAAGAATTTTTCGAGCTCTAGAGGTTAAAATTGTGCTGACACCTCTCAAATAGGAAGCGAAATTGTTGGATGTGCATTCCTGCATAACTTGAGATATCAGGCGACTGGACAAGACAGCTCCAGGAACCTCAGATAAGCTCTCTAGATTTGTGTATAATTCTGGCCAGCATTATTTTCATAGATTTAGTTAGAGTGAGGTTTTCTGAGTGTGATACACCTTGATCTCCAGTCAAATTGGTGAGTGTTATGATTAAGATATATTCTCCTTCTGTTGTATAAATGTATATATATATATATATTATATATATATATATTATATATATATATATATATATTATATATATATATATATATATATATATATATATATATATACATATATATAATATATATATATATATATATATATATATATATATATATATATATATATATATATATATATATATATATATAATAATATATATATATATATATATATATACATATATATATATATAATCATTTATTATTTTTAATATACGGTCCAACAAATTTATATATTTACCAGCATTCCTGGTGATGTATTTTCAATTGTAATTAATAGGTCCAGAGCAACTTGTGGATATGACAGTGGTAGGTATCGAAGAGGGACATTTTTTTGTGACCTAGGTGTCCCAAATTCCTACTTGTCTAACTGATAAATAATAATTATCTTTGTTCATTTACTGTTATGTATATAATGATACATTCAGATAAATGCAATTTTCCAAAACCACTGAATATATCATTGCTTAGTTAATCTTAAGTTAATTTTAAGCTTGCCCATAATGCTCTGCATACAAGGAGCTTTTAGCATGTTACACTTAACCACTGTATGTCTTTGTACTTCTATGTATCATGTCCAAATTAATAATAAATAAATAAATAAATAAATCATTAATTTAATGTCAGGTCTAGCTTTTTGTGAAAGTGGAGAGGAAGTGAATATTCGAAGGAGTCGTAGTGCAGTGACCTAACTGTGACAAAAAGTCCCACTTACCTCACCCAAATTACTTGTAGGTAATAATTCAGGTAATGTCCTGTAAACCTCCTGCATGTGACTTGCTAATAATAATAATAATAATAATAATAATAATAATAATAATAATAATAATAATAATAATAATAATAATAATAATAATAATAATAATATAGTAATAATAATAATAATAATAATAATAATAATTTTCATAGGTGTGGGAGAGGCTATATTGTAATTACATTCGCAATTGTTATGTTTGACCACAAACTAAGTTCTGTAAATTTATGAGTCTCGCAACGTCCCATCTTGAAGCATAATGGAGACAGATTGATCCAAGGAAGAGTCAGCAAACAGTTAACTGACCTCAACACCATATACCACACCATATACCACACCATATACCACACCATATACCACATCATATACCACATCATATACCACATAATATACCACACCATATACCACATCATATACCACATAATATACCACATAATATACCACATCATATACCACATAATATACCACATAATATACCACATCATATACCACATAATATACCACATAATATACCACATAATATACCACACCATATACCACATCATATACCACATCATATACCACATAATATACCACACCATATACCACATCATATACCACATCATATACCACATAATATACCACATCATATACCACATAATATACCGCACCATATACCACACAGAATACCATATCATATACCACACCATATACCACATCATATACCACATCATATACCACATAATATACCACATAATATACCACATCATATACCACATAATATACCACATAATATACCACATAATATACCACACCATATACCACACCATATACCACATCATATACCACATAATATACCACATAATATACCACATCATATACCACATAATATACCACATAATATACCACATCATATACCACATAATATACCACATAATATACCACACCATATACCACATCATATACCACATAATATACCACACCATATACCACATCAATATACCACATAATATACCACATCATATACCACATCATATACCACATCATATACCACATCATATACCACATCATATACCACATAATATACCACACCATATACCACATCATATACCACATCATATACCACATAATATACCACACCATATACCACATCATATACCACATCATATACCACATAATATACCACACCATATACCACACACGAATACCATATCATATACCGCACCATATACCACACTATATACCACACCATATACCACACCATATACCACACCACCTACCACATCATATACCACATCATATACCACGCCATATAACACACCATATACTATACCATATACCACACCATATACCACATCATATACAACATCATATACCACATCATATACCACATCATATACCACACCATATACCACACCATATACCACACCATATACCACACCATATACCACACCATATACCACATCATATGCCACACAATATACCACATCATATACCAACTATACCACACCATATACCACATCATATACAACATCATATACCACACCATATACCACACCATATACCACACCACCTACCACATCATATACCACATCATATACCACATCATATACCACACCATATACCACACCATATACCACACCATATACCACACCATATACCACACCATATACCACATCATATGCCACACAATATACCACATCATATACACATATACCACACCATATACCACACCATATGCCACATCATATACCACACCATATACCACGCCATATAACACACCACACACCATATACTATACCAAATACCACACCATATACCACACCATATGCCACATCATATACCACACCATATACCACGCCATATAACACACCACACACCATATACTATACCATATAGCACACCATATACTATACCATATAGCACACCATATACTATACCACATAGCACACCATATACTATACCATATAGCACACCATATACTATACCATATAGCACACCATATACTATACCATATAGCACACCATATACTATACCACATACCACACCATATACTATACCTATATCACACCATATACTATACCATATACCACGACACAGCACACCATATAACGCACAATTTGGACGCAAATGTCGTCTAAATTTTACTTGTCAAATTGTTAGTTGTGAATTGTTCCACGCAGGGTATTGTTCACACAATATATATACGCACATGCACAAAAACAATGGGGCAAGAGTAAACCTAGTTAAGGTGTCCCGTAGCTACATTGCTAGCGCAATCAGCTCATACACTTATGTCCGGGGGTCGACCCCCGGTAAGAGTGGAAACATTCAGACGTTTCCATAAGACACCTGCTGCCCATGTTCACTTAGCAGTGAAATAGGTACCTGGGTGTTAGTCGACTGGTGTGGGTCGCATCCTGGGGACAAAATTAACCTAATTTGCCCGAAATGCTCTGCATAACGAGCGGCTTTTTATATAGTAGTTTGTCATTGATGTCAGCTAAGTGTGTATACCTTGTAGATGTATTTGTAGAAATAAAGATTATTATTATTATTATTATTATTATTATTATTATTATTATTATTATTATTATTATTATTATATTATTATTATTATTATTACATAATTGGGCAGGTATTCTAACACCTTCGCCATACCAAACATGTGTCATTTATAATTTTAGTGTAAAATTTATCACGAGAACAGTAAAAAAAATATATCAGGAAGACAATGCAAATTTTCGTCACTGTTCCTCACAAAAACTTTGACCTTTAATGTTGTAACTTGTGTTTCTTTGATCAGTTTTGCCAACTAACTGCAGTGCCTCCGTCATTGTCACCAGCCTCGTCCCGGGAGTGCCACCAGCCTCGCCCTGGGAGTGCCACCAGCCTCGTCTTGGGAGTGCCACCAGTCTTGCCTCCGCCGGTGCCATCACCTTTCGACTCCTGAAGCCACGACAGCCAGTCGCCAACGTCTCAGTGATCTGGTTTCCCAGGCATGTCCTGTGTCGACACCTGACCTTGTGTCACCTCATTGTCTGCTTTAGTTCCTCCAAGAACCTCGCCACAATATATTTTCTCTTCAGAAGGGAAAATGCCTCTAACTAAATTTCTAAGAACTGTCATGAATAAGTAAATATGAAAATGCTTACGTTCTTGAAAACTCTGCATTCTTCCCACTGTGAAGGTGTGCCGGGTCTACACCTCACATTTGATTATGATTGTCGTTGTATTAGGAGTCACATAAGAGTTACTCAAACTGTCTACAGACAACGAGTTGTATTCTGCAGGATTATTTGCCGCCAGAGTCGGTGTCGTTATAGATATCCGCAAGTTGATTGGTCGATAGGATTAGTCTGCCCGAGATGCCTAGGCATGTTAGAGGCCATCCTTGTAATTAACATTTTAAAATATGTAAAACCACACATCGTAAGCTTTGCAAGGATATAAAGATTAATTATTATTATTATTATTATTATTATTATTATTATTATTATTATTATTATTATTATTATTATTATTATTATTGTTGTTGTTGTTGTTGTTGTTGTTGTTGTTGTTGTTGTTGCTTTAATTCCTATTTTCTTTTCAGGTCAGGAGAAATAACGTTGCTTGCTATTTGCAATACGAATATTGGACTCCTGGTCACTGGCTAACTGACCAATAAGATTATTATTACCACTAAAGTTTACCGCCTAGAATATATTGTGTTTCTTGTACTCAAACAATGATTCGTTGTCACAGGTGATTATCTGCTGAGGAAGATACAGATGACTTCAGTGTATTAAAACAAGAACATATACCTGAAGGAGATATCTTTAATGACTAACTGATCTCTTTCTTCTCTCCGAGAATTTCGTTTGTAACTTGGAGAACGTCACATCCGACCGGCTTCAAATTTTCAAGGTCACTGTACTGTAACTAGCGAAAAATTTATACAACTATTAACGTACAGGTAGTTTCTCTCTAGTTTTATATCAGTCATTCCCAGGTTTGGTTTCCCTGCAATAACGTGATAAAACTTTCTATAATGGACTTAAAACTTTCAACCCTGATTTATCCTGCAGATAAAAAATTTAAGATTATTGAAGGTGTGTAGGCTCCAAACTGTCAATTTTAATTTTATAATGGTATATTTTTTTCTGTGAACAACTTTGAATATGTCATTTTTGAACGACTTTTAATCTTTCATGACTGATGTATTTTATGTAAAGAATAATGCATTTCGGGTTTTGGTTGTGTAGGTGGGAATTAATTTTGGGCAGTAACCAGAAAATGCATCAATGGGTTGACTTCAAACGTTTTGTGATGTATTTTTCTCAGAGGAATCTTTACACTGATTTTTGGTTGGATAAGTCATAATATGTAAATATTATTAAGTAAATAGAGTTTTGTGCAATAACTGAAGACTGTTGGGCTGTCTTATTTAGAAAACGATTTACAGTGATTTTGGGTCGTGTTGGCGCCATTTTATAGTTTTTCTGAAGAAAGTGGGAAAATTGCCTTCTGATTGGCTTCATATTTTAATGCTGATATTCAAGTCTATTAGTAACTTATGCTGCACTTATATTATTTTTTGGGTGAAGTAGTGGGGCTGGGGTTATGGGATAATGGGATCTCTTTCTAGGATTGCAAAATACCCAAAACATTTCTAATTTTCTTCCGGGGTGACTGATTACTGGAGCAGGTGACGTTAATGTGTTAGGTGCCGCATGACTAGTCACCAGGTGGCGTCATAGCTCTGAATATATTTCCCCTATAAGATTTCGTTCGGATTTTTAACCCCGGAGGGTTAGCCACCCAGGGTAACTCAAGAAAGTCAGTGCGTCATCGAGGTCTTTCTTATTTCCATTGTGGTCCTCAATCTTGTCCCCCAGGATGCGACCCACACCAGTCGACTATCACCCAGGTACCTATTTGCTGCTAGTTGAACAGGATAACAGTGTAAGGAAACGCGTCGAAGTGTTTTCACCCCGCCGGGAATCGAGCCCGGGACCTCCGTGTGTGAAGCGAGAGTTTTGTCAGCCAGGCTGTGGTCATTGTTGCTGGAATGAATGACGTCAGAGCATTAAATACGTTTCACCAAGATCATTGGGTGCCAGAATGAATGACGTCAGGCACTAAATAAATTCGGTAAGATCATTGGTTGCTGGAATAAGTGACGTCAAAGTCCCTCTAATCAAGGTCATTGGTTATCACAATGAGTGACGCAGAGGACGGGACCATGAGTGACGTCAGGACATGAGACGGTGACAACATAGTTGTTCTTACTCAGCACAACCTGACGTCTCACACATCATGTTCACCTTCCATGACATTTCCATAACCTCTGTATGCTCTCCTCTTTGTGTGGTTGAGTGTTGTTCATGGATCCTGCATGTGACGTCACACATCACCCAATGTTTACTGTTGCACGACTGACGGATGTATGCAGAAAAGAAAGATTAGAAGCCTACAGTTGCAAGACTAAATTAAAAAGAAAAACACCATCTCCGTTAGAAATTATTTTTATTATTATTATCCTCGAAGGAGGTTCCTTGATGCCTGTGAGGAGCCATGGGACTGGATTTATCATCCCCTTCCTTGGCTCGAACCTCAATGCCTCCCACTCCCCCGGTGTTATATGTCCCTGCACTGAATGGTCTTTATTTATTTGTTTAGTCCCCCCTAACCTTTTTTTTTTTTTTGTCTATAAATGAGCTTCTTTCCACAGAAGTCTCGACATACCACCCATTGTTCCTCTTCATCTGTTCTATGGCGTTAGTCATCTTTCAAAGACACATCTGTTGACATGTTCACTCATTGTAGGGAATATCATGCTGATATTCCCTACAATCGCAGGCGAGAAAGATACATGATAAATATACACTTGGAAAATCCTTGGAAAAACCTACGCGAAAATCACTTCCTACGGAAGCAAAAGACTTGGCAGGAGATGCAACATCCCCGCAGTGAAAAGCAGGGGCGCCACGAGTCGTGGCTGGACAGGTGGCCAACAGACATTTCACCGACGGACATTTGGCCGAACGGACATTTCACCAAATATCAGATATCTGGGTTAGGTTAGGATAGGTTAGGCAAGGATATGTTAGGTTAGGATATAAGAACATAAAAATGGAGGAACACTGCAGAAGGCCTACTGGCTCATACAAGGCAAGTCCTTATCAAAACCCCCATTACCCAAAGCTACCTAAGAATTTACTCCCTTACCCACGACACCAATCAAACCCAGCCCCTCCCACTCATATGTTTGTCCAATCTCTTGTTAAAGCCACCCAAGATCCTAGCCTCTATCACCCTACTCGGAAAATTGTTCCACGCATCCTCAACTCTGTTTGAAAGCCAGTGCTTACCTATGTCCTTTCTAAATCTAAATTGATCTAACTTAAATCCGCTATTTCTGGTTCTTACCTGGTTCGATATCTTTAGTATTTTTTTAATATCTCCTTTGTTTATGCCCATCATCCACTTATACACTTCGATGATATCTCCCCTCATTCTACGTCTTTCCAGAGTGAAGATTCAAGGCTCTAAGTCTATCTTCATACGGGAGATTCCTTATAGAGTAAATCATTTTAGTCATTCTTCTCTGTATGATCTCCAACGAATCTATATCCATTTTGTAGTAAGGAGACTAAAACTGAGTTGTATAATCCAAATGAGGCCTCACTGGTGATGTACAGAGCTTTAAAAAAAATTTTGAATTTTTGTTTTTCTTGAAATAAATCCTAGTATCTGTTACCTTATTGCACACACTCGGCACTGTTGTTTTGGCTTAGATTTCTGCTTACCATGACTCCCAATCCTTTTCACATTCGTTGATCAAGCTCTACTTCACCTAGTTTATACCTTTCCCCCATGAACTTCCGCCACTTTTTTAGACCAAAACATTACTCTGTTCAAATCTTCTTGGAGTTTACTGGGATCCTCCTCAGAATGAATCATATGGCCTATTTTTGTATCATCAGCAAATTTGCTCATGTCACTTGTAATTATTTCATCAAGGTCATTAATGTAAATTGTGAACAACAGAGGGTCTAAAACTGATCCTTGTGGAATGCCACTAGTGACCAGTCCCCATTCAGATTTGACCATTCAGATTTGACCATTCCTGCAAAGAATTAAATATTTTAAAACAGACAAGAGGAAACACTACAACGTCTGTATTTGAACACGTTTCGATCCTGAAACCTTTATCAGTTCTAATATACAAAGGAATGAGGAAACTCTCTGCTTTCTATTGGTAAGGCATGCCTCTATCCATGCTAGAACTTTTTTCCTATACCATGAGATGCCACTTTTCTTAAGAGTCTTTTGTGAGGTACTCTATTGAAGGCTTTACTAAAATCCCCTCTTCAAGGGGGGCTCCTTGGGGTGGTGAAGAGGCTCTTGGTCTGAGGAATTAGACCTGTCGGTCTTCTTCCTCAAACCGAACCTAATTACCCCCCAATCTCCCCTCCCCTATCCCATCCTCCCCATCCTCCCCTTTTTCCTTTCCTCCTCCTCCTCCCCACCCCTCCCTTTTGCCCTTCCTCTTTTTGGCCTTTGGGATTTCTCCCACAGGCGCGCTAGTTCCTAGGTAGGGGAAATGATACCGGGGTCCATCCCATTACGTTGAGGTTCTTGGCGGTGGTGTAATTTGCCGTGGAATCTGGATCGCCTGGGGATGTCCCGATCCCTCTCCGGTATCCCAGAGTAGCTTTGGGTGTCTTTCGGGCGACGAGTGTATCTCTGGAAGCCACCTTTCGGATTCCGGGGGTGGTGGCCGAAGGAGGTATGCTTTGTGGCAGATATCCGGCCGCCCTCTCTTTTGTCCACCGAGGTAGCTCGGCAGATGTGAGGTTCCTATCCTGGGTTGCTGGTTTACTGGCATGAAGGGTAGTGTATGGCACAGGTTCCATGCTGCATCTGCGCTACTAGCAGTGCTGAGGTCCTCTTGGGCGTGGAGGGAGATTTCCAGCCCTTTCATTCCTCCTGGAAACTATTCCTCCCCGCTCCCCCCTTTTTTTTATTTTTTTTTATTTTTATTTTCTTTTCTTCTTTCTTTTTTTTTCTTAAAAACAAAAAGCAAAGGAGTAACCTAACCATGGAGAACCCAATCCATGAACCCACTACCCCCGGGCCCCTTCTTGATACCGCACCCCATTCTGACCCTGCCTTGTTTTTAGACCACTCTTCAGACACTCCTGATGCCCCTGTAGCTCTTGCTGGTGCTGTTTCCTCACCCGCTTCAGGTACCGGGGCTTCGACTGACTCCTTCGATTTGTCTGAACTCCGCTCTCCTTTGACTATGCTTCCGGCTTCTCCCTCTATGGTACGGCAATTTTTGACTCGCCCGCCCATTTCACGCCGGACCAACTCTGGTCCTCCCATTCTACTCGAAAAAGACCGACATGTCATGCACTCCCTCTCCATGCTCAGTTTCCGACCACACAATGGACTAAATTCTTTACTTTAAGACCGACTTCTTCTTCTGCCTACCTTTCTGACCATAGTATTAGCAAAGCGCTCCTGCGTCATGTTGGTAGAGATATTTCATTTCATGCTCTCAAGAGCGGTACGCGCATCGTCACTGTCCAGAATGCTACCCAAGCTCATGATCTTTCTCTCCTTTCGCATATAGATACTACTCCTATCACTATTGAAAAACATCTTTCTCTCAATTCTTGTAGTGGTACTGTCATTCTGCCCCATACCATAGTCCAACAGAATTTCCAGTCATGTGGCAATGACATTCTTGAACAGCTGGAACTCCAGGATCTCCCAATTCTCACAGTAGACACTTATGTCCTTCCTGCCCGTGGGCGGAGACGTTACCCTTGCAATGTAGCTCGTTTAACTTTTGACAGCCGAGAACTCCCGTCCTTTGTATATGTCGTGGGACATCGGTTACAAGTTCGAAAGGTGATACCTACACCGCAACAGTGTAGAAATTGCTGGCGTTTTGGTCACCCAGCAAAATATTGCAGATCTATGGCCGAATGCCCAGTCTGTGGTGCTGACGACCATTCTAATACATCTTGCAGTCAACCTCCATCTTGCCTTAATTGTAATGAAGCTCACCCTTCGTACTCCCGCCGTTGCCAGGTCTACTTAAATGAACGTGAAATCCGTTGCCTCAAAGAGGCAGAAGGTCTCCCTTATGGTATGGCAGTTACTCATCTCCGCCTCCAAGGGAGACTACCCCGTGTTTCTTATTCTCGTGTTTCAAAACATCCCCCCACTTCTGGGGTCCCATCTTCTGCAGCCTCCTCTGTTGTTACCCCTCCCATAGCCACTCCAGAATCTAATCCTTTTGCTGTCCTTTGCTCTGACGTCCCGACTACAACTCAGTCTGTTCTCACATCTTCGCGTCCTTCCTCACAAGCCCCAGTATCGACAAGACCTTGTACGACACCTAATACCAATCGCCCCTCTACTTCTCAGAAGTCCAAAAAATCCACATTGCTCAAATCTTCTTTGCCCCTTCCTTCCCTTCTTCCACCTCCACACTTTACCTTTCCAGTCTCTGGGCCTAGTTCTTCCCCTCTCTCTGGCTCTATTACAAGTGTGGAGATTCACCCTCCTCCTCGTACTATGCCTTCCACCCCCATCCCCTCCCAAGTTTCTCCCTCTTCTGCCACCTCCCAGGTTTCTGCCTCTTCTGTCCCCCCCCACACTTCATCTCCAGTCCCTTACACTCTTTCCTCCCCCTCTACTTTGGTACAGTCCATTACTGTCCCAATCTTTACTCACCCTCCCCTTTCTATCTCCAATATGGTCTCCCATACATCTTTGAATTCAGAAACACTCGAAGCCATTTCAGAATATATTGCAGAGACTAAACCTTCAATGGACACTGATTCACTTCCTGTTCCTTCTCTTCCCTCTCCTCCATCTTCACAACCCCATTCTTCGCAACGCTCGGTTCCTTCACTGCTTGAACGTCTTCCAATGCCACCACACGTTGACTTTTCTAACCCCTCTAGTCCGTAAGTGCCTTTTCCTATGGATTCCTGGTATTTTCTTCATCGCCAATCATGGCCTATTTACAGTGGAATATCCGCAGCCTCAGGGGTAATTGGGTTGAGCTTCAGATGTTGCTTACCAGGTTTTCCCCTGTTGGTGCTTGCTTACAAGAACCAAAATAACACTCGGCTGTTTTCCAACCTATCTCAGGCTATAATTTATTGTATTCTTCGGATCCTTTCTCAGATGGGACCTTCAATGAAAGTGCCCTTCTTCTACGCAATGATATTCCGTACTGTCAACTATTTGTCCATACCTCGCTGCATTACACTGCAGCCCGTATCCACTTGAATAAGTGGTTTACAATATGTTCTTTATATCTCTCTCCTTCTCGAGCATTTTCTATCCCAGACTTTACCTTTCTTGTTTCATCCTTACCACCACCACTTCTGTTACTTGGTGATTTTAACGCCCACCATTTCCTCTGGGGGGGGGGTCTCATTGTGACTCACGTGGCATCCAGTTGGAGGCTTTTCTCGCCTCTCACCCCCTCCATGTTTTAAATACAGGTACTCCCACCCATTTTGATCCTCGTACTCATACTCTCTCTTGCATCGATCTATCAGTCTGCTCTTCCTCCACTGCACTAGACTTCACCTGGTCTGTTCTACCGGACTTACATGACAGCAATCATTTTCCAATCATTCTTACTTCTCCTTCCTATTCACCACCTTTCCGTAGCCCTCACTGGCAATTTGATCGGGCAAATTGGGATCTTTGCTCGCAACTCACTACTTTTAGTGAGGTTCCTTCTTCATCCTCCATTGATGAGCTCCTACACCTCTTCTCGACGTCAGTTTATACCACAGCTTCTCATTCTATACCCCAAACCTCAGGCAGGCATTCTCAGAAGTGCGTGCCTTGGTGGTCTCCTGCTTGTGCTCGTGCAGTACGTTTGAAACGCGCTGCATGGGGCAGGTACCGGTACAATAGAACCACTGAGAGACTTCTTGATTTTAAGCAGAAGCGTGCGATGGCTCGCCGTGTCATCCGTGAAGCTAAATGCACTTGCTGGCGAGACTATGTTTCCACCATCACCTCTGCTTCTTCTGTGAGTGCAGTCTGGAAAAAAGTGAGGAAATTGAGTGGTAAATACTCTCCTGACCCGGCTCCTGTTCTACGGGTCGCTGGTGTTGATGTAGCAAACCCTCTCGACGTTGCCATTGAACTTGGTACACATCTGGTCCATATTTTCCGGGGGCTCCATTTATGCCCCTCGTTTCTTTCTTCAAAGTCTGCCAGAGAGTTAGTACCCTTGGACTTTTCTTCTCTCAGAGAAGAACAGTATAATGTGCCTTTTACATTTCAAGAACTGGAGGCAATGCTCTCAGCTTGCCGATCATCGGCAGCTGGGCCTGACGACATTCATATTCGTATGTTACAACATTTACATCGGTCAGCCCTTGTAGTCCTCTTACACCTCTTCAATCTTATTTGGGCACAAGGAGTTCTTCCCAAGCTGTGGAAATCTGCCATTGTTCTCCCTTTCCGCAAACCGGGTACTACAGGACATGATGCCTCCCACTATCGTCCCATCGCCCTTACTAATGCAGTTTGCAAAGTGATGGAACGTCTCGTAAATCGACGTTTAATGTGGTATTTAGAGACACACAACAGTCTCTCCGCTAGTCAGTATGGCTTTCGTAAGGGCCGTTCTACCACAGACCCCTTACTATGTTTGGATACGTATGTTCATAATGCCTTTGCGAATAATCACTCAGTTATTGCCATATTTTTTGACCTTGAGAAGGCATATGACACAACTTGGAGGTATAATATTTTGGCCCAGACCCACTCCTTAGGCCTCCGAGGCAATCTACTATCCTTCCTTAAGAACTTTTTAACTGACAGACATTTCCGTGTTCGAGTCAATAATCTTCTTTCCCTGGACTTCGTCCAAGCTGAAGGTGTCCCTCAGGGATGTGTTCTAAGCACAAGACTTTTTCTCCTTGCTATAAATGATTTGACCTCTGTTCTTCCACCCAATATTTGGTCATCACTCTATGTTGATGACTTCGCTATTGCTTGTGCAGGCGCTGACTGTCATCTCATTGCAGTTTCCCTCCAGCATGCGGTCGACCGTGTTTCCACTTGGGCCACCACGTATGGGTTTAAATTTTCAAGTACCAAAACTCACCAAATTACTTTCACTAGACGCTCTGTCATCTCCAATCATCCTTTGTATCTCTATGGCTCCTGTATCCCCGAACGTGATACAGTCAGGTTTCTAGGCCTTCTCTTTGACCGTAGGTTATCCTGGAAACCTCACATTACCTCTCCGAAGGCAACTTGTCACAGCCGGCTAAACTTTCTTAAAACCCTTGCTCATCTTTCCTGGGGAGCTGATCGTCGAACTCTGCTTCGCCTACATTCAGCCCTCGTTTTATCGAAACTCGATTATGGTGACCAGATTTATTCAGCGGCCTCTCCTGCTACTCTCTCTAGCCTTAACCCTATCCATCACCAAGGATTACGTTTGTGCCTTGGTGCTTTTCGCTCTTCCCCTGTTGAGAGCCTCTATGCAGAAGCGAATGTTCCATCCTTGTCTGATCGCCGTGATGCCCATTGCCTTCGCTACTATGTACGCTCTCACGATCTCCACAGTCCTTCCATTTATAGAATGGTCACCGATATTAGTAGACATTCTTTATTCATTCGCCGCCCCTGTTTGCTCCATCCCTTTTCTCTTCGCCTACATTCACTCTTGTCTTCCCTTCAGTTACCACCTTTATATGTTCATGTAGCATCTCACTTTCCCCTACCCCCCTGGGAAGTTCCAGCTGTTCGAATCTGTTCTTTCTCACTCCCGTGCTCGAAAGCTCAACTGCCTATGGTGGCTTCCCGCTCTCTTTATCTTGATCACTTCCACTCCCATTCTCATGCCATCGCTGTGTACACAGACGGCGTCAGATTCGTAGCAGTGTTTCCGCACAGCGTCGTGCAGGGGCATTTACTATCTTCGGCTAGCATTTTTACTGCTGAATTGTATGCCATTCTTGCAGCACTTATTTGTATCGCATCTATGCCTGTGTCATCATTTGTGGTAGTCTCAGACTCCCTTAGTGCTCTACAGGCTATACGAAAATTTGATACATCTCACCCCCTAGTTCTCCATATCCAACTTTGGCTACGCCGTATCTCTACGAAGCATAAAGATATTATTTTTTGTTGGGTCCCTGGTCATGTCGACGTACAGGGCAATGAACAGGCAGACACTGCTGCGCAGTCAGCAGTACATGACCTACCAATTTTTTATAGAGGTGTTCCATTTCTGGACTATTTTGCTGCAATAGCTACCCACCTTCACACCTGTTGGCAACAACGTTGGTCAACTCTGCTTGGTAACAAACTTCATTCTATTAAACAGAGCATAGGTTACTGGCCGTCTTCTTGTCATCAGTGTCGTGGTTGGGAGACCACTCTCTCCCGTCTTCACATTGGCCACACTCGTCTTACTCACAGGTATCTCATGGAGAGGCACTCTGTACCTCTCTGTGAGCAGTGTCAAGTTCCTGTATCGATTAGCCACATTCTGTTAGACTGCCCTCTCTATCAACGAGCATGCAGAATTTACCTCCAACGCCGTCTTCGTTCTACTACTCTCACTTTACCTTCCCTTCTTGCTGATGGACCCTCCTTTAATCCTGACTCTCTCATTGACTTCTTGACAACGACTGATTTACTCCTCAAACTCTGATGATGATACCTTATGCACTCCCCTCAGCCCTTTCTAGCTCAGTCTCTTGCTGCCCTTTACCCTTTCACCATCCACTTCTCCGCTGTTATCCGTAACCTATTACTCATCCACCTCCATTTTGCCACCTGATGCCCTCGCTTCCTTCCTGCCCTGCAGAGCTGTATAGCCCTTGTGGCTTAGTGCTTCTTTTTGATTATAATAATAATAATTTACTAAAATCCAAATAAACAATATCATATTCTTTATCACTGTCAACTGCCTCAAATGTTCTATTGAAGAACGTCAGTAAGTTTGTCAGGCAGGAACGACATCTCGTGAACCCATGCTGAGATTCATTAATCAGATTATGCTCTTCAAGATGACTTCTAATAATATCAGCTATAATTGATTCTAATAATTTGCCTACTATAGACGTCAAGCTTATTGGACGGTAATTTGATGGAATGGACTTATCCCCTGATTTGAATATAGGAACTACATTAGCTATCTTCCACATCTCTGGCACATCAGTTAGGATGGACGCATTAAACACACTCGTTAATGGCTGACTAAGTTCCATCTTACATTCTTTAAGTACCGTGGAAAACAACTGGTCGGGTCCTGGGGACTTATTTTGTTTCAGTTTATCTATCTGTTTGATAACCATGTCCCTCGTGACAGTAATATTAGTTAACTTGAACTATTCAGGAACTGAATAATTGTTAATTTCTGGAATCTCATTTACGTCTTCTTGTGTAAAGATTGACGAGAAATAATCATTAAATAGAGAACACATTTCCAGTTTGTTATCTGTCAGCTGTCCATTCCCAATTTTCAAAGGTCATATTTTTTCCCTCACCTTCATCCTATACATTTGAAAGAACCCTTTTGGATTAGTCTTTGATTCATTGGCAACTCTCATTTCATAGTCACGTTTAACCTTTCTAATCCCCTGTTGTACTTCTTTTAAACTGAACATACTGGTCAGTAAGGTTAATCTCTCCTCTTTTGATGCGCTTATAAATTACTCTTTTTTCTCCTATTAGATGCTTTAGCCTCTTGTTAACCCATTTGGGATCGTTATTATTTGACCTAATTTCTCTATGGGGAATGTGGAAAATACTGTATATATTTTCCAGAAATTCAGTATGTATATGTAAATAGATGGCCATACTGTATTTAATAATATTTATGTCATAGAAAACGGAAAGCCTGCGTCTGCGCAGACGAGACTCGCCATCTTGGTTTTTGAATTTTGTATTAGAAACGTTGGTGAATGGGGAAGAATTTTTCATGCTCTAGAGGTTAAAATTGTGTTGACACCTCTCAAATAGGAGGCGAAATTGGTGGATGTGCATTCCTGCATAACTTGAGATATCAGACGACTGGACAAGACAGCTCCAGGAATCTCAGATAAGCTCTCTAGATTTGTGTGTAATTCTGGCCAGCATTATTTTCATAGATTTAGTTTCGAGTGAGGTTTCTGAGTATGATACACATTATCTCAGTCATATTGGTGAGTGTATTAAGTTATATTTTCCTTCTGTTATGTAATTGTGTATTTATAATATATAACAATTTATTCTTAATTTACAGTCCACAAATTTATATTTACAAGCATTCCTGGTGTATGTATATTTCATATAATTAATAGGTCCAGAGAACCTTGTGGAGTAGGACGTGTAGGTATCGAGGGGACATTTTTTTGCGACCTAGGTGCCCAAAGTCTACTTGTCTAACTGATGATTAATAATTATCAATGTTCAATTTACTGTATGTATTAATAATCGCGACATCAAGTAAATGCAATTTTCCACAATTTAAATTTGCCCGTTGGTCCTTTTGAACCGGAGGTAATTAGTGAAGTCATTAATTAGTTAATTACTTAATAGTTATATGTGAAATGGCTGAGGAGGTGGTTGTTAAGTTCACAATTTAACTTGAATGTGTAGTGAATTATAATTATTACAATATTTATTTTGATAATTCAAGTCTGGCTAAGTTTATGTTATTTTGTATAACTTAATTGATAAGACATTCTGGCCAAGATTTATATCAGTGTATGTGTAATGATAGAAATGTGTAGTCTAAAGATTATTATGTGTTAATATTAATTTTGCTATGAAAATTTGGCAAGGAGTTATTAATTTGTATAATTTTAATTTTGAAAAGACAGTTTGGGCCTTAAGGTTTGTACTCATGCTACATTTAAAATTTATATTACAATCTTTTATATGTAATTACTAAAGCTCAAAGTAGATAGGTTTATTCAAAAGGTAAGTGTATCGGGTGTGTAAGTAGTTAATCAGTGTTGAGTTGAATTTAATACATTGCATCATGGCTGCATAATGAGGAATTAATATAGAAGACAAAAAAACATATGGAATATAGAGTAACAGAATGCATCACTAAAGGCTAGAAAAGTTCATGTAAACCAAGGCATATTATAAGTGCTGGAATTAATGAATCAAGAACTGTGAATAATGATGATTTAAAATTTGCATTTAGATGCTTTAGGGGAGTATTTATGATTCATACAAATTATAGTACAACAAAATATGAAGGAGATTTAATAGTAAAACTGTGTAGATGAGCTGAAATAGATTTCATGATTAATCAGTATTATGAATTAGAGGAAAAGATTCCTTTCTTGTAAAAGTCAGGCCTTAAATAATTAAAATTAAAATGTGTATACCAGGCATTTGGTCAGTCTGCTCAACCAAATAATTTGTCTTGTGCCAATACTCCCTGAATTGTGTTTGCCTGTGTTTAATCCTGAATGAAAATTGGGAGGAATTTGCGTCATTTTAAAGCAGTTGTGCATGACAGGAGTGACCTCAGCCTGTGTGAACTAAATTATTTTACCTCAAAGGACAGGTGAAGAGGAGATGCTCACATCCTGATACAAGCCTTTCCCAATGTAGATGACTCTTACAAGAAGCAGTTGACTTGTTGAGGTCACTTATGGTAATATAGAAACAAAGTAGGTTGGATTCTAGTGATTATTCATTCGTTAATTTAAATCTCCAGAATCACACTTACAAGTTACAGCAGTTTAGAGTTAAACTGGAGAGCACTTCTCAAAACTTTAAGTAATAAATATAATCTGAAGGAATCAGACTGGTTATGAGTGCCATGGTACCAGAATAAATTAAGCTGTAAAACACTTGAATGGCCCACGATAAAATATCACAAGGTAACTTTAGGTTGGCGGAAATAAGACTAGGTCTACAAGAATTAATTGTGCAGGTTGCAGACCAGCCAACTACTCATTAACCAGATGCAAACACCTAATAACTGGAGGTATCTGTCAAGTTTCACAAAGGGAAAAATTATCCACTGTTAATAATTCAAAATTTCATTTCTAAAAAGAGTTGCATCGGTGATATCAAGCGTAGCAAGAATCAGAATAATGATTCTCCACAAGTAGAAGAATAAGACCTCCTAGAGTAGCCCAGTTTAATAAGAACAGTCAAAGAAAAGGAGAGACTGTCTTTTTCTCATTTTTCTAAGAATTGCAGTGCATACATTCATGGATGATTTTAAAAAAAAGTTGAAAGATTGGAGGAACTTGACAGATGATCAGGTGTTTAGGTAATACAATATAAAGGATTGTTATGCAAATAAATTTCTGTTATCACTGTCACAAAGGAAGACACCTTTAGTCATGTGTAAAGGTCTATATAATAATTTGATAATAATGATATGTTGACAATCGCTAACAACACAGTGGTTAATGTAAAAAATTGATGCTAATATTAATAAATGATGGTTTGCTGGACGTTGCTTACCTTGTTACAGGTAAAAGTGATGATAAAAGGCATAAATCAAAAATGTAACTGCATTATTAGACCAGGATCCCAACGTACTTTCATTAAAGTATAATGTCTTGATGGTATGAAAGTACAGTGGGAGGATTCCACAACTTTAAAATTATCTGGTTTTCTCTCGGAGGAAAAGGTCTCAAATCGTATGACATGTTTATGTAACTGGTAGGTTGGGCATGGACAAAATAAACGTGTATTGCAGTAATTGTAGGTAGACTTCAGATAAATATCTACAGTAGGGACTTAGTAAAGCTACCATGAAAGGACTTTCACAGTATGTAAATTTAGCACCTTTGGGGTAAGTGATGATTCCTGTAGGCCCAATAAATTATTTTGATAGGTAGTGACTATTATGCTCCTTCGTAAGGGTATGGTAAGAAATGTAGTGTCCCCTTTTGAAGTCTGCTGGAGGTCATGTATGTATGGTAGAAGAATCCGTAATATAATTCATGACTAAGGAGGAAATACAAATACCATACTGTGTGTCTTACTCATGAAATCGTGCAGTTAAATTCTCCCATGGAGGATGGATGTTGAGCCAGTGCATAAATTGGGGAATTAGACAGCATTGGATAATTTGTTAAATGAAGAAAGTCCAGACGATTCTTTTACTATGCGAACTATACTGAGAGATGTAAATTTGAATCTGGACAATACTGGGTTACGGACTTTGTGGAGACTGAACCATCCAGAATTACCAATAATTACAGAATTGCATATGGACAGTTAAAGGCTCAGCTCGCGAGGATGTGTAAGACACCAGAATGGTGAATGCCTATAATGATATAATTGCTGAGCAGTTAATTAATAAAATTTTATAGAAGAGGTACCACCTGGCAAGCCAGAATTTATGGTCACTATTTGCCACATCACCGGAGTGAAGACGGATTCTAAGACACTCCTTTGAGGATTGTGTTTAATTGTAGTGCAGGAGTAACAATAAATGTACCTAGTTTAAATGACTGATGACAGGTTCGTCATTGACGGAAAAAGTTAGGAGATATTCTTATTTAAATTTCAGAGTGAAGCACTATACCTTTACAGGCTGACATAAGGAAAGCTTTCCTAAGAGTGGTTTACAAGAGGGCTGACCAGGATTGTGCCCGCTTCTTATGGCCTGAGAATCCAAGTGACCCACTTAGCTCTGAAAACCTTCGCTTTAAGAGCGTTATTTTATTTGGTGCTACATCCAGTCGTTCCTACTTCAAGCAACGATAAATGCACACCTAAATGTACGGGAAGTCCATTGGAGTAAAGCAATGAGCAAACAATTTTATGTGGACAGTTTCTGGGTGTGACGTCAACTGAAGAGGAAACTGTTAATGACTTATGAGAGGGTAATAAAATAATACAAAGTGCAACTATGCCTCTGAGGAATGGAATAGTAATTTGTCCAAAATTAACAGGACAAAATAAGTAAAGATTTCCCTGGAGATGAAGCGCCAAAATGTAGAATGTATTGGGTTTACTTGGGATACTGAGAGAGATTGTTAATTTAAAACCTAATATTACAGTATGCCCAACAAATTAACTAAGAGATTTTGCTTGCTGAAGTTTCCAAATGTTTTGATCACTAGGTTTAGTGTTTACCCTTATATAAGAGGGAAATTATTAATAAGGAAGCCATGGAAAACTTAATGGCTTGGAATGAAATTCTTCATGAGGAATTCATTAACCGGATGGGATGAATTATTGCGTGATTATGAGAAAATTCCAATGTTGGAGTTCCCACGCCAGGTGGCCATCCAAATGGGAAAAATGTACTCACATTTTTTGTGATGCTTCATAATTGGCATATGGAGCAGTGGCTTACATTCAATGTAATTGTGTTATTTCTCTTGTTATGTTATAAAAGCTAAGTGGCTCCCAATTTAAATCACGTACCTTACCTCAGTTGGAATTAACAGCAATTTTGTAGGTGTCAAATTAGCTAATTTATAAGAAATAAGGTTGCAGAGATAAATATTAGGTGACACTGTAATTTGTCTGATATGGTTACCTTACAATGGATTCGTAATGAAAACAGTAAAATTGTGTACGTACAAAACTGAGTCGCTGAAATTAATCAGATGCAAGGCAGTATAATAGTTTGGGTCAGCCATATGTTAAAACATTAATCATTATACCTGGTGAGGAGGATATAATTTTCCCCCAAAAAGCCTGGGGAATTTCTTGTCTCGAGGTTTATCTTATGCTAATTTGTAAATGCGTATCATGGTTTAAAGGACCGGAGCTGGTCGGTAAATAAGCTAATTGGCCTGTTTAAAAGGCATATAATTGCTTCCTGTTGAAAATTACTGTGTCCACCGCTCCAATAGTTTGTCTTCCCTTAGCCATTGATATAAATAGGTATTCTTCTTTACCCAAACTAATCAATGTAACTAAGTTGGTGTTTAAATTTCTAAACAAGATGAATATATTCATATCAAGTTTTCACATCCTCTTGATTTGGATAAAGAGGGTACAGGCGGAAATCTATGGAAATGATATTAATGGGATGATGGAAAGAAAATTGTGAAAGGTTCCATAAAGAGAAATGGGGCTGGTTTTTAGAGAACAGTGTAATTAGGTGCAGGGTAGGCTTACAAAATGTGAATATTGGGTGATTATGCTTAAATACCCTTCTTACTGCCCAAAAACTCATTCATCTAACAAATTTGATGTTCTAAATGCCCATAAAAATGTAATGCATGGTGGTACAAGATACCTTAAATTGTTTATAGGGAACTTTCTGGATTGAATTCCACCATGGACGGCAAGGTAAAAAGGGTGATTACAATCTTGTGTAATATGTCAACGTGTGGATGCCAGATCCTATATGTACCCAGGTCATCCACCATTGCACAGGAACGTGTTCAATTAGTGAAACCATTTGATGTAACAGTGTAGACTGTAGTGGTCCAATAATTTTAACAGGTACGTCAAATGGTGTTCCACTGAAAGTGTATGTTTGTTTGTTCACCTGAATCGAAAGAAACCCAAAGTATTTCTTCTCCTATGCCAAATCAAAATCGAGAACACACGTCCAGTATTGGGCCCCTACTAAAACAAGATGGGTCCTAACAGATGACAGCAAGGAAATGAGTGAGCTACTCAAGTCCCAATATGACTCAGTTTTTAGCAAGCTGCTAACCAGACTGAGAGTCGAAGATCAAAATGAATTTTTTATGAGAGAGCCACAAAATTTGATTAACACAAGCCTTTCCGATGTTATCCTGCGCCAAATGACTTCGAAACAGGCGATAAATGGAATTGCCCATGCACTCTGCCCCAGGGCCAGACTCATGGAACTCTGTGTTCATCAAGAATGCAAGAAGCCCCTATCACGAGCTTTTCCATCCTATGGAGAGGGAGCATGGACTACGGGGGTCGTCCCCACAGTTACTAAAAACAAACAGACATAGCCCCACTCCACAAAGGGGGCAATAATAGCAACAGCAAAGAACTACAGACCTTTAGCACTAACATCCCATATCATAAAATCTTGAAAGGGTCTAAGAAGCAAGATCACCAACCCATTAGAAAACCATCAGTTACACAACACAGGGCAAACCCCTGGGTTTAGAACCCGGTCGCTCTGTCTGTTTCAAACTATTGGATCACTACGACAAGTTCCTAAATGCAATAGAAGACAAAAAAGAAGCAGATGACGAATTTTTATACAGACTTTGCAAAAGCTTCGACAGATGTGCCATGGAAGTAATAGCGCACAAAATGCGTGCTAAAGGAATAACAGGAAAAGTCGGCGCTGGATCTATAATTTCCTCACTACAGAACACAGAGAGTAGTCGTCAACAGAGTAAAGTCCGAGCAGCTACGGTGAAAAGCTCTGTTCCACAAGGCACAGTACTCGCTCCCATCTTGTTCCTCATCCTATATCGGACATAGACAAGGAGTCAGCACAAGCACCGGTGTCTTCCTTTGCAGATGACACCCGATCTGATGGACAGTGTTTCCATTGCAGACACTGCAAAGCTCCAGGCGGACTCAACCAATTCTTTCAGTGGCTGCAGAAAACTATATGAAGTTCAACGATGAGAAATTTCAATTACTCAGGTATGGTAAACATGAGAAATATTAAATCTTCATCAGAGTACAAAACAAATTTCCAGCCACAAAATAGAGCGAAACACAACGTCAAAGACCTGGGAGTGATATGTCGGAGGATCTCACTTAAGGACCATAAACTTTTGTATCAATGCATCTGCTTAGAAAATGACAGGATGGATAATGAGAACCTTCAAAACTAGGGAGGCCAAGCCCATGATGACACTCTTCAGGTCACTTGTTCTATCTAGGTGGAATATTGCTGCCACACTACAGCCACCTTCAAGGCAGGTGAAATTGCGACCTAGAAAATGTTTAACAGAGAACTGCACGGCGCGATAACGGAGATAAAACACATCAATTACGGGAGCGCTTGAGGTTCCTGACCTGTATTCCCTGGAACGCAGGAGGAGAGAGATACATGATTAATCCATTCCCCCACCCCTCTAGGACTAGTACCGACTTGCACACGCAAAATCACTCACTACGAAAAGACCTTGGCAGACGAGCACATCCCCCCAATGAAAATCAGGTGTGTCACTAGCAGTTAAGAGACCATACAATAAGTGACCGGTGGCCGCGGACTGTTCAACTGCCTCCCTGCCACACTTCCTGGGGATTACCAACAGACCCCTGGCAGTCTCAGCTGGCACTGGACAAGCACTAATAGTCAGTTCCGGATCAGACCGGGCTGTGGGTCGTACGTTGGTTTGCGTGCAGCTGCAGCAACAGCCTGGTGATCAGGCTCTGATCCACCAGGAGGCCTGGTCACAGATTCCGGGGCCGCGGGGGCGTTGACTCCCGGAACTCTCTCCAGGTAAACTCCAGGTGTACTGCTACTAGGGCAGTTCCATTTTGAAGTGGCAAGGACTGTCTGCAGAACAGTTTATCAGCTGTTCGAGAATTTTGCAGCAGGAGATCCTGTCGAAGGTTGAAGATTTCGGTTAATGCCACAATTTTTTTAGGTGCTCAAACATTGATAGAATTAAAATAATAGTACGGATGTTCAATCTCTGTTAACCCAGCGAGGTGTACCTGGAAATTTATTACTCTAGAGCCCCTTGGCAGGGGGGGCTGTACGAAAGACTGATAGGCACAGTGAAGAGGTGTCTCACGCAAAGTACTACACGGGAAGAGGAATTAATTTGGAAGAATTCCGTGCAGTGTTAGTGGAGGCAGAAAATCGTATAAATAATGGGGCCTCTCTGTACATGATGATACACCTGATGCAGATGTTTTAAACCCACCTTCTCACCTAATTGTGGAAGGAAATTGGAAGCTGCCCCTGTCTATAGAGATAACCCGGAAGAAAGTGATGAGATTACAATGATGCGGCAGTGTTGTGTAAAAAAATTTAAAATGCTAAATAAAGTAATTGATCATTGGTCTAATGTGGGGGTGTAAGGAATATCTTCTTATACTACGTGAACACTTTTATGGTGCGACAGAGGCAGTAAATCGACAGACCATTAAACCAGGTGACATTGTGTTAATTGACACTGAAAAAACATCGAACATTGTGGCCTCTGGGCAAAGTATTGACATTGTTCCCAGATGCACAAGGTGTTGTCAGGAATTGTCAAAGTGTTGTGTCGTGGCCAGGAAAGTTTATGCACAATTAATAAATTGATTCCTTGGAATTAGGTGTTAAATCAAACGTAAATGAAAATCTGAGGGAAAGTGATACGAGTGATATGGAAGATAACGCAGACCAAGTGATGCCGAAAGATGAAATCGTAGTAAGACCTACTAGGAGAACAGCCACTCAAGCCAGAACTGGCTGGAATCATCTCCTAAAGGAAGGAGTAATTTGAATCGTTTAGCAACGAACTCCGGCCGGCGGCAGTGTGGAAAATACTGTATATATTTTCCAGAAATTCAGTATGTATATGTAAATAGATGGCCATAGTGTATTTAATAATATTTATGTCATAGAAAACGGAAAGCCTGCGTCTGCACAGACGAGACTCGCCATCTTGGTTTTTGAATTTTGTATTAGAAACGTTGGTGAATGGGGAAGAAGTTTTTCATGCTCTAGAGGTTAAAATTGTGTTGACACCTCTCAAATAGGAGGCAAAATTGGTGGATGGCATTCCTTTTGCATAACTTGATATATCAGACGACTGGACAAGACAGCTCCGGGAAAACCTCAGATAAGCTCTCTAGATTTGTGTGTAATTCTGGCCAGCATTATTTTCATAGATTTAGTTAGAGTGAGGTTTTCTGAGTATGATACACATTAATCTCCAGTCAAATTGGTGAGTGATATTAAGATATATTTTCCTTCTGTTATGTAATTGTGTATATATATAACCATTTATTCTTAATATACAGTCCACAAATTTATATATTTACCAGCATTCCTGGTGTATGTATATTTCATTTAATTAATAGGTCCAGAGCAACTTATGGATATGACAGTGGTAGGTATCGAAGGGGGACATTTTTTGCGACCTAGGTGTCCCAAATTCCTACATGTCTAACTGATAAATAATAACTATCAATGTTCATTTACTGTTATGTTTATAATAATACATCCAAGTAAATGCAATTTTCCACAGGGAATATGTATTGTGGAAAATACTGTATATATTTTCCAGAAATACAGTAGTTATATGTAAATAGATGGCCATACTGTATTTAATAATATTTATGTCATAGAAAACGGAAAGCCTGCGTCTGCGCAGGACACTCGCTATTTTGTTTGAATTGGACGCTAATGGTAGTGTAAAATGGGAAGAATTTTTCGTGCTCTAGAGGTTAAAATTGGGTTGACACCTCTCAAATAGGAGGCAAAATTGTTGGATGTGCATTCCTGCATAACTTGAGATATCAGACGACTGGACAAGACAGCTCCAGGAACCTCAGATAAGTCTGTTATGTTTAACTCTGGCCAGTGTTATTTTCATAGATAGTGAGGTTTTCTGAGTATGATACACATTAATCTCCAGTCAAATTGGTGAGTGTTATGGTTAAGATATATTCTCCTTCTGTTGTATAAATGTGTGTGTGTGTGTGTATTTATATAAAATAATATATATATTTTATATTATATATATATATATATATATATATATATTTTATATATTATATATATATATATATATATATATATATATATAATTATTTATTATTTTTAATATACAGTCCACAAATTTATATATTTACCAGAATTCCTGGTGACGTATTTTTTATTTATAATTAATTAATAGGTCCAGAGCAACTTGTGGATATGCAGTGGTAGGTATCAAAGGGGGGACTTTTTTTGCGCCTAGGTTCCCAAATTCCTACTTGTCTAACTGATAAATAATAATTATCTTTGTTCATTTACTGTTATGTACATAATGATACATTCAGATAAATGCAATTTTCCACATTTAAGTTGCCCTTTGGTCCTTCTTGAACCGGAGGTAATTAGTGAAGTCATTAATTAGTTAATTACTTAATAATTATATGTGAAATGACAGAAGGAGGTGGAAGTTAAATTCACAAATTTACTTAATGTGTAGTGGATTATAATTATTACAATATTAATTTGGATAAGTCAAGTGTGGCTGAAGATTATATTAATGTGTGTAAGTGTATGTGTAATTGATAAGCCAAGTGTAGCTAATTATATTAATGTGTATAATATTAAATTTGCAAAGCCAAAGTGGCTAGGATTTATATTAATGTATTTGTACAATATTAATTTAATAAAACAATTCTGGCCAAGATTTATATCAGTGTATGTGTAATTGATAAGCCAAGTGTTGCTAATTATATTAATGTGTATAATATTAATTTTGCTATGCCAAATTCTGGCAAGGATTTATATTAATTTGTATAATAATTTTGATAAGCCAAGGCTGGCTAAAGGTTTGTATTAATGTACATTTAAAATTTACATAATTTTCTTACATGTAATTGATAAGCTCAAGTAGCTAGGACTTACTCAAAAGTAAGTTATACTCTTTATTTTTATAAAGTGCATAATTTAGTACATAATCAGTGTTATTAATAAAGTTGAATTTAATACATTGCATCATGGCTGAAAATGAGGAAATAAATATAGAAGACAAATATATGGAATATAGAGTAAAGAAAGCATCATACAGGCTAAAAAAAGTTCATGTAACCAAGGCACATAATAAGTGCTTGGAATTAATGAGTCAAGAAACTGTGAATACTGATGATTTAAAATTGTATTTAGATGCTTTAGGGAATAGATATGATTCATACAAATTATATTACAACAAATATGAAGGAGATTTATTAGTAAACTGTGTAGATGAGACTGAAGTAGATCTTATGATTAATCAGTATTGTGAATTTGAGGAAAAGATTCTTTCTTGTAAAAGTCAGGCCTTTAATAAATTAAAATGTGTAAACCAGGCAGTTAATCAGTCTGCTCCAACAAATAAGATGTCTTTGCCAATACTCCCAGAATTGTGTTTGCCTGTTTTTAATCCTGGAGAAAACTGGGAGGAGTTTTGGTCAATTTTAAAGCAGTTGTGCATGGCAGGAGTGACCTAGCCTGTGTAACTAAATTATTTTACCTCAAAGGACAGGTAAGAGGAGATGCTCACATACTGATACAATGTAAATGATTCTTACAAAGAAGCAGTTGACTTGTTGAAGGTCACTTATGGTAATATAGAACAAAGTAGGTTGGATCTAGTGAATATCATTGTTAATTTAAAATCTCCAGATCACACTTACAAAGGTTTACAGCAGTTTAGAGTTAAACTGGAGAGCACTCTCAAAACTTTAAGTAATAAATATAATCTGAAGGAATCAGACTGGTTATTGAGTGCCATGGTACAGAATAAATTAAGCTGTAAAACACTTGAATGGCCCACGAATAAATATCACAAGGGTTATTTTGGTCTGGAGGAAATAAGACTAGGTCTACAAGAATTAATTGTGCAGTTGCAGACCAGCCAACTAACTCATTTTAAAGATGCAACACATAATAACTCTGAGGTATCTGTCAAGTTTCACAAAGGGAAAAATTATCCCAATGGTAATAATCATATTCATTTCCTAAAAAGAGTTGCATAGGTGCATATCAAGTAGCAAGAATCAGAAATAATGATTCTCCACAAGGTAAGAAGAATAAGTACCCTCGTAAGAGTAGCCCAGTTAATAAGAAACCAGTCAAAGAAAAGAGAGATTGTCTTTTCTCATTTTTCTAAGAATTGCAATGCATACAATTCATGGAATGATAAAGTTGAAAGATTGGAGGAACTTGACAGATGCATCAGGTGTTTGGGTAATCACAATGTAAAGGTTTTGTTATGCCAAATTAAACTTCTGTTATCAATGTCAAAAAGGGAAAGACACCATTTTAGTCATGTGTAAAGGTCTATATGATAATGTTGATAATAATGATAATGTTGACAATCCTGACACAACAGTGGCTAATGTAAAAATTGCTGCTAATGTTAATAATGATGGTTTTGCTGAAGTAGCCTTACCTGTGTTCCAGGTAAAAGTTGATGATAAAAGGCATAAATCAAGAAATGTAACTGCATTTTTAGACCAGGGACCCCAAAACGTACTTTCTTTTAAACGTAAATTTCTTGATGGTATGAAAGTACAGATGGGAGATCCTACAACTCTAAAATTATCTAGTTTTCTCTCAGATAAAAGAGCTCAATTGTACAACACTGTTTACGTAACTGTCAGGTTGGGCAATGAGAAAAAACGTGTTAATGCACTAATTGTAGATAGACTTCCAGAGAAAATATCTACAGTAGGGCTTAGCAAAGCTACAGAAAGACTTTCACATAATGTAAATTTAGCACCTTCTGGTGTAAGTAATGATTCTGTAGGCCCAATAAATATTTTGATAGGTAGTGACTATTATGCCTCCTCCGTAAAGGGTATGGTACAGAAATGTAGTGTCACCCTTTTGAAGACTGCAGGAGGCCATGTAATGTATGGTAGGATTCCTCGTAATAATAATTCATGACTAGAGGAAACTACAAATACCATAACTGGTGTCTTACTCATGATATCGTACCCAGTATAATTCTTCATTTGAGGATGGTGTTGAGCCAGTGCATAAATTGTGGGAATTAGACAGCATTGGAATAAATGGGAAATGAAGAAAGTCCAGACGATTCTTTTACTCTGGAACAATACCTGAGAGATGTAAAATTTGAATCTGGACAATACTGGGTGCGACTTCCGTGGAGACTGAACCATCCAGAATTACCACTAATTTTCAGAAAGACATATGGACAGTTAAAGGCTCAGCTCCGCGAACTGAGTAAGACACCAGAATTGTTAACTGCCTATAATGATATAATTGCTGAGCAGTTAATTTTAAAAAATTTATAGAAGAGGTACCTCCTGAGCAAGCCAGAATTTATGGTCACTATTTACCATATCACGGAGTGAAGAAGGATTCTAAGACCACTCCTCTGAGGATTGTGTTTAAATTTTAGTGCCAGGTAGTAACAAAATTCTACCTAGTTTAAATGACTGTTTGATGACAGGTCCATCGTTGACGGAAAAAATTAGGAGATATCTTATTAAATTTCAGGATGAAAAATTATGCCTTTACGGCTGACATAAGTAAATCTTTCCTAGGAGTGGGTTTACAAGAGGCTGACCGGAATTGTACCCGCTTTCTTATGGCCTGAGAATCTAGTGACTCACTTAGCCCTCTGAAAACCTTTCGCTTTAAGAGCGTATTATTTGGTGCTACATCCAGTCCGTTCCTACTTCAAGCGATGATAAATGCACACCCTAAACGTATAGAAAGTCCATTGAGTAAAGTAATGAGCAAACAATTTTATGTGGACAATTTCCTGGGGGTGAGTCAACTGAAAAGGAACTGTTAATGACTTATGGAGAGGGTAATAAAATAATGCGAAAATGCAATTTTGCCTCTGAGGGAATGGAATAGTAATTCGTCCAAATTAAAGGACAAAATAAGTAAAAATTACCCTGGAGATGAAGTGCCAAAATGTAGTAATGTATTGGGTTTAACTTGGGATACTGAGAGAGATTTGTTAATGTTAAAACCTAATTAATTACGTATGCCCAATAAATTATCTAAGAGGTTTTGCTTGCTGAAGTTTCCCAAAAGTTTTGATCCACTAGGTTTAGTGTCACCCCTTACTATAAGAGGGAAATTATTAATTCAGGAAGCATGGAACTTAAATGTGCTTGGGTGAAGTTCTACCCGAGGAATTCATTAACAGGTGGGATGAATTATTGGTGATTATGAGAAAATTCCAATGTTGGGGTTCCCACGCCAGGTGGCCAATCCAAAGGGAAAAATGTACTCCACTTTTTTGTGATGCTTCAAAATTGGCATATGGAGCAGTTGCTTACCTTCAATGTAATAGTGTTATTTCTCTTGTTTTTGTTTAAGGCTAAAGTGTCTCCAATTAAATCACGTTACCTTGCCTCAGTTGGAATTAACAGCCATTTATGTAGGTGTCAAATTAGCTTAATTATATAAGAAATAAGTTGCAAAGGGGATAAATATTAGCGAACTGTTAATTTGGTCTGATAATGAGGGAAACCTTACATGGATTTTGTAATGGAAACAGTTAAATTGTGTACGTACAAAACAGAGTTGCTGAAATTAATCGATGGGAAGAGAAGTATTAAAAGTTGGTTCAGCACATGTTACCATTTTAATCATATACTGGTGAGGAGAATCCAGCTGATTTCTTGTCTTCGAGGTTTACCTTATGCTAAATTTATAAATGCTGTTTCTGGTTTTTTAAGGACGAGTTTGTTGGTAATAAGTAATTTGGCCTGTCAAAGGCATTATTGCTCTGTTGAAATTACTGTGGACCACCGCTCCAATAGTTTGTCTTTCTTAGCCATTGTATATAAATAGGTATTCTTCTTTACCCAACTAATCAATGTCTAGTTGGTGTTTAAATTTCTAAAAGATGATATTTCATATCGTTTTACATTCTCTTGAATATGGATTAAAGAGGGTACAGGAGGAAATCTTTTGGAAATGAGATTAAATTGTTGATGGAAAGGAAATTTGTGAAAGGTTCCATAATGAGAAAGGGACTGTATTTAGAGAACAAATAATTTGGTGCAGAGGTTAGGTTACAAATGCTGAATTGGGTGATTATGCTAAACACCTATCTTTACTGCCACTCATCTCTACCAAATTTTTTGCCCATTAAAATGTAATGAATGGTGGGGTACAGGATACCTTAAATTGTATTGGGAACTTTCTGGATTCAAAAGATGGCAAAGTGTTAAAAGGGTTGATTTTTAAAACTTTTGTATTATGTCGCCGTGGGATGGGCCCAAACCTATATGTACCCCGGTCCTCCCCATTGCCAATGAGGGAATTTGAGTGTTTAGCAACGAACTCCGACGACGTAGTGTGGAAATACTGTTTATTTCCCGAAATACAGTAGTTATATGTAAATAGATGGGGCCCTACTGTATTTAATAATATTTATGTCATAGAAAACGGAAAGCCTGCGTCTGCGCAGGACACTCGCCATTTGTTTGAATTGGACACTAACGGTAGTGTATATTGGGAAGAATTTTTCATGCTCTAGAGGTTAAATTGGGTTACCTCTCAAATAGGAGGCGAAATTGTTGGATGTGCATTCCTGCAAAAACTTGAGATAACAGGCGACTGGACAAGACAGCTCCCGGAACCTCAGATAAGTCTGTTTTGTTTAACTCTGGCCAGTGTTATTTTCATAGATAGTGAGGTTTTCTGAGTATGTACACATTATTCTCCAGTCAAATTGGTGAGTTGTTTATGGTTTAAAATTTTTCTCCTTCTGTTGTATAAGTGTGTATATATATTTATATATATATTTATATATATATATATATATATATATTTATATAATATATATAATATGTTTATATATATATTTAAACATTTATTATTTTTAATATACAGTCCACAAAATTATTAAATTTACCAGAAATTCCTGGTGATGATTTTTTTTTTTATAATTAATAGGTCCAGAGCAACTTGTGGATATGACAGTGGTAGGTATCGAAGGGGGACATTTTTTGCGACCTAGGTGTCCCAAATTCCTACTTGTCTAACTGATAAATAATAATTATCTTTGTTCATTTACTGTTATGTACATAATGATACATTCAGATAAATGCAGTTTTCCACGTGTATACTCTGAGCACGTTATACATTATTATGAAAAAAAATCATAAACGCAGATCCCTTCGTAATCGTAAGCATGATCATCGTCAATAAAATTATTAGCTAGATTACCCCAATCGAGATTTGACAGATATTCCCTAAGTTCATCATAATCGGCAGAACGAAAATCAGGGACTTTTACCGTATTTTTCGTATTCCCAGGTAATGCTAAAAGTAATGGATTTGTGATCACTTGCGCCAAGCTCTTCAGCGATCTCTATAGTATTTACGAGTGTTTCCTTATCTGACTAATTAAGTTATCGTGTCTAGAAGCCCTAACAATTTCGTCCCAAAGAAGTCTCCCTTTATCGTGATCCAAGCTTGGAGATCGGTATATTACACCTAGAATTAGCTTTTCTTGACCTTCTAGAAACTCTACCCAAACAGATTCTGTTACTAATCCGTTTATTTTTATACCTATTTTTATGCAACAATTTATATTTCCTCGTATATATATAATGCAACTCCACCCCCTTTCCCATTATATCTATCCACATCGAACAACATAAACCCTTGAATATGACACTCGGCTATCATATCTTGACTCTTTAAATTACACCACGTTTCAGTTATTGCAATGACATCAAAGTTCCCAGCACATGCTACCAAACATTATTCATTAACCTTATTTCTTGCACTTCGACTGTTAGCATAAAGTACATTCGTATGTTTTTTTTTCTTCTGCACCTTTTTCCTATTCACCTTTGCTTTTACACAATTTCTGTAATTATCATTACCCATGACTGTTATTATTAAGATTCATAATATCAAAGCCTAAGTCAATATATCCATGCTCATTATTTTCCATTCCTAAACTCATACCTCTAACTAATCCAAGTTTAAAGTCCTAACGACACCCTTAACTGAGCTAGCAAGAAAACCCACACCTACCCTGGATAAGTGAACACCATCCCTGGCATACATGTCATTTCTACAGTAGAAGTGGTCCCAGTTGCCAATGAATGGTGCTGCATTATCCTTACTGTGTTTGTCCAGCCAACAATTAATACTAATTGCTCTGGACAAACATTCATTTCCAACACCCCCTTCTTGGCAAAATGCCACATATAACAGGGCACCCCCCTTCTTCCTAATTATGTCTATTGCTGTCCTGTACCTTCTAACTCAATCCTCACTTCTATGCTTGTCTACATCATTGCCTCCAGCACTGAGGCAGATAATTTGGGTTGATCCCTTACCATTCATGTGTTATCATGCTGGCTAACAATATCCTCCATCCCAGCCTCAAGAAAACCAAACCTCTGTCTCCTAATCCTATCCTTCAAGCAGAAGGCCCTATCCATGTACCTAATTTTGGCTGTCCCCAACAAGAACAAAATTTTTACCTTCCTTGGTATTGTTTGTCGTGACATTCCAGTAGTCGACTCACATTCAAATGGTTTGCACGAAAAATAGGTTCGATTTTTTCCACAACAGTTTCCTAGATCTTCATTGTTTCTACCTCCATCCATCCTCTTGATCCTTAACTCTGTCCCATGCTTTCCAGCCACTGTCCAGGTTCCTTTCTTAGCTTGAGGATTCACAAGAGGAGGATTACTAAGAATCCTCTTGTTTGCCTTAGTCAGTCGCTGTATCTCAAGCTTAGCCACCCTCAGTTCATCTTGGTTCAGATTCACAGACAGCACACTAGACAAGTCTTCACCCAGGGTAGGATATGTTATGATAGGCTGGGATAGGTTTGGTTAGGACAGGATAGGTTTAAATTCAGTAGGTTTTAAATTAGAATAGGTTAGGTTTCCGATATTCATGAAATGTCTGTTCGGCCAAATGTTTGTCAGTGAAATGTCTGTCAGCCAAATGTCCATCAGCCATATGTCCAGGAGCTGCCAGAGTTTCACTTTGAGACAATACAACATGTTTTCAGGGGCCCCAACACTGTTCAACTGCCTTCCAGCATGCATAAGGGGAATTACTAATGTAGACAGCCTGTACTGTCTGCACAGACAGCCCATGCTGTCTGCCAGCTTAGTTCATATTTTGCAGCACTAAAGTGCTGCCCTCTGCAGCCAGGCCTCTCGGTGGGCACGCCAGCCTGCCTGCCCTTGCCTCTGCCTCACTCTCACAGCAGCCTAGCAGGAAGACACAAGGCCTACTAGCTCTCTCTCGTGGGATGGCCCTCCTGGGCCATGGGCACAACACACAAGCTTGTGTACCCACCGCTACTTAACAATAAAGTAAGAAGCCTCCGAAGACGTATCATTTACTACCCGCTACCAGCCTACCAAACCATTAAACATTGGTGGCAGCGGTGGTCGCAGCAGTTGTTTGCCCGGAGAGGAAGGAAGAGGGATGAAGTCATCTTCCCTTCATCATCCCATGCAAGAAGCATCCATCTCTCAACGAGTTATCCTGATGTCGTGTCTGCACATTTGAGCATCCAGACACAGGTACAAGCAGGATCCAGCCGAAATTTACCGAATTTCTTCGAGAATTGTAAGTGGCGTCCCAGTGACCCCACGCTACAGCGTCCCACGCTGTTTCTCAAGTCACGTGTTTAGCGTCACTTGAATGTTCTGCTGTTGTTCAGCTCAGTACAGCTGTTTCAGCAAGCCAGAGGTGAGTTTTGTGGTGATTTCTGCATCCAGTGTGTTTCCCTGTGTTAAGATAAGAGGAGGAGGAATGGCCAGATGCTCCCTCGCCATACACTCACCCATGCTCCTCGCCACCACACTACTATACACTCACCACTGCTCACTCCCTCTGCTGTGTTTTCTGCTGTTTTTCGTGTGATTCATTGCCAGAGCTGTGTATCCGAGTGCCCAAGGCCACTTGAAGCTACGTGGATCAGCATGCCACATAGATCACGACGCCATGTGGATCATGACGCCACGTGGGTGTGGGCGATGTCACGCGTATCTACAAGTCACGTGAGTTACCAGATGTCCCAGGCCACATGCTGTGGTCTGCTGCCCGCATCACATTGACGTCACCGACGATGCTGCCCGACTTCATGTCACGATGTCTGCCTGACGTCACCTCGAGATGTCTGCTGACATCACATTGCTGCTGACATCACCTCGCAACATCACACCTGACATCACATGATGTCACCATCGAGTGTTCAGTAATTATTTCAGTATTGTCGAGAAGACTGAGAGAAGATATATGTCGTGTTAATTAATTCCTCTCAGTGTTCTCACATTTTAGTATATGTCTTAGTGTCAGTTTTGTGCACAGAAAAGCATCATTTGCTAGTTTAAGCCATGTTGTACCGCATGTACCGCAGGTGTGTAAAGTTTCCGTGTGTCCAGTGAGGTCTGAGCCAGACCTGAGTAGCACCACTGTGCGAAGTCACCCATGTGACCAGTGCATTTGACAGCTAATTTATTCAGCCCCCGAGTGACCGAGCCCTCTTGTACAGAAAGCTTTTATGCTCGTCGCTCATGATGTTCTGCAGAATCATACCTGCTACAATTCCCATCGAGATTTGTTTCACTTCACCTCCAGACCTTCAGAGTGCAGTTATATGTAGAGAAACAAGTCTGGGGACGCTTAGACTAACCTCTGCTATAACTCCAACTGCCGAGAGAATGACACTCGTCAAGCCCTGTGGGCAGGCGCTGTGTCAGCCTCGTGTCACAAGCTTCAGTGAGCTCCTGCACAAAGATGTCACTTTGACTGCTAGCTCGCTCACTGCAGTCTGGTGTATGATGTTATGACTCCCAGATGTTTCGCCCAGTCGTCTCTGCCACGACTCGCTCCACGCTCGCCGGCAGTGACAGCCCAGCGACAGTACCAGTCGAGAAGTGTCCTCCTGAGTCGCTTGCCAGAAGTCCTGCCCAGTTGCCGAGTTTTGTCGATGCCTCACTCGAGGACACCAGCATGTCGTGCCCCAGGTTGAGTGAAAACCTGCAGCGACTCCTACGATGACTGCTTCACCGTTCCAGAGGAGACCGTACCCTGTTACGTCACAGCTCAGCCGCAGCGATGTCTCCTGTGTTGCAGTATCTGTCCAGACGCAGGAAGGCGTGCAGTGATGCCCTTCGACGCTCACTGCCTATGACCACGATGTTTAGCACACCCCACATGTTTTTTCTTCCCTCACTGTAGGAAGTTTTTTTCCATGTCCATATGTATATATATGTTTTTATTTTGTGTTCAGTGCCCTGTTCCTACGAGAGACCGAGTTTTTTTTACCACCAGTATTGTCGCGCCAGGACGATGCGCGGTAGGTGGCCAAGCGTATGTAGACAGCCTGTACTGTCTGCACAGACAGCCCATGCTGTCTGCCAGCTTAGTTCATATTTCGCAGCACTAAGGTGCTGCCCTCTGTAGCCAGGCCTCTTGGTGGGCGCGCCAGCCTGCCTGCCCTTGCCTCTGCCTCACTCTCACAGCGGCCTAGCAGGAAGACACAAGGCCTACTACTAGCTCTCTCTCATGGGATGGCCCTCCCGGGCCATGGGCACAACACACAAGCCTGTGTACCCACCACTACTTAACAATACAGTAAGAAGCCTCCGAAGATGTATCATTTACTACCCGCTACCAGCCTACCAAACAAACTGGTTATACTAACAGACCCCTGTCTGTCTTCAAGAAGGCGCTGGACAGACTCCTAAAGTCAGTACCTCATTGCAAAATGGATTTGGGAGTTCTGGTTAATAGTAATCTAAAACCAAGACAACAGTGCATAAGTGTTTGCAATAAAGCGAACAATCCTTGGCTTCATATCAAGAAGCATAAATAATAGGAGTACTCAGTTGTTCTTCAACTCTATATATCCTTGATTAGGCCTCATTTAGATTATGCTGCACAGTTTGGGTCACCGTATTACAGAATGGATATAGATGCTCTGGATTATTATTATTATAATCAAGGGGGAAGCACTAAACCTGTAGGATTATACAGCGCCTATGGGGGATGGAAGGCATTCAGGCTTAATTCAGGGAACTGGAACACAGATCCAATTCCCTAGATCAAGAGCCCCTCACCAGCATCAAGGAGCCTTCCTTGAGGGGAGATGCTCTGGAAAATGTATGAAGGAGGATGACAAAGTTGATCCCATGTATCAAAAATCTTCCCTATGAGGATAGACTGAGGGCCCTGAATCTGCACTCTCTAGAAAGGCATAGAATTAGGGGGGATATGATTGAGGCATATAAATGGAAAATAGAAATAAATAAAGGGATGTAAATAGCATGCTAAAAGTATCTAGCCAAGACAGGATTTGCAGCAATGGTTTTAAGTTGGAAAAATTCAGATTTATGAAGGATATAGGAAAGCACTGGTTTGGTAACCGAGTTGTGGATGAGTGGAACAAACTCCTGAGTACCATCATAGACGCTAAAACACTGTGTAGTTTTAAAAATAGGCTAGATAAATACATGAGTGGGTGTGGGTGGGTGAGAGTTGGACCTGACTAGCTTGTGTTATTAGGTCTGATGCCATGCTCCTTCCTTACGTGAATGTGACCTGACCTGACTAAGTTGGGTCATTGGCTTAAGCTGGTAGGAGACTTGCATCTGCCTTGCATGGGTCAGTAGGCATGCTGCAGTGTTCCTTCTTTCTTATGTTCTTACATGCAGCCAACAGTAGCAGCCTGGTTGATCAGACCCTGATCCACCATGAGGCCTGGTTTCAGACTGGGCCTTGGGGGCATTGACCCTCAAAACCCTCTCCAGGTAATCTGATATTCAGTGTATCATTGCCTAGACTTTTTTGTTACCCTAATCTGCACACGGAAATCACTCCCTACGAAAGCAAAAGACTGGACAGGCGGTGCAAAATACCCCCAGTGAAAAGTAGGGGTGCCATTGGTACAATAAGATTATTATTATCATCATCACAGGGAAGTGCTAAACCCTTAGGATCATACAGCACATGTAGGGGGGGGGAATGGAAGGTATTCAGGTTCAATTCTGGGAACAGGAGCACAGATCCAATTCCCTAGATCAAGAGCCCCTCACCAGAGTCAAGGAACCTCCCTTGATGGGGGTACAATAAGAGAAAACACAATAGATGTCTGGGGCCCAAGACTGTTCAACATACTCCCATTAGGCATAAGGGAAATTACCAATAAACCCCTGGCTACCTTCAAGAGGGAGCTGGACGAATACTTAAAATCGGTGCTGGATCAGCCAGGCCGTGGTTTGTATGTTGGACTGGGTGCAGCCAGCAGTAACAGCCTGGTTGATCAGGCCCTGATCCACCGGGAGGCCTGGGCTGTGGAGATGTTGATTCCTGGAATACCCTCCAGGTAGACTCGTCACCTTGCTCTTATCTACATTCACTTTCAATGTCTTTACATACCTTCCCAAATTCCTCCACCAACCTTTGCAACTTTTCTTCAGTCTTCCAGGATTATTATAATAAAAAAAAGAAGTGCTAAACCTACAAGTCATACAGCACAGCAGGGCAGGGGATAGTGCAGGATTGTAGAGTAGCGAGGGTGGAGTGGACAACAGAGGGAGAGTTAGAAAGGGCTGTGAGGAGTGCAAGAGGAAGTATCATCAAAGTTTGTGTAGTAAATCAGTTACTGTCAGAAAGTCAATGAAGTCTCCCAAGAGAACTGTCATCTGCAAAGAACAACTGTGGTAATTTTGTATCAGATCTGTCTTTTAATCCAATGTCCTAGTATTCATTAATTTTACAGCCCTATCCATGGTGATATCATGCATCCTTAAGTCCTATTTTCACTGAGAAATAGACCCCCCTCCCTCCCTCCTACATACCCTAACCCAAGCTTCATTCTCTGCATAAAAACTCCTAACTGATTTTAAATAACCTATCTTTGATTCTATACATTTGCGATATCTGCCACATGGCTTGCCTATCCACCCCATGAAATGCCTTTCTTAAATCCATAAATGCAACAAACAGCCCTTTACTCTTGTCTAAGTACTGCTCATTTATATGCTTCAATGTTAACACTTGGTCTACACATCCCTTACACGTCCTGAATCCTCCCTGCAACCCTACTTTGTTTTAACATTAACCCTTTCAATAATTCTGACTGTACCCACTTTACTGGTATACTCAGCAGGGTTATCATCCCTTAAATTAATATTACATTCATTTGCATTTCCCTTAGGCAAGGGAACTGTACACACTGTCAAACCTTTGGTAACCTCCCTATTTTCATGCATATATTGGCTAAACACATCAACCACTCCAACACTATATCCCTCCCTGCTTTTAACATCTCTCTCATAATCTCATCTACCCAGCCACTTCAACCCCCCTTCATTCTACCACTGCCTTGTGTACTTTTTTCACACCCAGACTCCTCCTCCAAAGCAATGCTATTCCTTCCTTCTCATTGCACATAATCACCATCTCCCCTTCATCATTAACATTCCACAACTCATTAAAATATTTTGCCATTTTTAAAATCAGTACTTCCACCTCCCCATCTAACATCTACTGTATTTCATTTTTAATTGCTGAATCCGTTTGCTCTCCAGGCTTCCTCACCTTGTTTTCTCTCCAAAACAGCTTCTTAATCTCAGCAAAATTTGCCAAAAAAGACTTGCCCATTCTCTCTTTATTTTTCATTTTGCCTCACGGGGCGCTCTTGCTAAGGCAAGGTGTTTCAAAGAAAACACATTAATCATCATTCATTCAATACATTCATACATTATTCTGTGCTTTTTTTTGCCAATTTTCTTAAAAATTTTAAAATCCTTTTGTCGACTAATAGGGTATACAAATTTACGATTAGCATGGTACACAACTTATTTTTTTTTTTCTATAAAACTAAGTTATATAGCCAAATACAGTTTAATCTAAACTATCAAAGGGTCAGCTTAACTTTAGCTAGTACAGTGGAACCCCGGATATCGGCGGGTGCGGATATTGGCCTAATCGATTTCGGCTGAAATTCTGTCCTGGTTTCGGCAGGCAACTCGGAAATTAGCTGCATTGGACGTGTCCGCCCGCCACTCCACCGCATTTGTGAGTCAGTCTGGCTGTGTCTCTGGGTGAGTGAGCAACACTCGCCGCATTCATCAAAACATTTCGTTATAATTCTATTGTTTTTTGTGGTTGTTCATTGAGTGGGGACTGTGAAATAAGCCCCCAAAGGGGCCCAAAGAAAGTTCCTAGTGCCAGCCCTTTGAAAAAGAAAGTGGAAACACATAGAATTCAGTGACAAAACCTTGTCTCACTTCAGGCAAATCTTAAGAGAGATGCCAGAAACAGACCTCTTTGGACAATTTTTTTGTGCAACAGGGGTACAGTGACTCATAAGCTGGTCCTAGTGCCAGTAAAAAAACAAAGAGGGGAAGTAACCCTTGATAGAGGACTTGATACCTGAAGTCCAAAAGGAGGGGATTCCCCTTCCAAACAATAACCCCAACTCCCTCTCCCCTCCTCGCCTTCTTCAATACTCCAACAAGAGTCTTCAATAAAGATATGTAATGTTCATTTATCATTAAAATTTGTGCTTATGTTTATTTCTCATTGTTTTCTGTATGTAAAACTATAGTTAATCTTTAAAAACGTATTTTTTGTTAATATTTTTGGGTGTTTGGAACGGATTAATTTTATTTACATTAATTCTTATGGGAAATATTACTTGGTTTTCGGCCTTTTTGATTTAGCCCGACCTTCTGGAATGGATTACAGCAAAAATCTGGGGTTCCACTGTACTGCCTAACATCACTGAAATACCCAGTATATTAAGTTCATGGTATTCTGACAGATTTTTGCAGTTATAGCAAAACTAAATGAAAGTTCATTTTGTGATAAAATGACCATTGCTTATTAAGTCATATAGGTAAGTTCTTGCTGTCAGGCATGATATATATTTTACACAGTAATCAAAAAAGGTTTTCTTTATTATCAGAGAAAATGCAAATTATACTTTCTTCTTTATTGCAAGTAATATTGTACTTCATTTGTTAGATTAAAATATTGTATACCACATAATTAAACACCATATAAATATTAGGAAAACATTAAAAAATTCTGAAAATGGAATGAAACAGTACCACAATTTTGAGCAAAACAACTATATAAATCTTTGAGTATGTTTCCTAGCGTGACCAGTTTTTCATAATGGAGCATTAAAATTTCTGGTTAGTAAAAAACCACACCTTTCGAGTGCAGCAGCATATTTCAATATCACACACTATTCTCAATTTCCTAATAAAAGTACAGTACTACTATATACTGTATTAATACAAAAGCTTTCACGATCTTGTGCTGTATGTTACATTATTGCCATCATATTCTAATACTGTACAACTGTTCAAGACAGAAAAACAGAACACTTCATTGAAATCTGATGAAAGTAGTAATTTCTAGCCAGTATTAACCATGTTGAAAAGTATCATTAGTGTAGACTGTTTTAACTGTTGAAATAAAATGTAAATTGAATATGGTGTAAATAGTAACTGTATAACAAACAAAGCACTATACAGATAGTTTGTCTTAACTAAAAAAAATTAAATGATGTAAAGATACAGCACAATAAAAACATCATCCAAACTAATGAGTTACTAGAAACAAATGTAATAACTCAACTAAAAATTCATCACTGTTCAAATATCCAATATTAATAGTATGACTAGTCTAGATACTTAAATGTAGAACTGTTGAATACTGTACTCTAACTGCAGTGTTGAAAAACTTGATCAATATTGACAACATTTACAATTTCTTGCTATCTTCCTTACCACTAATTACAGATGAGAGGAAAATGCATTTTTATAAAATGTGAAGTTCCCATTTAGAAGTACCTGTTTACAGATCACAAAAAGCTCACAAATTGGAAATGAAGACCGAATAATGGTTTTATGCATCCTTGGCCATTATCAAGTACAAGTAGGAAAACAGTGAGAGATAAATAAAGTTTAAGGTCAAGGTTAGAGCACTGGATAATACAGGGATATACAGAAGCAAATCTGGGATTAAGATTCATGTTAAGGATGTTGTTTGTTAGGGCCAATTCAACAATTCTCTTTCCCTCTTTGGCTTAGTCAGATGCAATCTTGCCAAAATACTCCTAACACACAAAGTCCTTATCATGAATCATAGTTCTGGCATTTTTTTTTTTTTGTATATATGCTTGTCTCCCCCAGTGTACTGCCAAATACTCTAATCTTATGAGTGAATGTGACTTTACCTGACCTTGGCTGTATCATCTTTGCACTTCCTTGATCTTACTTCTGATTATCTCAATTTTCCAACTATTATAGCTTAATAATTTACTAGAACATGTAGAAATTTCATCCAGTTTTCACTTCTAATTTTTTTGCCTTGTGATTTATTCCAGCCAGCCACTTTATTGTGGCTTTTATTATTCTCATAATATACAATATTATGGAACATCTGTTTTACAATAAACATCAAATATCATATAAGAACAGTACACATAAATTTACTTTGTAACTCTTTCATTCACCATTAAAGCTTGTTCATCAAAAAATATTTAGACCCTGTATCATAAAATTATAAAAAAAATAAGCCTATCTAACTATAAAATACTTATAACACATTAAAACTTTATTATGGGTTGTTTATTTACCACTAATGACACAGTTCTCCATATTATTATTATAATCAAAAAGAAGCGCTAAGCCACAACAGTTCTCCATAAAAAGTAAATACATTCAGTGCATGAACAATAATAGTTATCATAGATATTATTAACCACAAAATCACCAATAACAAAGATGTTTTTACAGCCCTTTAAAAAAAAATGTTTTTTTCAGAAGTTTCAAAGTTCAGTTTAAGACAAGCATTCCGGACGTACACAGCACAGAAGGATAAATGGCAATAAACATGACTGGAAATAAAAGGAAAAAATATCGAGGGTTGACTGTAGAAAAATGAAGGGAATTCTAGTGTATCACAACTCTTCATAAAAAAGCAACAGAATATTGTACTTATGCATATAGCTTCCCTTACACTCAAAGCTGACTGCATAACATCCAGTTTTCAAAAGAGAAAATCTTACTTTATACAAATAACTTTATCTATATTATTAAGAAAAAAAAAAATGTACCAAGACCTTTCACCATCCCATCTTACGAAGTGAGAGCATGGAATGTTTGGGGGAAATTAAGCTATAATGAAAAGATGAATGTATAATAGATTTTGTAAAAGCACGAAGACATACAAGGTGATGTATGTGTGTATGTGCAAAACAACCACTGTGAAAGAATAGAGAAATTCCAAGCGCTTTCGTGACTACTCACATTATCAAGGAACATTGTTCCTTGATAATGTTAGTTACAAAAGCGCTTGGAATTTCTCTATTCTTTCACAGTGGTTGTTTCGCATATTCTGAAATCACCTGTTTACTGTGATCTTATTGCATGTATGTATGTATGTATATGTGTGTGTGTACATATATAACGTCGTGCCAAATATGTAAAACTGGTCAATTAGCAAGAACTCATTTAACCCTTAAATGGTCCAAACGTATATATACGTTTTTTCAACATCTGAAAGTATGTAAAAAATGTAGATCTTCTTCTTTGTTTTACATTTGAAAATGCGTAAAAAAACTTTCATCTATATTTTTTTTGTTATATTTGAAAATATGTAAAAAAAAAAGTAGATCTACTTTTGGAGCACTATGAATTTGAACGTCGATCTGTTTGGGAAACCGTTTAAGGGTTTAAAATTACATTAAGAATTTCTAAAATTTTTTTTATACATTTAAAGATATATTTTTTTTCAGTAATTAAGGGTAAAAATTTATAATTTTTGCACCAAAAGAATCTAGAAAACTTACCTAACCTTATTATAACAAGCCAATTTATTTTAGCCAATCCAAGTAAATATATTTTAGATATGGTTACAATAATTTAATACTAACAAACACAATGAAGTATATTTTTTTAGTTAGGCTCAGAATGATTTTTGTGAAATTATTGCAGACAAAAATTTTTTTGCTTGTCTTATATGGCCAAGATGAGTGCCGCTTTTTTAACCCAAAGGGTTCGCAAGTTTTACATATTTGGCACGACATTATATATATATATATACAGTCTCCCCCAACATTCACGTTTTCAACTTTCACGGGCTTCACACATTCGCGATTTCCCCAACCGCCAAATTCCCAGCCCCAATCCCACCACCAAAATTTTCCCAGCCGCCAAATCATATTAAGTTTCCCCACCACCTGGTGTCCCTACTACCTCCCTCCGACCCCCACAACTGGCAGCCAGCCCCCCCACCACTCAGTGTGGTGAGTGTTTTGTTTGCTCATTATTTGCTATTAAACTACAGTATAAATAATGAAACCCATTCATGACTGCATATTGGAATGGCTATTAGGAAAGGTATTAGACGGTGACATCATGTGTTTACTCTGAACACTGCAAGAATTAAACATTTCTGCTACAGCTAATAATAACAATAGTAATAGCAATAATAATAATAATAATAAAATAATAATTTAAAAATAATAATAATAATAATAATAATAATAATAATAAAAAATATAATTGAAAAAGGAAATTGTACAAAAATATGAGGGAGTGGGTTGACACATTGTCAGTGTGACTTTGTTTATGCTGGAGTGAACATTATCTCCCTGCTCTTCCAAACATTTCACAATAATTCATTGTGTTTGGTGCTTGTAGATTGAGTGTGATTGGAGTGGGAGAGGCAGTGATTGAGGCAATGGTATTTAATAACATACATGTTAATAATAATACATGTTTATTAATAATTTTGTACTATTATTATTTATAGCATATATGTTATAAATACATAATGTTAATAATAATACATGTTATTAATAAAAACATGTACTTTTAAATTATTTATAACATATATGCCCATTAAAACCACTCCCTAAACCCTGCTGAATTATTGTAAAATTTTTGGGAAGAGCGGGGAAATTTAATGTTCACTCCACAAAAAACAAAGTCACATGGCGATGTTCAACGACTCCTTCGTTTTTTTTTGCACAATTTCCTTCTCAATTATATCGTTTTTAATTATTATTATTATTATTATTATTATTATTATTTTTTTAAATTATTATTATTTTTACAATTGTTATTATTGGGAAAAGCAGAAAGTTCATTTTTTTGAAAGTTTTTCAAGAGAAAAACACATGTGTCCCCCCGTCAAATTTACCTTTCCTAATAGCCTTTCCCAAATTTGGGCAGTCATGAAGGGTTTACATTTTTATACTTATTTTTTAAATAGCAAATAATGAACAAACAAAACACACACCCAAAAACGGGGAGTGGTGGAAAAGTGGCTCCCAAAGTTGGGGGGTCGGGATGGGTAGTGGGGATCACAGGGGGTTGGACCCCTGTGGTATTTAATAACAAAACATGTTTTTTAAAACATACATGTTATTAAAAAAACATAAAATTTTTAAAAGCATAACATGAAAATATTTGGGTAAAATTTTTAATGACGTTTTTCATGTATTTTAGATTTTTTCCCTTGGTTTTTCAACAATTTTTAAGGAAGCAGTTTTGGGAAATACTTTTCCCCCCAACAATATTTTGGGGGCCCCAAAACATTCACTTTTTTCAACTTTCGCGGGGATCTTGATCCCTAACCCTCGCGAATTTTTGGGGGAAGACCTTTGTATGTGTGTGTGTGGGGTATATAATAAATATAAAAATATATATATATATATATAATATAATTTTAAAAAAGGCCCCCCCGGTTAAGGGATATTTTTTCACTCCAAAAAAAGTTCAGGTGCCAGTAGTGCCCGGGAATTTTTTTCCCAAAAGGGAAATATTGTGAAGTAGTTTAAAGCCCCCATTTTTCAGACCCCCAAACATACACGTCAAAACGCACTTACTTAAATCCCATTTACAAAATTGGCCCGCTTTTCGAGGTGATCTTATGCGGGGCCCCACTGTTTTGGGGAAAAACCGGTTATTTTCATATACCCGGACTTGAGTCCGAAATGGGAAGTACAATGCCTGCATTTTAAAAGGGAGGGGTTTGGGGATATTGGCATTTTGGAGGGATATGTTGGGTATCTTTAAAAGTGTATGCTTCAAACCCTTTTTGTTTTCTGAGCCCCTCGGGAAAAAAACAGTAAAAAGTGCAGTGGGTGAAAGTGTTGAATATTGATAAAAGGGTTATTTTTTTTTTGGGGGTTTTTTCCTTTTTTTTTTGGGTCACCCTGCCCGGTGGGAGGACGGCCGACTTGTTGAAAAAAAAAAAAAAAAAAAAAAAATAAAATATATAAAAATTTTATAAAATATATTTTATATTTTATATATATATATAATTATATAAATATATAATAAAATAAATATTTATTTTTTTGAAAATTAAGTCACAGTAAACAGGTGATTCAAAAAATGCAAAAAAACCACTCGAAAGAATAGAAAAATTTCCCAAGCGTTTTCCCCTTTACTATTTCACATTATGGGGGAAACTATGAAAGGAAGCATCCAAGGAAGCTAATAAGGGGCCCGGCCGAAACCTCACTATCAGATCCCCCAAGGGTTTTAAACACTGACGCGCGCAAGCCAACTTGGATAGGTCCTTTGCAAAACCATCCCCCCAAACCCTATTATTATTTTAAAATTATTATCACACGGGCCGTTTCCCCAAACCCAAGGCGGGGTGGCCCCGAAAAAAAAAATTTTAAACCATCTTTCCGCCCCCATCACTGTCTTGCCAGAAGGGTCCTTTACACTACGTTTTTAAACTGCAACTTTAAAACACCCCTCCTTCGAGTGCGGGTTCACTGTACTTCCCAAACCCAGGCCCTCAAGCCCGGGCCTGCCTTTTTCCCCCTGAATCCCTTCAAAAAATTTATTTTGCTCACCCCCAACAGCACTCAATTTTAAAAAACCATTTGTCTCCATTCACTCCTATCAAACACGCTCCCCCGCATTGCCTGCTGGGAAATCCAAAACCCCTTTCCACAAAAACCCCTTACCCCCCTCCCTCCAACCCCCTTTCCCAGGCCACCCCTAACCCCCCCTTCCTTCCACTACAGACTGATACACTCTTTAAGTTCCCTTCCCGGTTTTGCTCCATTCTCTCTACAGTCCCCAACCAAACCCCAACAACCCCTTTCCCCAGCCCTCTGGACAACAGTTTTTGGTAATCCCGCCCCCTCCCCCTAACTTCCAAACTACGAAATTTTCCGCATTTATTCACACCACCCTTGCCCTCAACATGACATTCCCCCTGCCTCCAGCCTTCTCCTCGCTGCAACATTCATCACCCCCGCTTTTACACCCCCTAAAAGCGTTGGGAAAACTATACTCCCCCATACATTCCCCCCTTTGCCTCCAAGGACAAATTTTTTTTGTCCCCCACAACTCCTAAGTGCACCACTCACTCTTTTTCCCTCATCAATTTTTAAAGATTCAAACTATTAAACCCCCAAGGAAAAATTTTAAAAATTATTTTGTCCAATGTATTATTAAAATTTTTCCCAAAAATTTTAATTTTTAAATTTTAAAGGATCTAATTTATAAAAAAACCAAAGGAAAAATTCATTTTAATTTCAAAACTGCTTTTATGAAAAAAAATTTTCAATATATTCCTGCCCCGACCATGGACTTGCAAAATACTACTTTCTCAATTTTTTTTTAAAAATCAATTGGTTTGGTTAAAAATCTCTTAAAAAAGAATAAATAGAGCTTTGGAATTTTGGTCCAGTTCAAAATAAAAATTTTTATTTTTTTTTAAATCTTAGTTCGAGTTTTTTTCCCATTTGACCGTAATAAATTTTAAATTGGGCAAATTTTAAAAAGGAAAACCTTATAGACACATCCATCAGCTTTTTGGGGGGGAAATTTTCTTTATAAAAAGATTTTTATTTGTATCAAGATTTTTAAATACAATTTTTAATTTTTAAAAGTCTTTAAAAGAGAAGGCTACCCAACCCCAATTTTTTCAGGGTTTGGTAAGGGAAAAACCAACATTTTTTTAGTTGAATAAGGCTGGTTCCCCCCTTTTTTTGGTTTAAAAAAAAATTGTTTCTAGAAATTTTAAAAAGGATTTTTTTTAAAAATTACTTTTTCTTGGGGTATTTTAAATCATTCCCTATTTCAAAAAATTTTGGATTTTCCCTCATCAAATAAACTCAACTACAAATTCAAAAGCCCCCCAAAAACACGATGAAAAAACAGACATTTTGGCTGCCGCGGGGTCAGGGTGTTTTTACCGTTTGGGATCTGTTAGGAGGTGCTGGCCCGGCCCCCCTTATATAGTTTCCTTTGGGAAATTCTTCAACTTTCATAGTTCCTTGATAATGGGTAGTCACGAAAGCGTTTTGGAATTTCCCTATTCTTTCAGATGGGTTTTGTTTTTTGAATATTATAAATATATAAATATATATATATATAAAATATAAAATATATATATATATAAAAATAAATATATAAATATATATATATATATATAAAATATATTTTGTTTTAAAAAATTTATATAAAAATTTATATAAATTTAAGAATTATTAAAATATATAGTATTAAATATATATATATATATGTAAAATTATAAATTTTAATATAAAAAACGTATATAAAAATAAAAACGAAAAATATAATACGTATATAAATAAATACAAATAAAAAATTTTTATAGTAGTATATTTTAAAAATTTCGTAATATATATATATAAAAAAATATATATATATAAAACGTATAATATATATATAAAACGAAAATATATATATATATACGTATATATATATAATAAACTTTTTAAATATATTTATATATTATATTATAAACCCGTATAATTATATATATAATATATATATATATATATATAAATACATTATACGTAAAATTAAAAATACGAATATATACGTATTATATATATATAATAAACGTAAAATTATATATATATACGTATATATATATATAAAAAACGATATATATATTTAAAATACGTATATATATAAAAAATACGATATAAAAATATATATATACGTATATATATAAATAAAACGAATATATATAATATAAATCGTATATTAAAAAATACGTATAAAAAATATAATATACGTATTATATAAATTAACGTAATATATAAAAGGGATTAAAAATAAATTCAAAAATAGGAACCCCCCGGTTTAACGATTTTAAAATCCTGCAAGAAGGGGAAATTGGGGTTTTTTGGCAAAAATAATCGTTAGTAATGAATTTCCCCCATAAGAAATAAGGGGAAAAAAAAATTAATCCGTGCAAGACACCCAAAAAAGTATAAAAAAAAAAAAATTTTTTTAAACCCACATGAAATTTTTAATTTTTAAAAAACACACAAACCCTGAAAAAGGAGGGCAAATTACAAGACAATTACTTTTTTTTGGGAAAATTCGGTGATGATTTATGGGGTGGGAGGAGGGGAGAAAAGAGTGGGTTTGTGTTTAGAAGGGGGAAACCCCTTCCAAATTTGGAAATTGAGGGAGCAAGCCTTTCCCCGGGTTACTTCCCTTCTCTTTTTAAACCACAAAGGGCCCGCTTTTAGAGTCACTGGACTTTTTTTCGCACAAGATATCTGTCCCCTAGTGCCTGTAAACCCCCTCGTTTCCCTTTTTGACTTGCCTAAAATGTTTTAAAAAAATTTTAATGTAAAAAATCACCAGCACGGCTTTCAATAGCTGTGTGGGGTTTTTCATTTCCAAAAGGGTTTTTTCCTTAAAACCACTTTGCACAGATTTCCTTTTATCTTTGTGTAGGCAACTTCTTCAATTTTTCTTCTCTCCCCCTCCTCTGAACCAGTTTTTTCCCCCGGTCCCGGCCTCTTTTTCCCCTTGAAGTTGATCAAAAAAACTCATCATGGTTATTTCTTCTTGTCCCCCCTCCACCAAATCTTCCACTTTCCCCCCCACAAACCACCAACCCCAAGGGCTTTCCCAAACCACAATGGATTCCCCCAACCCGGGACAGGAAATTTCAAAGGGTTTTGGCCTCAAACCCTTCCCAAAAACCCTTTTGGGCTACACATTCTGCCCAAAAGTTTCTTCCAAGGGCTTCTTAGTCACTCCCTCCCAAGCCTTACCTATAAGGTTTTTCCCCAATTGAGGGAAAATTTAAATGCCCCTCTCCCCCAAAATCTCCCTTTAAATCAGTTGAAATTTCGAGGTCACTACAAAGCACCTTTAAAAAAGCTTTTTGTACAGTTTTTTTTTAAGTTTGCAATAACCTGCCCGGCCATGGGCCCGCAGGAGAGGAGGGTATTAAGGGGGGGAAAAAAATTCACCTTAATGAAAACTCATTCCCCATAAAGTCGCTCTGCCACGTCTTTTAGGAAAGACCAGGGGGGATTTTTCCCAACACCAGGAAAAGGGCCCTTTAAAGGGCTAATTTCTTTCAGTTTTGGTAATCTTTCACTTGGGGGGAAATGCATGGGGTAAACCCGTTAAGAAAAAGTCCCCCAGTGACCCCCTGCCTTACTGTTTTTCCCTCCACAGCAACACAAATTATCCCCTTTAGGCATTCTTTTGGCCCCGAAACCCCTGGGGGTTTTCAGAGTGATACACTAATAAAGGCTTAAAATTTTTCAAACACCACTAGCATTGGCAACATCAACAAAAGTAAGCCCCTTTTTTCATAGGCTTTAAGTCCTGGGAGCCTTTTCCCCCCCTGAGTAAAAGAAGGGCCTGGCCCTTTGGGATTTTCCCTTTCCCGAACAGGCCCGTTTCATCACAATTTTAAAAACTTTTTTTCATTTCAGGGGCCCTTTACTGTCATGTTTCTTTCCTTGAATTCCTGCACATTTTTTTCCCGGGCCCCTTTGTGGGGCCAACTGGCAGCCTCCAAACCCTGCCTTATCACACTATGGGTTTCCCCCTAAAGCTTCTTAAATCCTCAAACCAACCCCTTTTCTGGCCTTAAAATTCCCCTCACTCATCAAAATATTTTCAGGCAAATTTTTTTTAAATTAAAACCCAAACAACTTCCTAGCCTTTTCCACCCTATGATCGCTTGAGAGACGCTATCCCCCCGCTACTGTTTTTCCCAAATTAAACCACACCAATAAAGTCTCTCAACATCTTCCCCCTCACTTGCGATCTTTGTTTTTGAAAAACAGTTTAAAAACCTTTTGGGAAAACAGCTTCCCCTTTATTTCTTTTTTGGTGCCCACAATAGTACGATGGGTTTAATTTGGGGTTTTTTTGTACAACTTGACTAGGGCACGATACGCACTCCACTTTCATACTTTTCAATGATCTCTTTCCCCATTTTTAAAAGGGAAAAAACCCCCACCCTTTTTTGGTGTACGGTTGCACTAAACTTTCCCGGGGCCCAATGGTTTAAATTATTTTCCAGAAACAGCACCGAAAACACTGAAAAAATACGAAATATTTTCCCAGTGTAAGCTTTGGGTTTTACCGCGGAGGCTGGGTGGTAAACAATGGGGGAGGGGGCACATGGAGGGTGGCTAGGGCGCACATTTGGGCGCTCTCGGCGAAAATCGGTGAGCTGTTTTTTTAAACGGTATTCCCCCGGCAAAAATTTTTTCGATTAAAGTAAGCGGGATGCGGATTAAACCAAAAAATGCCACGTATGCGGGGGTCCACTGTATATATACTAAAAAAAATTTTAAAATAAAAATACGTATATAAAAAATTCCCCTAAAAATTATATATACGTAATATTTATATAAACCCTAAAAATATATAAAAACGTATATATATATTTTAAAATATACTATAAAAAATTAAAATTTGTAAATATAAATTTTATAAATAAAAATATATATATTGGGAAAAAATATAAATATATACGGGATAAAAATTATAAAAGTTATAATATATATAATATATTATAAATATATAATATATAAAATTTTTATATATTTTATTTGCTTTATATAATACTATATATAAATTTAATATATATATAATATATTTTTATATACGTATATATAAATATATTATAAAGTATATATATAAGCAAAAAATCACAGTAAACAGGTGTTTCAAAATATTCAAAACAAACCCAAAATTCCTGAAAGAATGAGAAATTCCCCAAACGCTTTCGTGACTACTCACATTATCAAGGAACTATCATAGTTCCTTATAATGTGAGTAGTCACGAAAACGCTTGGAATTTTTTCTATTTTTTCAAGTGGTTTTTTTGCGTAAAATATAAATTTTAAAATACGTATATTTTTTATAAAAAATATAAAATATATTATATAAAATAAATATATAAAACTAGAATATATATTTTATATAAAAAATACGTAATATATATATATTAAAAATAATTTTAAAAAAACCCCCAATTAAAAATATTAAAAAATAAAATTTTTATATATATATATACGGAAAAAATTTTTATAAATTTAAATTTATTTAAATATTTAAAAAAATAAAAAAAATTTTATAAAAACGTATATAAAAAATATATTATTTTATATATATATAAAAGTATATAAATTTTAAAATAAGTATATATAATTTAATATCCCCTTAAAAAAATTAAAAAAATAATAAACCTTAAAAAAAAAATAAAAAAAAAAACAAAAAAAAACAAAAACAAAACACAACAAAAAAACCCCAAAAAAACCCCCAAAACCCCAAAAAAACCCCACCCACACCCTCACACACCAAAAAGCCCCAACCAATTTTCCCACCCTTCCCCAAAAAAACAAAAAAAACCCCCAATAAAAAAAAAAAATAAAAAAAAAAACCCACGTAAAAAAAAAAACAAAAAAAAAAAAAACAAAAATTAAAACCCAAAACGAAAAAAAAAAAACAAAAAAAAAAAAACCCCAAAATTAAAAATAAAAAGAAAAAAACAAAAAACCAAAAAAACAAAAAAACCTAAAAAAAAAAACCCCCCTAAAAAAAACCCCCCAAAAAAAAACCCCCAAACAAAAAAAAAAACAAAAATAAAAAAAAACAAAAAAAAAAAATAAAAAAACCCCCAAAAAAAACCCCCCCAAAAAAAAACAAAAAAATACAAAAAACCCCATTTAAAAACAAAAATAAAAAAAAAACCCCCAAAAAAAAAAAATAAAAAAAAAAAAAATTTCCCCAAAATTACCTAAAAAAAGTTTAAAAAAAACAAAAAAAAAAAAAAAAAAACCCCCAAAAAACCAAACACAAACAAAAACCCCTAAAAAACAAAACGAAAAAAACCCTAAAAAACAAAAAACATTAAAACAAAAAACAAAAAAACAAAAAAAAAAAAAAAAAAAAAAACAAAAAAAAAAAAATAACAAAATTTAACAAAAAAAAAAAAAATAAAAAAAAAAAAAATAAAAAAAAAAAAAAAACAATAAACAAAAAAAAAAAAAAAACAAAAAAAAAAAAAAACGAAAAAAAAAAAAAATTTTTAAATAAAATTTAAAAAAAAAATTTTAAAAAAAAAAAAAATTTTCCCCCCCCGGGGCCCCCCTTTTTCCCTTTTTTAAAAAATTTACCCCCCCCCCCACCCCCCCAAAACCCAAAAAAAAAAAAAAAAAAAAAAAAAAAAAAAAAACAAAAAAAAAAAATACCAAAAAAAAATTTTTTAATTTTTTTTTTTTAAAATAAAAAAAAACCCCTAAACCCCCTTAAAAAAATGGTTTTAGAAATCCCCCCAAAAATAAAAGGCCCCCAAAACACACCCCCCAGAACAACTGGGGTAAAAACTCCCCCGGGGAATGAACCCCAAAAAAAATTTTAATATTTTCCCCGGAAAAAATCTTGGGAAATCTTTAGCTTACCGGGTATACTTTTTTTGTAAAAGGTTTTGAAACATACACACACCAGCTTACACCCAGGCAATTCCAACACAACTCAAAAAAAAAAGTCGGGAAAAAAAAAAAGATTTTGAGCATTTAAGAACCCCGCACTTTTCCATTATTTACGTGCTTCCCAAAAAAATAATGTACTTTCTTTCCACACTAAGCACTTTTTTCAGAACCCCTTTTTTGCCTATTTTACTTTTGGTTTTCTTTTTGAAAAGTAAGTTTTCAGTATCCTGTATATTACCAAAAAAAATAGATGAATCAATTACAGTATTTTAATATTTTTACATTCATGAGAGTGCAAACTTAAGGGGGATTTAGTCACATGGAAGGGGTAAAAAAACAAGACAACAGCTAAAAGGGGTGAGAAGTCCTAACTGGTCACAAAACCCTATCATTAGAAACCTTTAGTTATGTCTGTTCTTCTCACCATATTGGGGGACAGAGGGGTTGATTCACAGCTCCTGGCCTGCCCTTCATTGGCCACTACTAGGTTCCACCTCATTGGCCTGTAACCCCTTTTTAAAGCTAGTATAGATTCGCCTCTCCCACTTCAGCTCCAGATTAATTTCCCCTTTCCCGACAATCAAAGGCTGAAGACATAATTTTTAACATCCCCATGACCACTGGTTTCCAACTTCTAGCTGTCCCGTTTTGTGTGAGTGTGTCATGGGCACATTTTTGATAAAACTGCAGAGATGGGGACAAAGTATGCATACAGGGGATTAAAAAATTATACGTGTATCTTCCTTTAAGAATTATGGGAATATTTTACAGGAGGCTGTTTTAAAACAGAGGACGTGTTTAATAAAAAACTCCAAATGGATTTTTTCTGGGTTTAACAAGTTCTTTACATACCGGACACATTTTTTTTTCATTTTTGCTCTACCGTGAATAAATTTTAAAAAATACATTCACAAAAAGCACTAAGCCCTAAGGTTAGCATACTACATGGCAAGGGAAAAAAAAACTGGGGTAAATGTCCCAACCTCCATTTTTTTTTTTTTTTTTTTTTTTTTTCTGGAACCTGTAGGGCTGGAAATTTTCAGATAATTCACGAATTTTTCCTATTTGAAATGATCAATCAGAGCATGATCAAATTACAATATCTTTAAGAAATTGCACATACCTCCTTGACACTCACTGCATTTCACTCTGTTTTTTTACTTCCGAACAGCAAATACAAAAAGTTGCTTAATTTAAAAGATGCCCAATAG
>NC_069430.1:37215233-37246550 GCF_026875155.1 Cherax quadricarinatus | reverse complement strand
CAATACTGTTTCACGTTTACCTTCCCTCACTCCAAGGACAGATTCCTCGTGTGATGCAGCAACAATTAAAGTTCAAACATTTTTTCCCACAAACTTTGTGAAAATACATACATATGTGTGTGTATATATGTGTATATATATATTACAGTAGCTTTTCAGGGCTTTCTAAACGTTAGTGTGTAATTATCACTATAGTAGCCTAGTGGGGTATACTTAATCTTCTGGAGTGTCAGTTGGTACAGCAGGATGCAGTGTCTACCTTTGGTATAGCAAGGTAGTGTATACCATTAGTACAGCTGGATACAATGTATACCATGGGTACAGTGGAATACAATGTATACCATTGGTACAGCGGGATACAGTGTATACCATTGGTACAGCAAGATACTATGTGTACCATTGGTACAGCGGAATATAGTGTATACCGTTAGTACAACGAGATACAATGTATGCGATTGGTACAGTGTATACCATTGGTACAGTTTATACCATTGGTACAGTGTATCCCATTGGTACAGTGTATATCACTGGTACAGTGTATATCATTGGTACAGCGGAATACAATTTATACCATTGGTACAGCACAATACATTGTATACAATTGGGACAGCTTGATACAATGTGCACCATTGGCACAGCAGGATACAATGCGCACCATTGGTACAGCGAGATACATTGTATACCATTGGTACAGCGAGATACAGTGTATACCATTGGTACAGCGAGATACAATGTATACCATTGGTACAGCGATATAAAGTGTATACCATTGGTACAGCGAGATACAATTTATACCATTGGTACAGCGAGATACAGCGTATACCACTGGTACAGCGAGATACAATGTATACCATTGGCACAGCGAGATACAATGTATACCATTGGTACTTCGGGATACAGTGTATACCACTGACACAGCTGGACCAGGAGCAAAGGCTCGACCCCCTCAACTACAATATTTTGTGTACAAAAAAAGTATCAATCTCGCGAAATACAGAAATTTTCGTCACACGATCTATTTCTTCCCATATGTAACTTGCGCTGAGGATCGTAAAATATTATTTCTTATTTATCTTTTGGGGAAGTTGTGGAAATTTTTTACTTAATTTGTTAAATGTAGAACAAAATGAATAATACAATAATTGTGGTTTAAAATGTGATGGTATTTGGACCCTACGAGAAATTTTAAGTTAAGGAAGGGGAGTGGAACAGCCAGTAGGGACACTGGGGGACACCCACTTTTAATTTGTGAGGATTGGTTGTAGTGGGAAATTCTGCTAATAATTCGGGGTTCTCCGAGGCCTAATGAGGTGTTTCGGCCTGAATTTGTAATAGGAACCATTGTTAATGTCCTTTGCGACAGGAAATTTGCGGGACCTCAAGAATTGCGTGTGGAGGACGAAAATAGAGGACTTCAATGAATCCTTCCCATCAACACCCCTTAGCTAAGTGACGATTACCCATAATGTGCAGCAGTTTTTGTTTTGGCCTTTGTAAATCCTATCTCCTAGGGTGTTCCATCAGCATTAAGTGTCTTCCAGCAATTAAATGGTAAATGGTAATACAGAGTTCTTTATACTAATAGTTATATTTTTGTGTATCCAGCAAGCCTAATCTCATACAGTCCGCTAAACTTCAATGTACCAGTGTAGCTGGTTTTAATTTTATAATCATCTATAATTTTTACCACTTGTGGAAAATACTGTATATATTTTCCGGAAATACGGTAATTTATAGATAAATAGATGCCCTATATTGTATTTTTAAAAGAAGTATGTTATCGAAAATGGGAAACCTGCGGCTGGGGAGGTCGCTCGCCATCTTGGTTTTGAATTTGGATTAGAAACGCTGGTGAATGGGGAAGAATTTTTCGAGCTCTAGAGGTTAAAATTGTGGTGACACCTCTCAAATAGGAAGCGAAATTGTTGGATGTGTATTCCTGCATAACTTGAGATATCAGGCGACTGGACAAGACCTCTCCAGGAACCTCAGATAAGCTCTCTAGATTTGTGTATAATTCTGGCCAGCATTATTTTCATAGATTTAGTTAGAATGAGGTTTTCTGAGTGTGATACACCTTGATCTCCAGTCAAATTGGTGAGTGTTATGATTAAGATATATTCTCCTTCTGTTGTATAAATGCGTGTATATATATATATATATTATATATATATATATATAATAATATATATATAATATATATATAATATTATATATATATATATATATATATATATATATATATATATATATATATATAATCATTTATTATTTTTAATATACGGTCCACAAATTTATATATTTACCAGCATTCCTGGTGATGTATTTTTCATTTGTAATTAATAGGTCCAGAGCAACTTGTGGATATGACAGTGGTAGGTATCGAAGGGGGACATTTTTTTGCGACCTAGGTGTCCCAAATTACTACTTGTCTAACTGATAAATAATAATTATCTTTGTTCATTTACTGTTATGTATATAATGATACATTCAGATAAATGCAATTTTCCACACCACTGAATATATCATTGCTTAGTTAATCTTAAGTTAATTTTAAGCTTGCCCATAATGCTCTGCATACAAGGAGCTTTTAGCATGTTACACTTAACCACTGTATGTCTTTGTACTTCTATGTATCATGTCCAAATTAATAATAAATAAATAAATAAATAAATCGTTAATTTAATGTCAGGTCTAGCTTTTTGTGAAAGTGGAGATGAAGTGAATATTCGAAGGAGTCGTAGTGCAGTGACCTACTGTGACATAAGTCCCACTTACCTCACCCAAATTACTTGTAGGTAATAATTCAAGTAATGTCCTGTAAACCTCCTGCATGTGACTTGCTAATAATAATAATAATAATAATAATAATAATAATATAAAAATAATAATAATAATAATAATAATAATAATAATAATAATAATTTTCATAGATGTGGGAGAGGCTATATTGTAATTACATTCGCAATTGTTATGTTTGACCACAAACTAAGTTCTGTAAATTTATGAGTCTCGCAACGTCCCATCTTGAAGCATAATGGAGACAGATTGATCCAAGGAAGAGTCAGCAAACAGTTAACTGACCTCAACACCATATACCACACCATATACCACATCATATACCACACCATATACCACATCATATACCACACCATATACCACATCATATACCACATCATATACCACATAATATACCACACCATATACCACATCATATACCACATAATATACCACACCATATACCACATCATATCCACACCATATACCACATCATATACCACACCATATACCACATCATATACCACATCATATACCACATCATATACCACACCATATACCACATCATATACCACACCATAATACCACATCATATACCACACCATATACCACATCATATACCACATCATATACCACAATCATATACCACACCATATACCACATCATATACCACATCATATACCACACCATATACCACATCATATACCACATCATATACCACATCATATACCACATCATATACCACACCATATACCACATCATATACCACATCATATACCACATCATATACCACATCATATACCACATCATATACCACATCATATACCACACCATATAACACACCATATAACACACCATATACTATACCATATACCACACCATATACCACACCATATACCACATCATATGCCACACCATATACCACATCATATACCACATATACCACACCATATACCACACCATATGCCACATCATATACCACACCATATACCACGCCATATAACACACCACACACCATATACTGTACCAAATACCACACCATATACCACACCATATGCCACATCATATACCACACCATATACCACGCCATATAACACACCACACACCATATACTATACCATATAGCACACCATATACTATACCACATAGCACACCATATACTATACCATATAGCACACCATATACTATACCATATAGCACACCATATACTATATCACATACCACACCATATACTATACCTATATCACACCCATATACTATACCATATACCTCGACACAGCACACCATATACTATACCATATACCACGACACAGCACACCATATACCACACGATGTTCTATAGCATATAAAACACCATTATACCACACTATATACCACGCCACATACCACACTATATTCCACGCCACATGCCACACTACATACCACTATATACCACACAATATAACGCACAATTTGGACGCAAATGTCGTCTAAATTTTACTTGTCAAATTGTTAGTTGTGAATTGTTCCACGCAGGGTATTGTTCACACAATATATATACACACATGCACAAAAACAATGGGGCAAGAGTAAACGTAGCTACATTGCTAGCGCAATCAGCTCATACACTTATGTCCGGGGGTCGACCCCCGGTAAGGGTGGAAACATTCAGACGTTTCCATAAGACACCTGCTGCCCATGTTCACTTAGCAGTGAAATAGGTACCTGGGTGTTAGTCGACTGGTGTGGGTCGCATCCTGGGGACAAAATTAACCTAATTTGCCCGAAATGCTCTGCATAACGAGCGGCTTTTTATATAGTAGTTTGTCATTGATGTCAGCTAAGTGTGTATACCTTGTAGATGTATTTGTAGAATTAAAGATTATTATTATTATTATTATTATTATTATTATTATTATTATTATTATTATTATTATTACATAATTGGGCAGGTATTCTAACACCTTCGCCATACCAAACATGTGTCATTTATAATTTTATTGTAAAATTTATCACGAGAACAGTAAAAAAAATATATCAGGAAGACAATGCAAATTTTCGTCACTGTTCCTCACAAAAACTTTGACCTTTAATGTTGTAACTTGTGTTTCTTTGATCAGTTTTGCCAACTAACTGCAGTGCCTCCGTCATTGTCACCAGCCTCGTCCCGGGAGTGCCACCAGCCTCGCCCTGGGAGTGCCACCAGCCTCGTCTTGGGAGTGCCACCAGTCTTGCCTCCGCCGGTGCCATCACCTTTCGACTCCTGAAGCCACGACAGCCAGTCGCCAACGTCTCAGTGATCTGGTTTCCCAGGCATGTCCTGTGTCGACACCTGACCTTGTGTCACCTCATTGTCTGCTTTAGTTCCTCCAAGAACCTCGCCACAATATTATTTTCTCTTCAGAAGGGAAAATGCCTCTAACTAAATTTCTAAGAACTGTCATGAATAAGTAAATATGAAAATGCTTACATTCTTGAAAACTCTGCATTCTTCCCACTGTGAAGGTGTGCCGGGTCTACACCTCACATTTGATTTATGATTGTCGTTGTATTAGGAGTCACATAAGAGTTACTCAAACTGTCTACAGACAACGAGTTGTATTCTGCAGGATTATTTGCCGCCAGAGTCGGGTCGTTATAGTTTATCCGCAAGTTGATTGGTCGATAGGATTAGTCTGCCGAGATGCCTAGCATGTTAGAGGCCATCCTTGTAATTAACATTTTAAAATATGTAAAACCACAACTTTCGTAAGCTTTGTAAAGGGATATAAAGATTAATTATTATATATATTAAATATTATTATTATTATTATTATTATTATTATTATTATTGTTGTTGTTGTTGTTGTTGTTGTTGTTGTTGTTGTTAAGAACATAAGAACAAAAGAACGAAGGAACACTGCAGAAGGCCTACTGGCCCATGCGAGGCAGTCCAAGTCTCCTACCGGCTTAAGCCAATGCACCCAACCTAGACGGGTTTCAGGTCACATAAACTTAAGGGAGGAACAAAGGCAACCCCACCTGTTAGCACAAGCTATCAGGTCTAACTCACACCCCCCCACATCTACTCATGTATTTATCCAACCTATTTTTAAAGCTACACAACGTTCTGGCCTCTATAACGGTTTCTTGGGAGTTTGTTCCACTCATCCACAACTCTATTACCCAAAAACCCGTACTTTCCTATATCCTTCCTGAATCTGAATTTTTCCAACTTAAAACCATTTGCTGCGAGTCCTGTCTAGGCTAGATATTTTCACACACTATTTACATCCCCTTTATTTATTCCTGTCTTCCACTTATACACCTCAATCATATCCCCCCTAATCTACGTCTTTCTAGAGAGTGCAGTTTCAGGGCCCCTTTGTCATCCTCATAGGGAAGGTTTCTGATACATGGGATCAACTTTGTCATCCTCCTTTGTACATTTTCCAGAGAATTTATATCCATTCTGTAATAAGGTGACCAAAACTGTGCACATAATCTAAAAAGAGCCTAACCAAGGATGTATAGAGTTGAAGAACAACCTGAGGACTCCTATTTTTTTATGCTTCTTGAAATGAAGCCAAGGGTTCTATTAGCTTTATTGCGAACACCTTATGCACTGTTGTCTTGGTTTCAGAATTTCTGCTAACCAGAACTCCTAAATCTTTTTCGCAATCCGTAAAAATAAAAATCTACATTTTTAGTTTAAGTGGCAATGGTTTTTTGTCCTGTCCAACATTTAGAACTTTGCATTTGTCTATATTAAACTGCATCTGCCACTTCTCCGACCACTGCATCATCCTATTCAAATCTTCCTGGAGTGCTCGAATGTCCCGTCAGAATGAATTCGACGGCCTTTGGTGTCAGGGCAAACTTCCGATGTCGCCTTTAGCCCCATCTTTTCGTTTAGTAGATTGTGAACAGCGGGGGGCCCAACACGACCCCTTGGAACACCGCTCGTGACACTTCCCCCCTGATTTTCCCCCTTTTATGCAAACTCTCTGCTGCCTTTTTGTCAACCATCCCTTTCCAAAAAAAAATTTCTCCCCATTTCCATGTGCTTTAATTTCCTAAATAGTCTCTGAGTGGGACCCTGTAAAAAGCCTTACTAAAGTCCATATACAAAATTCAATTCATTCCAGATCTACCTCCTCAAATACCTTAGTGAAAAAATTAAAAAAATTCGTAAGGCGGGAACCCCCCTTTTTAAAACCATGCGAGATTCTTTGATTAATTTATGCCTTTTCAAGGTGGCTACGAAACTGCCCCCGGCAATTTTTTGATTCCATAAAATTTCCCACTATGGGGGGTTACTTATTGGTCATAGTTCCCCGCTAAAGGGCCCGTCACCTGTTTTAAAATAGGTATCACATTTCCATTTTCCCCTTATCGGGCCCCCCGTTTGTAGTGAATGTTGAAAGATTACCAAAAGGGGTGCAAGCCCTTTACATTCCTTTTGAACCCTTTTCATACATTCATCAGGCCTGGGGGTTTGTTAGGTTTTAATTTTCTATTTTCCCCAAGGAAAACCCTGCCTTTTGACCCCAATAGTGCACATTATTACGTCCGTTTTTAAAATTTATCATTACTGAATATCGCTGGATCCCCCCGTGTAAAAACTGAGAGGGAAATAGGTTTAAAAATTTTACCAATTTCCTTATCACTGTCAGTGAGCACCCGAGGAACTTTGAGTGGGCCAAAATTGTCCCTGATCTTACTTCTGTATACCGAAAGAATCCTTTTGGGTTAGTCCTTCGATTCTCTTGGCAACTTTAACCTCATAATCTCTTTTTGCTTTTCTAATTCCCTTTTTTATTTCTCTCTTTAACTGAATATATCGATTTCTTAATTGCCCCTCTCCTCTTTGTTTTGCCTATATATGCCTCTCTTTTGGACCAATCAAAAATTTTAATCTATTGTCATCCATTTAGGATCATTTTTGTTTGATCTGATTTCCCTATTTGGAACATAATTGACTGAGCAGCTAAAAACTATCCGGGAAAAAGCATCATATCGGCAACCATCACCACCTACCTGACCCTTAGTCAGGTCATTCCAGTTCAGCCCACCTAAGTAATTTTTCAGTCCTATGAAATCAGCCAAGCGAAAGTCAGGGACGGAGACTTGATTGCCATTATTAGGGAATTCCATGATAGTTAAAACTGAGTTATTTGTGATCAACTCTCCCCAAGCCATCATTAACCTCAAGATTATTAATTAGTGTTTCCCTACTGGCAAGAACCAAGTCAAGGAGTTATTTCCCCTAGTTGGCTCTGTCACAAACTGTTTTAAAAAACCCAAACCTGGGTCGTATCAAGAAAGTCACCCGACTCTAAATTTCCTGTCAAATTGCTCCAGTCAATCGTCTATAGTTGAAATCTCCCATTAGCACAACATTTTCGTGTGTAGATGCCCTTACGAATTTCGTCCCATAGAAGTTTAACTGCACTCCCTATCAAGATTTGGGGCCCTGTAAATCACACCCAAAATTAGTTTTTCTCGGCCCTCCCAGAAGCTGTAACCAAACAGATTCAGTGGGTGACGCTTCTAATTTAATATCTTGTCTAACACAACAATTTAAATTGTCTCTGACATACATCGCTACTCCACCACCTTTCCTGTTGACCCTGTCAGTGTGGAATAATTTATAAGCCTTGTATGTGACATTCAGAGGGCATCTCTCTATCTTTCAGATTGAGCCAGGTCTCTGTTATAGCAATAATATCTATGTTTCCTGCACTTGCAATTAATCTTAGCTCATCTATCTTATTTCTAACACTCCTGCTATTAGTATAGTAAACCTTAAGGGAGCTAGTCCCTTGCTGCCCTCTGCTGTCCCCCTTTGTTTGCTGACCTGTTCTATTGTCTTTATTTATAACTTCATGCTGAATGCCTTTTATACATTTACTGTTTTCCAACCCTAGTGTTGCAACCTGCTTGTTTCCCACACACACCCATACCTCTATCTTCCATCAGTTTAAAATCATAGGCATTTCACCAATGGCCTTCTCAATCGAGTCTGCAAGTGCTACCACCCCTGCCCCAGAGAGATGTACCCCATCCCTTGCATACATATCATGTTTGCCATTAAAAGTTGTTCCAGTTGTCAATGAAATGGGATTGCAAGTTCCTTGCAGTATCTGTCTAGCCAGCAATTTACACCAATTGCCCTAGACAACCATTCATTTCCTACTCCCCTTCTAGGCAAGATGCTACATATGATTGGGATCCCTCCCTTAGACTTAATGAAATCTATAGCTGACCTGTACTTATCTAGCAGCTCTTCTCTCCTACCCTTCCCAATATCATTTCCACCAGCACTGAGACAGATAATGGGCTTGTTCCCATTACCTGACATGATATTATCCAGCCTGTTGACAATGTCCCCAACACCAGCTCCAGGGAAGCACACTCTATCTCTCATCTTCTTATTCCTATTACAAAAAGCACGGTCAACATATCTTACCTGAGAGTCACCAACCACAAGAATGCGCTTACCTTCATTAGCAGGGGCAGTAGTATACCCTTACCTTCACTGGCCACTGAAGTACATTCATCCTGGAGAACAGAGAAGCGATTTCCTACCTTCAGATCTTCACTCTTAACTTTCCTTACTCTGATGCGCCTCCCATTACTGTGAACAACTCGCCACTTGTAGCAGGTGCTGGACTGCACCTCACTGCTGGTAGCCGTTGCTACCTCCCCACCTACAGCCTCCTCACAGTGAGAGACAGACTGCACCTCACTGCTAGAAGCCTCATTCCCCACATCTCCAACCACCTCACACTCTCTCCCAGGCCCATTGAGGTGGACCTTCAGCCTCCTAATCTCCTCCTGGAGAAGCAAGACCTCCTCCTTCAACTCTCCAACCTCAGATTTTAAAACACTGCAGAAGCAAGCCATGCTTTGTAACCGTCCACGCTAATCCCCAAAGCAGCTCAGGGTCTGTGACCTCACGTGACGACTGACCACTGAACACTGACGACTGACCACTGAACAGGTCAGGAGAAATAACGTTGCTTGCTATTTGCAATACGAATATTGGACTCCTGGTCACTGGCTAACTGACCAATAAGATTATTATTACCACTAAAGTTTACCGCCTAGAATATATTGTGTTTCTTGTACTCAAACAATGATTCGTTGTCACAGGTGATTATCTGCTGAGGAAGATACAGATGACTTCAGTGTATTAAAACAAGAACATATACCTGAAGGGGATATCTTTAATGACTAACTGATCTCTTTCTTCTCTCCGAGAATTTCGTTTGTAACTTGGAGAACGTCACATCCGATCGGCTTCAAATTTTCAAGGTCACTGTACTGTAACTAGTGAAAGATTTATACAACTATTAACGTACAGGTAGTTTCTCTCTAGTTTTATATCAGTCATTCCCAGGTTTGGTTTCCCTGCAATAACGTGATAAAACTTTTTATAATGGACTTAAAACTTTCAACCCTGATTTATCCTGCAGATAAAAAAATTAAGATTATTGAAGGTGTGTAGGCTCCAAACTGTCAATTTTAATTTTATAATGGTATATTTTTTTCTGTGAACAACTTTGATTATGTCATTTTTGAACGACTTTTAATCTTTCATGACTGATGTATTTTATGTAAAGAATAATGCATTTCGGGTTTTGGTTGTGTAGGTGGGAATTAATTTTGTGCAGTAACCAGAAAATGCATCAATGGGTTGACTTCAAACGTTTTGTGATGTATTTTTCTCAGAGGAATCTTTACACTGATGTTTGGTTGGATAAGTCATAATATGTAAATATTATTAAGTAAATAGAGTTTTGTGCAATAACTGAAGACTGTTGGGCTGTCTTATTTAGAAAACGATTTACAGTGATTTTGGGTCGTGTTGGCGCCATTTTATAGTTTTTCTGAAGAAAGTGGGAAAATTGCCTTCTGATTGGCTTCATATTTTAATGCTGATATTCAAGTCTATTAGTAACTTATGCTGCACTTCATATTATTTTTTTGGGTGAAGTAGATGGGGCTGGGGTTATGGGATAATGGGATCTCTTTCTAGGATTGCAAAATACCCAAAACATTTCTAATTTTCTTCCGGGGTGACTGATTACTGGAGCAGGTGACGTTAATGTGTTAGGTGCCGCATGACTAGTCACCAGGTAGCGTCATAGCTCTGAATATATTTCCCCTATAAGATTTCGTTCGGATTTTTAACCCCGGAGGGTTAGCCACCCAGGGTAACTCAAGAAAGTCAGTGCGTCATCGAGGTCTTTCTTATTTCCATTGTGGTCCTCAATCTTGTCCCCCAGGATGCGACCCACACCAGTCGACTATCACCCAGGTACCTATTTGCTGCTAGTTGAACAGGATAACAGTGTAAGGAAACGCGTCGAAGTGTTTTCACCCCGCCGGGAATCGAGCCCGGGACCTCCGTGTGTGAAGCGAGAGTTTTGTCAGCCAGGCTGTGGTCATTGGTTGCTGGAATGAATGACGTCAGAGCATTAAATACGTTCACCAAGATCATTGGGTGCCAGAATGAATGACGTCAGGGCACTAAATAAATTCGGTAAGATCATTGGTTGCTGGAATAAGTGACGTCAAAGTCCCTCTAATCAAGGTCATTGGTTATCACAATGAGTGACGCAGAGGACGGGACCATGAGTGACGTCAGGACATGAGACGGTGACAACATAGTTGTTCTTACTCAGCACAACCTGACGTCTCACACATCATGTTCACCTTCCATGACATTTCCATAACCTCTGTATGCTCTCCTCTTTGTGTGGTTGAGTGTTGTTCATGGATCCTGCATGTGACGTCACACATCACCCAATGTTTACTGTTGCACGACTGACGGATGTATGCAGAAAAGAAAGATTAGAAGCCTACAGTTGCAAGACTAAATTAAAAAGAAAAACACCATCTCCGTTAAAAATTATTTTTATTATTATTATCCTCGAAGGAGGTTCCTTGATGCCTGTGAGGAGCCATGGGACTGGATTTATCATCCCCTTCCTTGGCTCGAACCTCAATGCCTCCCACTCCCCCGGTGTTATATGTCCCTGCACTGAATGGTCTTTATTTATTTGTTTAGTCCCCCCCCCCCAACCTTTTTTTTTTTTGCCTCTATAAATGAGCTTCTTTCCACAGAAGTCTCGACATACCACCCATTGTTCCTCTTCATCTGTTCTATGGCGTTAGTCATCTTTCAAAGACTCATCTGCTGACATGTTCACTCATTGTAGGGAATATCATGCTGATATTCCCTACAATCGCAGGCGAGAAAGATACATGATAATATACACTTGGAAAATCCTTGGAAAAACCTACGCGAAAATCACTTCCTACGGAAGCAAAAGACTTGGCAGGAGATGCAACATCCCCGCAGTGAAAAGCAGGGGCGCCACGAGTCGTGGCTGGACAGGTGGCCAACAGACATTTCACCGACGGACATTTGGCCGAACGGACATTTCACCGAATATCAGATATCTGGGTTAGGTTAGGATAGGTTAGGCAAGGATATGTTAGGTTAGGATATAAGAACATAAAAATGGAGGAACACTGCAGAAGGCCTACTGGCTCATACAAGGCAAGTCCTTATCAAAACCACCATTACCCAAAGCTACCTAAGAATTTACTCCCTTACCCACGACACCAATCAAACCCAGCCCCTCCCACTCATATGTTTGTCCAATCTCTTGTTAAAGCCACCCATGATCCTAGCCTCTATCACCCTACTCGGAAAATTGTTCCACGCATCCTCAACTCTGTTTGAAAACCAGTGCTTGCCTATGTACTTTCTAAATCTAAATTGATCTAACTTAAATCCGCTATTTCTGGTTCTTACCTGGTTTGATATCTTTAGTATTTTTTAATATCTCCTTTGTTTATGCCCATCATCCACTTATACACTTCGATGATATCTCCCCTCATTCTACGTCTTTCCAGAGTGAAGATTCAAGGCTCTAAGTCTATCTTCATACGGGAGATTCCTTATAGAGTAAATCATTTTAGTCATTCTTCTCTGTATGATCTCCAACGAATCTATATCCATTTTGTAGTAAGGAGACTAAAACTGAGTTGCATAATCCAAATGAGGCCTCACTGGTGATGTACAGAGCTGTAAAATAAATTTGGAACTTTTGTTATTTCTTGAAATAAATCCTAGTAATCTGTTAGCCTTATTGCACACACTCAGGCACTGTTGTCTTGGCTTTAGATTTCTGCTTACCATGACTCCCAAGTCCTTTTCACATTCTGTATGATCAAGCTCTACTTCACCTAGTTTATACACTTGTCCACATTGAACTTCATCTGCCACTTTTCAGACCAAGACATTAATCTGTTCAAATCTTCTTGGAGTTCACTGGTATCCTCCTCAGAATGAATCATATGGCCTATTTTTGTATCATCAGCAAATTTGCTCATGTCACTTGTAATTATTTCATCAAGGTCATTAATGTAAATTGTGAACAACAGAGGGTCTAAAACTGATCCTTGTGGAATGCCACTAGTGACCAGTCCCCATTCAGATTTGACCATTCAGATTTGACCATTCCTGCAAAGAATTAAATATTTTAAAACAGACAAGAGGAAACACTACAACGTCTGTATTTGAACACGTTTCGATCCTGAAACCTTTATCAGTTCTAATATACAAAGGAATGAGGAAACTCTCTGCTTTCTATTGGTAAGGCATGCCTCTATCCATGCTAGAACTTTTTTCCTATACCATGAAAAATGCCACTTTTCTTAAGAGTCTTTTGTGAGGTACTCTATTAAAGGGCTTTACTAAAATCCCCTCTTCAAGGGGGCTCCTTGCGTGGTGAAGAGGCTTTTGGGTCTGAGGAATTAGACCTGTCGGTCTTCTTCCTCAAACCGAACCTAATTACCCCCCAATCTCCCCTCCCCAAATCCCATCCTCCCCATCCTCCCCTTTTCCTTTCCTCCTCCTCCTCCCCACCCCTCCCTTTTGCCCTTCCTCTTTTTGGCCTTTGGGATTTCTCCCACAGGCGCGCTAGTTCCTAGGTAGGGGAATAAATACCGGGGTCCATCCCATTACGTTGAGGTTCTTGGCGGTGGGGGTAATTTGCCGTGGAATCGGATTGCCTGGGGATGTCCCGATCCCCCCGGTTTTCCCGGGAGTAGCTTTGGGTGCCCTTTCAGGCGACGGGTGTATCTCTGGAAGCCACCTTTCGGATTTCGGGGGTGGTGTGCCGAAGGAGGTATGCTTTGTGGCAGATATCCGGCCGCCCTCTCTTTTGTCCACCGAGGTACCCTCGGCAGATGTGAGGTTGCTATCCTGGGTTGCTGGTTTACTGGCAGAAGGGTAGGGTATGGCACGGTTCCATGCTGCATCTGCGCTACAGCGGTGCTGAGGTCCTCTTGGCGGGAGGGAAAATTTCCAGCCCTTTCATTCCTCCTGGGAACTATTCCTCCCCGCTCCCCCTTTTTTTTATTTTTATTTTTATTTTTATTTTATTTTCTTCTTTCTTTTTTTTTCTTAAAACCAAAAAGCAAAGGAGTAACCTAACCAGGAGAACCCAATCCTTTGAACCCACTACCCCCGGCCCCTTCTTGATACCACACCCCATTCGACCCTGCCTTGTTTTTGACCACTCTTCAACCACTCCTGATGCCCCTGTACCTCTTGCTGGTGCTGTTTCCTCACCCCGCTTCAGGTACCAGGGCTTCGACTGACTCCTTCGATTTGCCCTGAACTCCGCTCTCCTTTGACTATGCTTCCGGCTTCTCCCTCTATGGTACGGCAATTTTTGACTCGCCCGCCCATTTCACGCCGGACCAACTCCGGTCCTCCCATTCTACTCGGAAAAGACCGACATGTCCTTTGCACCCCTCTCCATGCTCAGTTTCCGACCACACAATGGACTAAATTCTTTACTTTAAGACCGACTTCTTCTTCTGCCTACCTTTCTGACCATAGTATTGGCAAAGCGCTCCTGCGTCATGTTGGTAGAGATATTTCATTTCATGCTCTCAAGAGCGGTACGCGCATCGTCACTGTCCAAAAATGCTACCCAAGCTCATGATCTTTCTCCCCTTTTTCGCATATAAGATACTACTCCTATAAATATGAAAACATCTTTCCCTCTCAATTCTTGTAGTGGTACTGTCATTTTTGCCCCATACCATAGTCCAACAAAATTTTTCCAGTCATGTGGCAATGACATTCTTGAACAGCTGGAACTCCAGGATCCCCCAATCCCAAGGTAGACACTTATGTCCTTCCTGCCCGTGGCGGAGACGTTACCCTTGCAATGTAGCTCGTTTAACTTTTGACAGCCGAGAACTCCCGTCCTCTGTATAATGCGTGGGACATGGTTACAAGTTTGAAAGGTGATACCTACACCGCAACAGTGAAAGAAATTGCTGGCGTTTTGGTCACCCAGCGAAATTTGCAGATCTATGGCCGAATGCCCAGTCTGTGGTGCTGACGACCATTCTAATACATCTTGCAGTCAACCTCCATCTTGCCTTAATTGTAATGAAGCTCACCCTTCGTACTCCCGCCGTAGCCAGGTCTACTTAAATGAACGTGAAATCCGTTGCCTCAAAGAGGCAGAAGGTCTCCCTTATGCTATGGCAGTTACTCATCTCCACCTCCAAGGGAGACTACCCGTGTTTTCTTTATTCTCGTGTTTCAAAACATCCCCCCACTTCTGGGGTCCCATCTTCTGCAGCCTCCTCTGTTGTTACCCCCTCCCATAGCCACTCCAGAATCTAATCCTTTTGCTGTCCTTGGCTCTAAACCCCCGACTACAACTCAGTCTTTTCCCTCACATCTTCGCGTCCTTCCTCACAACCCCAGTATCGACAAGACCTTGTACGACACCTAATACCAATTGCCCCTCTACTTCTCAGAAGTCCAAAAAATCCACATTGCCAAATCTTCTTTGCCCCTTCCTTCCTTCTTCCACCTCCACACTTTACCTTTCCAGTCTCTGGGCCTAGTCTTTCCCCTCTCTCTGCTCTATTACAAGTGTGGAGATTCACCCTCCTCCTTGTACATGCCTTCCACCCCCGTCCCCCTCCCAAGTTTCTCCCTCTTCTGCCACCTCCCAGGTTTCTGCCTCTTCTGTCCCCCCCCAAACACTTCATCTCCATTCCCTACACTCTTTCCCCCCCTCTTACTTTGGTACAGTCCATTACTTTCCCAATCTTTACTCACCCTCCCCTTTCTATCTCCAAATGGTCTCCCATACATCTTTGAATTTAGAAACACTCGAAGCCATTTCAGAATATATTGCAGAGACTAAACATTCAATGGACACTGATTCACTTCCTGTTCCTTCTCTTTTCCCTCTCCTCCATCTTTACAACCCCATTCTTCGCAACGCTCGGTTCCTTCACTGCTTGAACGTCTTCCAATGCCACCACACGTTGACTTTCTAACCCTCTAGTCCGTAAGTGCCTTTTCCTACGGATTCCTGGGATTTTTTTTTCATCGCCAATCAAAGGCCTATTTACAGTGGAATATCCGCGGCCTCAGGGGTAATTGGGTTGAGCTTCAGATGTTTTCTTACCAGGTTTTCCCCTGTTGGTGCTTGCTTACAAGAACCAAAATAACACTCGGCTGTTTTCCCAACCTATCTCAGGCTATAATTTATGAATTTATTTCGGATCCTTTCTCAGATGGGACCTTAATGAAAGTGCCCTTCTTCTAGCAATGATATTCCATACTGTCAACTATTTGTCCATACCTCGCTGCATTACACTGCAGCCCGTATCCACTTGAATAAGTGGTTTACAATATGTTTTTTTTATATCTCTCTCCTTCTCGAGCATTTTCTATCCCAGACTTTACCTTTCTTGTTTCATCCTTACCACCAAACCCCTTTTGTTACTTGGTGATTTTAACACCCACCATTTCCTCTGGGGGGGTCTCATTGTGACTCACGTGGCATCCAGTTGGAGGCTTTTTTTTTTCGCCCTCCACCCCCTCCATGTTTTAAATACAGGTACTCCCACCCATTTTGATCCTCGTACTCATACTCTCTCTTGCATCGATCTATCATCTGCTCTTCCTCCACTGCACTAGGCTTCACCTGGGCTGTTCTACTGGACTTACATGACAGCGATCATTTTCCAATCATTCTTACTTCTCCTTCCTATTCACCCCACCTTTCCGTAGCTCCCCACTGGCAATTTGATCGGGCAAATTGGGATCTTTGCTCGCAACTCACTGCTTTTAGTGAGGTTCCTTCTTCATCCTCCATTGATGAGCCCCCTACACCTCTTCCGACGTCAGTTTATACCACAGCTTCTCATTCTATACCCCAAACCTCAGGCAGGCATTCTCAGAAGTGCGTGCCTTGGGGTCTCCTGCTTGTGCTCGTGCAGTACGTTTGAACGCGCTGCATGGGGCAGGTACCAGTACAATAGAACCACTGAGAGACTTCTTGATTTTAAGCAGAAGCGTGCGATCGCTCGCCGTGTCATCCGTGAAGCTAAACGCACTTGCTGGCGAGACTATGTTTCCACCATCACCTCTGCTTCTTCTGTGAGTGCAGTCTGGAAAAAAGTGAGGAAATTGAGTGGTAAATACTCTCCTGACCCGGCTCCTGTTCTACGGGTCGCTGGTGTTGATGTAGCAAACCCTCTCGATGTTGCCATTGAACTTGGCACACATCTGGTCCATATTTCCCGGGGGCTCCATTTATGCCCCTCGTTTCTTTCTTCAAAGTCTGCCAGAGAGTTAGTACCCTTGGACTTTTCTTCTTTAGAGAAGAACAGTATAATGTGCCTTTTACATTTCAAGAACTGGAGGCAATGCTCTCAGCTTGCCGATCACGGCACTGGGGCCCGACGACATTCATATTCGTATGTTACAACATTTACATCGGTCAGCCCTTGTAGTCCTCTTACACCTCTTCAATCTTATTTGGGCACAAGGAGTTCTTCCCAAGCTGTGGAAATCTGCCATTGCTCTCCCTTTCCGCAAACCGGGTACTACAGGACATGATGCCTCCCACTATCGTCCCATCGCTCTTACTAGTGCAGTTTGCAAAGTGATGGAACGTCTCGTAAATCGACGTTTAAAGTGGTATTTAGAGACACACAACAGTCTCTCCGCTAGTCAGTATGGCTTTCGTAAGGGCCGTTCTACCACAGACCCCTTACTACGTTTGGATACGTATATTCATAATGCCTTTGCAAATAATCACTCAGTTATTGCCATATTTTTTGACCTTGAGAAGGCATATGACACAACTTGGAGGTATAATATTTTGGCCCAGGCCCACTCCTTAGGCCTCCGAGGCAATCTACTATCCTTCCTTAAGAACTTTTTAACTGACAGACATTTCCGTGTTCGAGTCAATAATGTTCTTTCCCTGGACTTCGTCCAAGCTGAAGGTGTCCCTCAGGTATGTGTTCTAAGCACAAGACTTTTTCTCCTTGCTATAAATGATTTGACCTCTGTTCTTCCACTCAATATTTGGTCATCACTCTATGTTGATGACTTCGCTATTGCTTGTGCAGGCGCTGACTGTCATCTCATTGCAGTTTCCCTCCAGCATGCGGTCGACCGTGTTTCCACTTGGGCCACCACGCATGGGTTTAAATTTTCAAGTACCAAAACTCACCAAATTACTTTCACTAGCTGCTCTATCATCTCCAATCATCCTTTGTATCTCTATGGCTCCCGTATCCCCGAACGTGATACAGTCAGGTTTCTAGGCCTTCTCTTTGACCGTAGGTTATCCTGGAAACCTCACATTACCTCTCTGAAGGCAACTTGTCACAGCCGGCTAAACTTTCTTAAAACCCTTGCTCATCTTTCCTGGGGAGCTGATCGTCGAACTCTGCTTCGCCTACATTCAGCCCTCGTTTTATCGAAACTCGATTATGGTGACCAGATTTATTCAGCGGCCTCTCCTGCTACTCTCTCTAGCCTTAACCCTATCCATCACCAAGGATTACGTTTGTGCCTTGGTGCTTTTCGCCCTTCCCCTGTTGAGAGCCTCTATGCAGAAGCGAATGTTCCATCCTTGTCTGATCGCTGTGATGCCCATTGCCTTCGCTACTATGTACGCTCTCACGATCTCCACAGTCCTTCCATTTATAGAATGGTCACCGATATTAGTAGACATTCTTTATTCATTCGCCACCCCTGTTTGCTCCGTCCCTTTTCTCTTCACCTACATTCACTCTTGTCTTCCCTTCAGTTACCACCTTTATATGTTCATGTAGCATCTCACTTTCCCCTACCCCCCTGGGAAGTTCCAGCTGTTCGAATCTGTTCTTTCTCACTCCCGTGCTCGAAAGCTCAACTGCCTATGGTGGCTTCCCACTCTCTTTATCTTGATCACTTCCACTCCCATTCTCAGGCCATCGCTGTGTACACAGATGGCTCTAAGTCTTCAGACGGCGTCAGATTCGCAGCAGTGTTTCCGCACAGCGTCGTGCGGGGGCATTTACTATCTTCGGCTAGCATTTTCACTGCTGAATTGTATGCCATTCTTGCAGCACTTATTTGTATCGCATCTATGCCTGTGTCATCATTTGTGGTAGTCTCAGACTCCCTTAGTGCTCTACAGGCTATACGAAAATTTGATACATCTCACCCCCTAGTTCTCCATATCCAACTTTGGCTACGCCGTATCTCTACAAAGCATAAAGATATTATTTTTTGTTGGGTCCCTGGTCATGTCAACGTACAGGGCAATGAACAGGCAGACACTGCTGCGCAGTCAGCAGTACATGACCTACCAATTTCCTATAGAGGTGTTCCATTTCTGGACTATTTTGCTGCAATAGCTGCCCACCTTCACGCCCGTTGGCAACAACGTTGGTCAACTCTGCTTGGTAACAAACTTCATTCTATTAAACAGAGCATAGGTTACTGGCCGTCTTCTTGTCATCAGTGTCGTGGTTGGGAGACCACTCTCTCCCGTCTTCGCATTGGCCACACTCGTCTTACTCACAGGTATCTCATGGAGAGGCACCCTGTACCTCTCTGTGAGCAGTGTCAAGTTCCTGTATCGATTAGCCACATTCTGTTAGACTGCCCTCTCTATCAACGAGCATGAAGAATTTACCTCCAATGCTGTCTTCGTTCTACTACTCTCTCTTTACCTTCCCTTCTTGCTGATGGACCCTCCTTTAATCCTGACTCTCTCATTGACTTCTTGACAACGACTGATTTACTCCTCAAACTCTGATGATGATACCTTACACACTCCCCTCAGCCCTTTCTAGCTCAGTCTCTTGCTGCCCTTTACCCTTTCACCATCCACTTCTCCGCTGTTATCCGTAACCTATTACTCATCCACCTCCCTTTTGCCACCTGATGCCCTCGCTTCCTTCCTGCCCTGCAGAGCTTTTATGGGCCCTTTGTGGCTTAGTGTTTTCTTTTTGTTTTTAAAATTTAATAATAATTTACTAAAATCCAAAAAAAATTTTTCATATTCTTTATCACTGTAACTCCCCCCAAAATTTTTCTATTGAAAAACGTCAGGGGGAATTTTTTCCCGGCAGGAACAAAATTCTCGAAAACCCCCTGCTGGTTTCCCTTAATCGTTTATGCTCTTAAAGATGACTTCAAATTTAATTTTCAGAAAAAAAATTTATTTAAAAAATTTTGCCTACTTTTGGGACGTCAAGCTTTTGGACGGTAATTTGAGGGAAGGGGATTACCCCCTAAATTTGAATATGGGCCTACTTTAAGCTATTTTCCCAATTTTCTGGCAATCAGTTAGGATGGGCGAAATTAAACACCTTTTAAATGGTGACAAAAGTTCCATCTTACTTTCTTTAAGAAACCGGGGAAAAAAAAATGGTGGGTCCGGGGACTATTTTTGTTTCGGGTTTATCTATCTTTTTTGATAACCATGTCCCTCGTGCCCTTTAATATTATTTAAAACGAAACTATTCGGGAAAACTGAAAAAGGGTTAATTTCTGGAATCTCATTTCCCGCTTTCTTGTGTAAAGTTTTGACGGAAAAAATTATTAAATAGAGAAACTTTTTCCAGTTTGTTATCTGTCAGCTGTCCTTTCCCCAATTTTTTAAAGGTATATTTTTTCCCTCCCCTTAACCCTAAAACTTTTAAAAAACCCCTTTTGGTTTCAGTTTTTGGGTTTCTTTGGCAACTTCATTTCATAGTCACTTTTAAAAAAACCCTTTCTATCCCCTGTTGTCCTTTTTTTAAAAACTAAAACATATGGTCATTTAAGGTTTTTAATTCTCCTCTTTTGATGCGTTATAAATTACTCTTTTTTCTCCTTTAAAATGCTTTGCCTTTTTTAAAACCCATTTGGGTTCCGTTATTATTTGACCTAATTTTTCTAGGGGGGAATTTGGGGAAAAATTTATGTATATTTTTTTCCAAAAAATTAAAGGTATGTATAGTAAAAAAGATGGCCATTGTATTTAAAATATTTATGTAATAGAAAACGGAAAGCCTGCGTCTGCCCCGACGAGATCGCCATTTTGGGTTTTTGAATTTTGTATTAAAAACGTTGGTAAATGGGGAAAAATTTTTTCGCTCTAGGGGGTTTAAAAATTGTGTTGACACCTCTAAAATAGGAGGCGAAATTGGTGGATGTGCATTCCTGCATAATTTGGGTATCGCAAAGGACGGAAGTTTCAAAAAACCTCGATAAGCTTTAGATTTGTGGAAATTCGGGCCCAGCATTATTTTCATAGATTTAGTTAGGTGGGGGTTTTTCTGAGTAGGATCATATTAATCTCCAGTAAAAATTGGTGAGGATATTAAGATTTTTTTTTTCCTTTGTTATGAAATTTTTGTATATATATAACCTTTTAAATTCTTAATATACATTTCCACAAATTTATTTATTTACCAGCATTCCGGGTGTTTTTATTTTTTCTTTTAAATTTAAATTTGGCCGAGAAAACTTGTGGTTTATGACAGTGGTAGGTATCGAAGGGGGACTTTTTTGGGGCCCTGGGTTTCCCCCAAATTTCCCTCCATGTCAAAACTGTAAATAATAACTATAAATGTTCATTTACTCTTTTGATATTAAAAATTTCCCCAAAGAAATTTGCAATTTTCCCATTTAATTTCCCCTTTGGTCCTTTTTGAACCGGAGGGAAATTTAGTAAAAAACTTTAATTTATTTAAATTTAAAATTAATAGTTATATGTGAAAGGGAGAAGGGGTGGTTGTTAAGTTCAAAAATTTCCTGAATTGTAGTAAATTTAAAATTTTTAAACAATTTAAATTTTGATAATTTAAGTCTGGCAAAATTTTTTGTTAATTTTTTTAAAATCTTAATTTGATAAGAAAATTTTCGGGCCCCAAATTTTTATCAGTGTTGTGTAATTGAAAAAGAAAAGTGAGTCTAAAGATTTTTAATGTGTTTTTTTTTAAAATTTTTTGCTATAAACAAATTTGGCAAGGATTTATTAATTTTTTATAATTTTAAATTTTTTGAAAAGCCAATTTTGGGCAAAAAGGTTTTTTCCATGTACATTTAAAATTTTTATATTCCCAACCCTTTTATTAGAAATTTGTTTAAGTTTTTTCAAGTGGGCTAGGTTTTATTCAAAGGAAAGTTGTATCAGTGTTTTTAAGTTGTAATCAGTTTTTGAGTTTAATTTTAATATTTTGCCCCGGGCGGGAAAATGGGGGGAAATTAATATAGAAGACAAACATAGGGAAATATAGAGTAAAGAAAGAATCATTTACAGGCTAGAAAATTTCCCTGAAAACCAAGGCATATAATAATGCTTGGAATTAATGGGGGTAAAGAAACGTAAAATACTGATGTTTTAAAAAATTTGGGTTTTTAAAGATGTTTTGGGGGAAATATAAAGATTCTTTCAAATTTTTTTTCAACAAATATAAAGGAGATTTATTAGAAAACTGTGTAGATGAACTAAAATTTGATCCCCTGATTAATCTTATTATAAATTTAGGGGGAAAAGATTCTTTCTTGAAAAAAAGTCGGGCCCTTTAAAATTTAAATTTAAAATGTGAAAAACCAGGCAGGGGGGCCCAGTCTGTTTCCAAACAAATAATATGTCTTTCCCAATACCCCCGAATTGTGTTTGCCGTGTTTAATCCTGAAAAAAAATTTGGGGGTGAGGAATTTTGGCCCTTTTTTAAAAACCCTTTTGTGCATGCCCGGAGTGACCTAGGGTAACTAAATTATTTTACCTAAAAGGGAAACAGGAAAGGGAGTGTTTCCCAAAACTGTACAACCCTTTTCCCAATGTGATAAACCCCTTAAAAGGGAAGCATTTGGGACTTTTTTAAAAGGTCACTTATGGTAATATAAAACAAAGAAAGGTTGGATCTAGGGGGAATATCATTTTTAAAATTTTTAAAATCTCCAGATCACATTAAAAAGGGTTTAAAGCAGTTTGGGAGTTAAAACGGGGAGAGCACTCTAAAAACCTTTAAGTAAAAAAATTTAATCTAAAAGGAAATCGACTGGTTTTTGAGTCCCCATTTTACAGAAAAAAAATTAAGCTTTTAAAAACACTTAAAGGGCCCCACGAAAAAATTATAAAAAGGGTTTTTTTGGTTGGAGGAAAAAAGACTAGGTCTACAAAAATTAATTGTGCAGTTGCAGCCCAGAAAACTAATTCTTTTTAAAGATGCAAAATAAAAATTTTGGGGTTTATCTGTCAAGTTTCACAAAAGGGAAAAAAAATTATTCCCTTTGTTAAAAATAAAAATTTCTTTTCCCAAAAAAGAGTTGATAGGGCATATAAAGTAGCAAAAATCAGAAATAAGATTTCCAAAAGGTTAAAAAGAAAAATTTCCCCCCTAAGATTTACCCCCGGTTAAAAAGGAAACCGTAAAAGAAAAAAAGGCCTGTCTTTTCTCTTTTTTTTAAGAATTGCGTGCATCCCAATTCTGGAAGATAATGTTGAAAAAAATTGGGGGGAACTTGCAGTTGCATCAGGTTTTTGGGGTTAATCAAAATGTAAAGGTTTTATGAAAAAATTAAACTTTGTTTTAAAGTCACAAAGGAAGCCCCCTTTATAGTCATGTGTAAAGGTCTACATAATAATATTGTTTAATAAGGGAAAATTGTTGAAATCCTGACACAACTTTTTTTTAATGAAAAAAATTGCTGCAAATTTAATAAGGGATGGTTTTGCTAAAGTGCCTTACCTGTGGTTACGGGGGTTAAAATTTGTTTAAATAAAAGGCATAAATAAAAAAATTTTAAAACTCCCTTATTAGCCCAGGGTTTCCCAACTTTACTTTCTTTAAAAGTAAGGGTTTTGTTTGGTATGAAAGTACAAAAGGAAAACCCCACAACTTTAAAAATTTTCGGGTTTTTCCCTCTGGATGAAAGGTCCCCAATCGTAGGGAACCACTTTTTTATTAACTTTTCCTTTTGGGGGCAATGAAAAAAAAAAACGTGTTAATCCCAGTAATTGTAGATAGATTCCCAGAGAAAAATCTACAGTAGGGTTAGTAAAGCTACAGAAAGTTTTTTCCCAATTTAATTTTAAATTTAGCACCTTCTGGTGTTGTGTGATTCTCTAGGCCCAATAAAAAATTTTGATGGTAGGGATTTATTTTGCTCCTTCGTAAAGGGTTTTTGGTACAGAAAGTGTGTCACCTTTTGAAGTTTGAAAGGAGGCCATGAAATGTTTTGGTATTTTTCCCTTTCTTTAATAAAAATTTTCATAAATAGAGGAAAAAAAAAAATTACCAAAAATGTGTGTTTATCATGTATCGTCCCCCAGAAAAAAATTCTTCCATAGAGGATGGTGTTAAAGCCATTGCATAAATTGGGGGAAATTAGACAGCTTTGGAATAAATGAAAATTGAAAAAAAGTCCAGCGATTTTTTTACTCGGAACAATAAACCCTGAGAGATGAAAAATTTTGGGAATCGGGGACAATACTGGGTGGGTTTTTCTGTGGGGACTAAACCACCCAAAATTTCCCCCCACTAATTAAAGGGCTTTTTGGACATTTTAAAGGCCCAAAACCCCGCAAACTATTTAAGACCCCGAATTTTTTAAAACTCCCTTTTAATGTAAAATTTTACTGAGCTTTTAAATTAATAAATTTATAGAAGAGGTATTTCCCGAGCAAGCCAAAATTTATGGTCACATTTTCCCAACACGGAGTGAAGAAGGATTCTAAGACCCTCTTTTGAGGGTTGTGTTTAATTTTGGTGCCAGGAGTAAAAAAATTAATAGTTGAAAAAGATGATGACAGGGCCCCATTGACGGAAAAATTTTGGGGGTATCTTTTTAAAATTTTAAGAGTTTAAACAATATGCCTTTACGGCGGGCATAATAAAAACTTTCCTAAGAGTGGGTTTTTAAAAAAGGGGTGGGTGGGATTGTACCGCTTCTTATGGCCCGGAAAAATTCTAGTGACCCCAAATTAGCCCTCTGAAAACCCTTTTATTTAAGAGCGTAAATTTTTTTGGGGGCTAAAAATCCAGTTTCCCTTCCTACTTCAAGCGACCCATAAATGCACCCTTAAAAAGATGGGAAAAATCCCTTGAGGTTTTTGCAATGAGGAAAAAAATTTTATTTTGGGCAGTTTCTGGGTGGACGTCAAACGAAGAGGAACTGTTTTAAAGACTTATGGAGGGGTAAAAAAATAAACAAAGTGCAATTTTTGCCTCTGAGGAATGGAAAAAGTAATTTGTCCAATTGAAGGGCAAAAAAAGGGAAAGATTTTCCCCCGGAGATGAAGTGCCAAAAAAGTAGTAAAAGTATTGGGGGTTTTTTGGGGATACTGAGAGAGAAAATTTTTTAATGTTAAAACCTAATAATTACAGTTTGCCCAAAAAAATTAACTAAGAGGGGTTTTTCTTGCTGAAATTTCCAAAAAGTTTTGATCCACTAGGTTTAGTTTTACCCCCTTAAAATAAGGGGAAATTTTTAATTCAGGAAGAAAGGAAACTTTTTAAAAGTGCTTTTAATTTAAATTCTACCTTTAGGGCTTCATTAAAAAGGTTGGGGTGAATTAATTGGGGGAAATTTTGAGAAAATTCCCCAAAGGGGTTCCCCCGGGAGGTGGGGCCCAAACCCAAAAGGGGGAAAAAAAGTACTCCCCATTTTTTGTGTGCTTTAAAAAATTTGGATATGGAGCAGGGTTTTTCCTTCAATTTTAATGTGTTTTTTTTTTCCTTCCCCTTTTTTTGTCTAAAAGGCTAAAGTGTCTCCCCAAATTAAAACAGTACCTTACCTCAGGGTTTGGAAATTAAAAGCCTTTTTTGTAGGTGTCAAATTAGCTAATTTTTATAAAAAAATAATTTTCAGGAGATAAATATTGTGACAAATGTAATTTTTTGGGCTGATAAAGAGGTGGGCCTTACAATGGGGTTGTAATGAAAAAAAAATTAAAAATTTTTTGTACGTACCCAAAACGAGTCGCTGAAAATTTTTTTTAGATGCAAAAAGGGGGATAATTGTTTTGGGGTCAGCATATGTTAAAAATTTAAACAATTTTACCTGGTGAGGAGGGAAACCAGTGATTTCTTGTTCGAGGTTTTTTTTATGTAAATTTGTAAAAGCTTTTCATGGTTTTTAAAGGACGGTGGGTTGGGAAAAAAAAGCTAATTGGCCTGTACAAAAGGCATATATTTCCCTGTTGAAAAATTACTCGTGACCACCGTTTCCCAAAAGTTTTTCTTTTTCCTTTGCCATTTATTTTAAATAGGTTAAACTTCCTTTTCCCCAAAAATAATCAATTTTAAAATAAGGGGGTGTTTAATTTTTTAAAAAAGATGAATATTTCATATAAGTTTTCACATCCTCTTGAATTTTGGGTTAAAGAGGGTACGGAGGAAATCTTTTGGAAATGAGATTAAAATGATGATGGAAAAAAAAATTTTGAAAGGTTCCAAAAATTAGAGAAATTTGGGGGGGTTTTATTTAGAGAACAGTGGGAATTAGGGGCGGGGGTAGGTTACAAAATGCGAATGGGTGGAAATTTTGCTAAACACCCCATCTTTTACTGCCCAAAAAATAACTTTAACAAATTTGAATTTTTCTTTAAAAGCCCCTAAAAATGTTAATGCATGGGGGGGGCACAAAATTTCCTTTAAAAATTTTATTAGGGAAACTTTCTGGATTCCAAAGGCGGGAAAAATTTTAAAAAAGGGTGGGTTAAATCTTGTGTTTAAAAGTAAAGTGTGGAGGCCCGGTCCTATAAGTACCCGTCCCCCCATTGCCACAGGAAAGTGTACAAAATTTGTGAAAACCCTTTGATGTAAAGGTGTAACTTAGTGGTCCCAAAAATTTTAACAGGTACGTCAAAGGTGTTCCCCTGAAAATTTTTTTGTTTTTTTGTTCACCTGTCTGCTATGGGGCCCTTCATTTAGCAGTGGCAAAAAACTTGTCTGCAAAACAGTTTATTTCAGTGTTTTTGAAAATTTGCAGCTAAAGGGGATTTCCCGTCCGAGGGTTTATGGGTTTCGGTAATGCCACAAATATTTTGGTGCTCCAAAAATTATAGAATTAAATTAATTTGTAAAGATGTTCCCAAAATTTTGTTAACCCCGCGGGGGTTTTTACCTGGAAATTTATTACTCCTAGAGCCCCTTGGCAGGGGGGGCTGTTCCCAAAGACTTGGGGGTTTGGGACAGTGAAGAGGTTTTCTCCGCCCAAAATCCCACCGGGAAGGAGAATTAATTTGGGGAAAGGGTTCCGTCCAGTGTTAGTGGGAAAAGGGAGAAAATCGTTTTTAAAAAATAGGCCCCTCCCCGTAATGAAATGATTTCACCTGAGCAGGGTGTATTAAAATTCTCCCTAATATGTGGGAAAAAAAATTTGGGAAACTGGCCCCCGGGCTATAGAGATAATCCGGGAAAAAAAGTGATGAAATTAAAAATGATGCGGCAGTGTTGTGTAATAAAAATTTAAAAATGTTTAAAAAAAAGTTAAAGGGTCATTGGTTAAAGTGTGGGTTTTAAAGGGAAATCTTTTATACTACGTGAACATTTTATGTTCGACAGAGGGAGTAAATCGACAGCCCCTTCAACCAGGTGACATTGTGTTAATTGACCTGAACAAATCGAACATTGTGGCCTTGGGCAAAAATTTTTGACTTTTTTTCCCCGATGCCAAGGTGTTTTCAGGAAAAATCAAAGTGGGTTTTGTCGTTTGGGCCCGGAAAGTTTTTGCACAATTTATAAATTGATTTCCCTTTAAAATTTTTTGTTCAAACAAACGTAAATGAAAAAACTGAGGGAAAGTGACACGAGTGATTTGGAAAAATAATGCAGACCCAAATGATGCCGAAAGATAAATCGTAGGAAGACCTACTTGGGAAAGCCACCCCAAGGGCCCAAAAATTTGGGGTGGGGAATCATCTTTTAAAGGAAGGAGTAATTTGAATCGTTTAGCCAAAGAACTCCGGGGCCCCCGGGCCGCAGGGGTGGAAAATTTCTGTTTATATTTTTCCCGAAAATTTAGTATGTTTATGGAAAAAGTGGCCATACTGTATTTTTAAAAAAAATTTTTGTAAAAGAAAACGGAAGGGCCCGCGTCTGCGCCGACGAACTCGCCATCTTGGTTTTTTAATTTTTTTTTTTGAAAAAGTTGGGGAAAGGGGAAGAAGTTTTTCAAGCTCTAGGGTGAAATTGTGTTGACACCTCTCCCAAAAAGGAAAGGGGAAATTGGTGGTTTTGATTCCCGCATAAATTGAGATATCAGACGACCCGGCCCAAGACCGCTCCCGGAACCTCAGATAAGCTCTCTTGATTTGTGTGTAAATTTTGGCCCGATTATTTTCATAGATTTAGTTAGAGTGAGGTTTTTGAGTATGATATAATTAATCTCCAGTCAAATTGGTGAGTGATATTTAAAATTATTTTCCTTCTGTTATGTTTAAATTTTGTTTTTATATAACCCCTTTAAATTTTAAAATTCAGGCCCAAAATTTTTTTATTTACCAGGGATTTTGGTGTATGTATTTTTTTAATTAAAAGGGTTTCCCGAGCAACTTGTGGATTGACCGGGGGAAGGGATCGAAGGGGGGGCATTTTTTTTCGACCTAGGTGTCCCAAAATTTCCCACATTTTTAAAAAGATAAAATAAAAACTATCAATGTTAAATTTACTGTTATGTATTAAAAAAATACATCCAAAAATTAAAAGTAATTTTTCCCCAGGGAAAATTTATTGTGGGGAAAATTTCTGTATATATTTTTAGAAAAAACCGTAGTTATATGTAAATAGATGGCCATACTGGGATTTAATTTAAAATTTATGTAAAAGAAAACGGAAAGCCCGCGTTGCGCAGGGGCATCGCTATTTTTTTTTTTAATTGGCGCTTAAAGGTAGTGTTTAAAGGGAAGAATTTTTCGTGCTCTAGGGGTTAAAAATTTGGGGGACCCCCCCATCAATAGAGGCGAAAATTGTTGGTGGCATTCCTGCATAACGGATATCAGGCAAAAGGGAAAGACGCCCCAGGAACCTCAGAAAAAGTCTGTTTTTTTTACTTGGCCAGTGTTATTTTCTTAGATAGAATGAGGTTTTTGAGTATGAACACTTTAATTCCAGTAAAATTTGGTGGTGTTATGATTAAGTTATTCTCTTCTTTTGTAATATATATTTATTTTTAATATATATTTTATATTTATATATTTATTATTATATTATATATATATTTATATTATATATATTTAATATTAATATAATTATAATATATATTATATATATATATTTTTTAATATATAAAATTATTTTATATTTATTTTATTTTTTATTTTTTTTAATATACAGTCACAAATTTATAATTTACCAGAATCCTGGGAGTATTTTTTTTTTAAAATTAATAGGTCCAGAGAACTTGTGGATTGACAGTGGTAGGTATCGAAGGGGGACATTTTTTGGGACCTAGGTGCCCCAAATTCCTACTTGTCTAACGATAAATAAAAAATTACTTTTTTCTTTACTGTTATGTACAAATGATCATTCAGATAAAAGCAATTTTCACATTTAAAAGTTGCCTTTGGTCTTTTGAACCGGGGTAATTAGTAAAGTCAAAAAATTAGTTAATTACTTAAAATTTTTGTAAAATGAAAAAGGGGGTGGAAGTTAATTCACAAATTTATTAATGTGTGTGGTTAAAATTATTACAATTTTAAATTTGGATAAGTCAAGTGGGGCGAAGATTTTTTTTAATGTGTGAAAAGTGTATGGAAATTTGATGCCAATGTAGCTAATTTTTTTAAGTGTAAAATTTAAATTTGAAAAACCCAAAAGTGGCTGGATTTATTAAATTATTTGTCAATATTAATTTATAAAACAATTCTGGCCAAGTTTTAATCAGGTATGTGAAATTGATAAGAAAAGGTTGTAATTTTTTTAATGGTTTTTTTAATTTGCTATGCCAAATTCGGGAAAGGTTTTTATATTAATTTGTATAAAATTTTTGTAAGCGGGTGGAAAGGGGTTTGTTTTAAATGTACTTTTAAAAAATTTACAAAATTTTTCACTGTAATTGAAAACCCAAAGTAGCTAGGACTTCTAAAGTAAGTTGTACTTTTATTTTTTTAAGTGCTAATTTAGTACTAACTTGTTATTAAAAAAAGTTAAATTTTAAATACATTGCTCATGGCTGAAATGGGGAAAAATTAATATAAAAGCCCCAAACTTTGGGAAATTGAGTAAAAGAAGCATCAAAAGGCTGAAAAGTTCATGAAACCCCAAGGGGATTATAAGTGCTTTGGAATTAATGGTCAAGAAACTGTGAATATGATGATTTAAAAAATTTTTATTTTGTGTTTAGGGAATAGATTGATTTAAATTTATTCAACAAAAATGAAAGGGGATTTTTAGAAACTGTGTAGTGGACGGTATTTTTATGATTAATCGTATTGTGAATTAGAGGAAAAAATTTTTTTGTAAAAAATCAGGCCTTTAAAAATTAAAATGGTTTTTAAAACCCCGGCAGTTAATCAGTCGCTCAACAAATAAGATGTCTTTCCCCTACCCCCGAATTGTTTTGCCCGTGTTTAATCTGGGGAAAAATGGGAGGGTTTTGGTCAATTTGAAAGGTTGTGCATGCAGGGGACCTGTGTGTAACTAAATTATTTTTCTAAAGGAAGGGAAGAGGGGATGTCACTACTGATACAATTAAATGTTTTTACAAAAAAGCAGTTGCTTGTGAAGGTCCTTAGGTATATGAAAAAGTGGTTGAATCTGTGAAATCATTTTTAATTTAAATCTCCAGATCAACTTAAAAGGGTTTTCAGCAGTTTTGAGTTAAATGGGAGCTTCTCAAAACTTTAAGTAAAAATATAATCTGAAGGAACAGATGGTTATTGGTGCCATGGTACAGAATAAATTAAACGTAAAAAAAACCTTTAATGGCCACGAATAAATATCCCAAAGGGGTTTTTTTGGTTGGAGGAAATAAGACTGGTCTACAAAAATTAATTATTTCGTTGCAGACAGCCCAAATAATCTTTTTAAAAATGCGCACATAAAACTCTGGGTATCGCAAGTTTCACAAAGGGAAAAAATTTTCCCAAAGGTTAATCAATTTTATTTCCCAAAAAGAGTTGCAAGGTGATATCAAGTGCAAGAATCAGAAATAATGATTCTCCACAAGGTTTTGAAGAAAAAGTACCCGTAAGGTAGCCCCGTTATAAGAAAAACCGCAAGAAAAGGAAG
>NC_069430.1:37197012-37214733 GCF_026875155.1 Cherax quadricarinatus | reverse complement strand
TTTATTGACTTTCTTTGTATCTAAAAAAATCAAAAATGTAATCACACATTGTAACCTTTACAAAGAAATAAATCTTTATCTTTGCAAGGAAATCTTTTTCTTTTGTCTTTTAGAAACCTTGGCACTGATGAGCACCTTAGTAAATAAGTAAATTTATTTAGGCCTGGTGGCTAGTTCTCGTTTCACATGGCAAGGGCCATGAAGAAAGAAATCAGTCATGGGGGTTGGAAAAGGTGAATGGAGTAACAGCGCCCTGGACAGTAAAAGCCCAACAGTTGCCATCCTACCAGAAAAGTAAACCTCACTATTGCCGCAAGGTATGGCAACACCGCATACCCAAACAAAAACAATGGCACACAGCTCTTATTGTAGCGCTCTTAAGTGGTGATATCCAAATTAATCCAGGACCTCAAACTATTGTGCAGAGGCAAAACAGACAGATAAATGACGGCAATAATGACGGTCTAGTAGCTAGGGATGATAACCTTAACTCCATATGTAATGCATACATAGGTCAATGTGAGACAATACAGCCATGTGGACCCCCGCATAGCGAACGCCTTGCATAGCGAACAATCCGCATAGCGAACAATCCGCATAGCGAACGCTTTGTTCGCTAAAATTTTGCCCCGCATAGTGGACAAAAACCCGCTCAGCGAACTTCGTCCGAGACGCGTCCAATGTGGGCCCTCAGCCAGCCTCACATGTGCCGCCCGTCCCATTGTTTACCAGCTAGCCTCCGCGGTAACATTCAAGCATACACTCGGAATATTTCGTATTATTACAGTGTTTTCGGTGCTGTTTGTGGAAAATAAGTGACCATGGGCCCCAAGAAAGCTTCTAGTGCCAACCCTACACCTCAAAGGGTAAGAATACCCATTGAAATTAAGAAAGAGATCATTGATAAGTATGAAAGTGGAGTACGTATCACCGACCTGGTCAGGTTGTACAAGAAACCAAAATCAACCATCGCTTCTATTGTGGCAAGAAAACGGCAATCAAGGAAGCTGTTGTTGCCAAAGGTTTAACTGTGTTTTCGAAACAAAGATCGCAAGTGATGGAAGATGTTGAGAGACTCTTATTGGTGTGGATAAATGAAAAAACAGCTAGCAGGAGATAGCGTCTCTCAAGCGATCATATGTGAAAAGGCTAGGAAGTTGCATGACGATTTAATTAAAAAAAATGCCTGCAACTAGTGATGATGTGAGTGAATTTAAGGCCAGCAAAGGTTGGTTTGAGAGATTTAAGAAGCGTAGTGGCATCCATAGTGTGATACGGCATGGTGAGGCTGCCAGTTCGGACCACAAAGCGGCTGAAAAATATGTGCATGAATTCAGGAGTACATAAGAAACTGAAGGACTGGAACCTGAACAAGTGTTTAATTGTGATGAAACAGGCCTGTTCTGGAAGAAAATGCCAAGCAGGACCTACATTACTCAGGAGGAAAAGGCACTCCCAGGACATAAGCCTATGAAAGACAGGCTTACTTTGTTGAATGTGTCCAACCTACTGGTGATTGCAAAGTTTAGCCTTTATTAGTGTATCACTCTGAAACTCCCAGAGCGTTCAGGCAAAAGAATGTCCCTCAAGGATAATTTGTGTGTGCTGTGGAGGCAAACAGTAAGGCATGGGTCACTAGGGAATTTTTCTATAACTGGTTACACCATGCATTTGCCCCCAATGTGAAAGATTACCTAACTGAAAAGAATTAGACCTTAAGTGCCTCCTGGTGTTAGACAATGCCCCTGGTCATCCTACAGACGTGGCAGAGCGACTTTATGGGGACATGAGCTTCATTAAGGTGAAGTTTTTGCCTCCTAATACCACTCCTCTCCTGCAGCCCATGGACCAGCAGGTCATTTCCAACTTCAAGAAAACTGTACACAAAAGCTCTGTTTCAAAAGTGCTTTGAAGTGACCACAGACACTGGATTGACTCTAAAAGAGTTTTGGAAGGATCACTTTAATATCCTCAGTTGTGTAAACCTTATAGGTAAGGCTTGGGAGGGAGTGACTAAGAGACGCTTGAACTCTGGCTTGAAAGAAACTGTGGGCCATATCTTGTGTATGACAACAGGGATTTTGAAAGGACGTGTTTTTTTAGGGAGGCTAACCCTGAGAGGGGATAGTAAACCAGTAGTTGAGGATATCATCTTGTGCGGAATTGGGGAAGTCCATGGGGTGGAGGTAGTACGGGGAGGGGATGTAGGGGAAGAGAGTTGGTGGATGGAGGACAAAGAAGAACTAACTCACTGATGAACGCAGGATAGATCAACTACAAAGTAGCAAGAGGGGCGCAGACCTGGGGGAAAACTGGTTGCAAAGGAGGGGAGATAGAAATGAAGGAATCTTTGCCTACTTCAAACGAGATTATGAAATTTGCAAACATGGCTTGAAAGTGCAAACCTTTTTGATGAAAATCACCACTCACACAGCTAATGCAAGCCTGCTGGTGACTGTTACAATGACAAGTGTTTGTGAACCAACTTTAGACAATCGTCATAAAGGAACGAGAGGTACAGGCCAACTATGGACAGATAGTTGTGCGAAAGAAGGTCCAGTGACTCTGAAGCTGGTCCTAGTGGCGATTGAGGAGGAAAGAAGAAGGGAAGATCACTAACCCGCCAGGAGAAAGTGGACTTTGCCCGCTCCTCAAGTCTTAATGGAGGGGAGATTCGCCCTATCGGAAACACAGAACACTCTCTCTCGCCCTCGCTCCATCCACGAGGTCAATGCCAATCCAACCAGATCTTCAATTAAAAGTAAGTGCCTCCCATGTAAATTGTGCATGCCTTCTATTCAGTTAGTTGTAAGTCTAAAATATCATACTTATTTATTATAGCAGGTAAACAAAAAATATACATAATAACAATTTTTCATACACGTAATAAGTTGATGAACAAATACAAGGGAATACAGGTAAGGGAGACAATCCAAAAAACATCCGTTGGTGCCCAAAACAAAGTTCGGCATAGCGAACGATTGTCGCATAAGGCGACCAGCCTCTTGCACGAATTTAAGGTTTCGCGTATGCGGGGGTCCCACTGTATTAAACAACAAACACTAACACAAACGATGCATACAACTGTACCTGAAAGTAAACGCATGAAAAACTCTGAAAAAGGCACCTTATGTAAAATGTGTAAAGGGGTGGTGCATGAGGATGTATTGGTACAATTAGTACAACGGAGTGCCAGAATTCATCCTTTGTGTGTTAAGCAAATGCACTGTAGGCAACAGTTATCACCATTAAGGCAAGATGATGACATTGATTTACCGAGAATTTTAATACAAATGACCCATTGCCATATATTTGAGATGATTATGATTTGTTTTATACAAACAGGCCTTCACTTTCTCTATCCATGTTCAATGCAAGATCACTTCTTCCTAAATTCTGTGTGCAGAGATTAGGATTCTAGCTAACAAATTAGGGCCGCAGTGTTATAACCCGTCTCTTGAATCTTGTTGTATGATACGGTGACTGACACGAGGTCAAAATAGTGAGGTTACAATATAAAACGCTTGAAGATAGGCAAGAAAGGGCGGATGGGTCTATTTCAATAGCGGCCAACATAAGACAAGTGACTTAGCTTAACGACCCAAGCACCTGACTTGGTAAATGAACAAAGGGAACTGGAATTAACATGCGTGGTTGGAGTGAAGAGGGCTGCGTTGCCCAAGAAGGCCAAGACCCCCATTTTGTCTGTTAGTAGGAACTAGTTTTGACTGGCCCTCCTACGCCAGGAGCAGTTCTATAGAAGACTTTTTTCCCAGAGTCCTTGTGTCCGAGTTTGGAAAAGACAAATTGCGAAACATAATTTCTGGTCGACTGTCAATATCTGTTTTTCAGCAACAGAATAACGTGCTATGCAAAGGGTAAAGCAAACATTCTGGATTAAACAGCTACACCCAACAATTAATAAACAAACCCGGATCACACGAGTTTCTCAGCACCCTACATTGACCACATACCTGTTGCAACCGCGCTGAAGGAACGCTAAGTCAAGTCCAGGCGTCATTAACACAGGTCTAGTGGATACATTTCATCATTTACTGCACCAGGAAAATCACTAGGGATAGGATAGCCTACACAGGAACAATAAAAATCGGAACAGGTCACTAGAAACTACAGTAAAGAAACACTGGTTCAACTAGGCACACGAATTGTGACTGGAACGAAGAGAGTAACAGTTGCACGGACGTAAACGAGTGCCTGGGAAAGACGATTCAAAACAATGTTCACTACCATGTTCTAATATATATTGCCACCAGTTAAAGAGGTTAGCGGCTTAAGAGCGAAGAACTGGAAGCCCCATGGATGAACCTAGACTGGAGGGGATACGTTAGTATAATAAATGAAATATCAGAGACACAAGCTGACTCAAAAAGAGTTTAAAGCAAACAGACAGATATTGCAGCACTAATGAATTCCACAGGGATGGAGGAACAAGTACAGACACAGGCTTAACAAGAAAGGAGCAAAGGCAAAGAGAGAGCACTATGCCAAAATTGAAGAATATAAGGCTAAAACACCCGCAGAAAGCTCTGGCAACACTAAACAGTTGGGAATATAGCCATAACCATAGTTAGGTTCTAACATAGTAATCACTATCGATAATGAGGTATGCCAGAAAAACATCTAAGTGGCAAACATTGGTCTTTAATTCATACTACACAGAGCTGTTGCATCAACAGCTAGTAAGTAACTACCAGCTGCATCAAATACCTTAACACAGACTCTGATAAGATTCAACATACATAGCCAATAGAAGGGGTAACTCCCAAACAGTTGTCAACTAGTAAGTGATCTCCATGACTACATTCAAAAGAACTAAGCAGGTTAAACCCACTAAGAGCACAGGTGCCCTGATTAACATCCCATTAAGTTTCCTAAAAGATGGTGTGCTTTTGAACTGTCAATCCCTATGAGCTTCACATAATAAATCTATCATCACCACTTAATACCGTACCGTGGAAGGGGTTCAAGGACGGCCAAGTTACTCCTATCTTCAAGAAAAAATAATAGGTCTGATGTAAGCAACTAAAGACCTGTTTACGTGAATCAGATATAATATCTAAGCGATTCCTGAGAGGGGCGAGTGGTACTCCTCCAATGTTAGTTTAGTACCTTAATGACAACAGCAATTCTCCATAGCTAGAGCAATCGGCCTTTAGAAGATCCTAAGCTCAACGATACCTCCCTTATAATCTGATGGATTAACCTGAGAACTGAAATGTGCACAAAGGGAACCTCATAGTAGTGTAACCTTAGACCTGCAAAAGGCCTTCACCCCGATACTGTCAACCGCACAAACAGTATTATGTAAATAAACTTCTATCTATCGTATAAAGGTTTCTGTAGACTGGTTTAGCAGTCCTACCTTAGCAACAGAGACAAATAGTCGCAAAATCAACATAACGGGAATCAGAAAAACCCCTGCCGATAACATGTGGAGTTCCCCAAGGAGTATTCTGGGTCCCTTACTACTTCTTATGTTATGTCCAATGATATGCCTAATCAGTGTCAAGTGCAAACCCTACTGTATGCAGATTGACAGTGCCTCTGTTTTAGTACAGGTAAGACCACAAGAATTGTAATGTTTTAACACTGAACTGGAGTCCTGCACAAATGGTTAGTAGACAACAAACTAACGTCATTACACGCTAAGGGAAAAGCTAGAAGCCATTCAGGTTCCATTTGGAACCGAAAAACCAATAAAAACTGAGAAGGGTAAACTAAATACTTTTAATGTATCAGTGTAATGAGGGAGTTTCTCAACATTTGGTTCTCACCAGTTTAAATAGTCTGGGAATCCCACTTTGGACCCATGTCATGTCCAGGAGAATTGGAATAGGGAAAACAAGTGAAGTAAAAGAAAAAGCGCGAAATGCCAGGACTGAAGTCCTGTATAAGACAAGCACAGTGACCCTACCTACTGAGGCTCGCAGGACCGCATTCCTAGCCTTATACAATGCCATATGGATTACGCCATGCGTCTTCTTGTGTACACTGCCTTGTACAAAAAAACTGAAAGATAGACTGACAAATCACCCAGAACAAAATTCGTTAAGAATTCATCCTGGTCCTGGGACCAAGAGAACATGTAGGCCAGGATGAATTACAGCAGTTGGATATTGCAGAAATGTTGAGACAGAGTCAAAACAACTGAAGCCTAAATCATGTTTATTAAAATTGCTCACGAACCAGCGTCCAGGAATATCTTGCTGTCAATATTGTCAGGTTGGGACCAAAGCAACATAGTACTCCAGGGGGAGAGAGCACAACTTTGGTATAACCCACAGTCAGTGGCCAGGCTTAAACACCTTTATGTACAGCAATAAAGGAATGGAAACAGACTACCCACCAAATGTCAAGGCCATCATAGCTTGAACCAGTTCAAGAAGACTGCCAAAAATGTCTGATGAAATGAAGCAACAGAAGGTGGGGAATGATTTTTCTATTTTTTAGTCGTAAAATGAACGTGTAAATTTACCTTATCACCTAGTAATGACCCCTCGTATTGTTAGATAGTCCGTAATGGACCCTCGGTAGAAATAGATTCCTTAAATGACCCTCGTTTTGTAGATAGTCTTAATCTACCCCCGTGTAGTACTATCTTTTTAGTATGAATAAATAAGATGTTATTCATTTCATTATAGAATAATAAGAAAATATTATAACCTTTTATATATTATAATAATAAGGTAAAAGGAACACCCAATGGAAATAAGTCACTCTGTACCCTGACTGATTTTTTGGGTTATCCTAGGTTCTTACACAATGCTGCTATGTATATAATTCTAATGTGATAACTGATATTAGTGGATATACCTCGAATTAATTTTACTTACACTTACTTACTAATTAGGACGATTGATTCCAAGCAGGATAGAAACACTGGCATTTTCTTTACATCAGGTTGTCCCTATAATTTCTCATCAGTAAAATGGGTACCTGGGACTTAGTCCGACTGGTGGGATTGCATCCTGGGACCAAAACTGACCAATTTGCCCCCCCCAAAATGACTCTGCATAACAAGCGACTTTCTATATTTTTTTTATTTTATTTTTTTATTTATCACACTGGCCATTCCCACCAAGGCAGGGGGGCCCAAAAAGAAAAAACTTTTTCACCATCATTTCACTTCTATATATAATATATTATTGATGTCAGCTAGGATGTATACTTTACACGTTTTGTACTAAATGAAGAGATATTATTATTATTTATAAGTACAATTTATCACAGTTGTAATTCAAAGTGACTTACAGTGGTCCCGTAGCCATTGGTCGTGCACCAGCTCACACACTGAGGTCCATGGATGATCCCCAGTATGGGTGAAAAATTATTAGGATAATATTTCCTTTATGACACCTGCCTGTCCAGTTCACCTATCAGTAAAACAGGTACCTGGGTGTTTAGTCCAAACTGAATGTGGGGTCGCATCCTGGGACAAAATTAACCTAATTGCCCGAAATGTTTTAGCTAGGTCTGTATACCTTGTAACATGTATTTGTAGAAATAAAGATTATTATTATGGGGTCCTTAATAAGGACCTTAAGGTTATCATAGGTAATTTACAAACAATATATACTAATTGTACTTCTGTGCACCTGTACCTAGATAACATAATTATTATTATTACAATCATAATTTAAGCAGTAAAGCGAGTAAGGTGATTACAGCCTTGTTTAAATATTATTATTATTATTATTATTATCAAAAAAGAGCGCTAAGGCCACAAGTGCTATACAGGTGTTAATTAAGAAAGTATACATACCTTGAATATTCTATATGCTTGAGATTGGGCTTCATCAGCTGTCCTCAAGCCTCAAGTACAACCAGACATCACTGACATATTTTCATTCCTTGACCGTCCTTAACTACAAGATAATTTGTAATTTTATCAAGAACGAAGGATTGACCTCAGTGTCCTCCCTGACCTACACAGCTGTATGTTGTTTGTTGTTTGGCAGGACACCTTGTGTCTTATATGAGTCCCCCCTTCCTGACATAACTCTGGAAAATATTACACAAATTTGGGTGAGTAAATGGAAGGAGGCAACAATTTTCCTGGAAATAGAAAATAAAGAAAAAATGACGATATTTTTGTAATTACTTAAGTGGTGTCGTGGAATGCACCGCGTGTTTTAGTGCTTGTCTTTTATACTTAACAATGTTTTATTACTGGGAATATCGTCGGCGTTAATATACTGCGAAAATAAATAAAGTGATTGTATTGTAATTGTGTGTGGCTTGTAGGAGCTGAGGGGGTCGAGTCCCCTGGACTCAGTAAACCCACCAACGTAGAACCCTAAACAATCATCTTTCACTACGCTGTCACTTCAAACTCGATCTTATTAGTAAATCATTTACCCAATGAGAAGCTCCAGGAAGCTCCCGTGAACCTTTTTTCTATTAAGTTTTGAGATAGTGGTGAGGGAGACAGCCAATAGCGAGGCAGCTTCTAGCTAACCTGCGTTATGATTTGGCTGACTTTTTTTAATATTGGTCAGCTATTTGAGTTTCCTTTATGTCCCTCTAATGTAACACAAACATCGCCTCAACACTGTAGTTTTTCTGCTAAATTTGACCTTGATCTTTATTTCTCACTAAGTTACAGCCTCTGAAGAGTCTATCTTCCCCTCCAAATTGAAGTTTTACTTTGTCAGTATGTTTGGCTTAGGAATAAGCAGTATGGCACCTGCTGAGCGGCAGCTGCCCACTCAGATAAAGCAAGTTTGTATTTAGGCCTCATATATAACTTGAAACTTTTTACAATGTTTTAATAAAGTAAATTATGTAGAATTTAAACCAGGGATAACGTGGTAATCTTTAGAGAGCTATGTGATTTTAATTTTCCATTGTAATTACCAAGGATGTGCTCATAACATATATATTTTGCCGTCTTTTGGTGAGAATTTTACAGTAAAAATATATAATTTATTTCAGAACTGATAATTTGCAAACACTGCCTATAAAGGTTATAGATATACGAAAGTGGCATTTTTTATAATGGCAGTCTAGTTAAGTAGGAAGACCTACTTATTAAATTCTCCTTTAAATTTAAATCAAAGGATCCAAATTAATTAATTCGTTTAGGGTATTGAGGATTAATAATTAGCATTCTTAAACATCATGTATTGTGATAATGTAATTTACATTTAATTGTCATAAAGAAATGCAAGAAACCCATTCACATTTCCTTTAAATTCTACGGAGAAGGGAAGAGAATATAGGGGGGTCCCGTCCCACAGTCACTAAAAAAACGACAGAACAATAATCCCCTCACAAAGTTGGAAAGTAAAGCAATTGCAAAGAATTACAGACAGCATTAACATTCCACATCATAAAAATCTTTGAAAATATTCTAAGAAACAGGTTGCCACCTACTTAGATACCCATCAGTTTCCACACCCGGGTTTGCACGGGTTTTACGGCAGGTCGCTCCTGCCTGTCACAACTCCTGGACACTATGACATGGTCCTTGGATCTCCTGGAGGAAAACAAATCGGCAGATTGTAGTATACACAGACCTTTGCAAAAGCCTTTGACAAGTGTGATCATTGCGTAATAGTGGCAGAAAATATGTGATAAAGGAATAACAAGGAAAGTAGTGGATGGATCTCTACTTCCTAACAAACCAGAACACAGAGTACAGATTAATAGTAATCAGAGGTAAAGTCAGAGGCACGCTTGCAGTGAAAAGCACTGTTTCCACAAGGTACAGTACTCAATCCCATCCTGTTTCCTCAACTCATATCTAACAAGAAATTAAGTCCACAAGCACCATGTCCTCCTTTGCTGACCGTTAACCAGAATTTTGCATGCCAGTGTCATCCATTGAGGACACTTGCAGATCTCCCAAGCGACATTAGCCAAATCTTTAAATGGCCTCAGAAATAACAAATAAGGACCAGTGAGGACAAATTTCACTCCTCTGCTATGGAAAACAAGGAAAAAAAACTGGATTGGATTATAAAATAAATCCCAACCAACAATAGAGCAAAAAAAACTAATATGAGTACCTGGGAGGATAATGTCAGAAAAAACTCACTTTCAAAGATCACAAACATTGGTCTACCACATCTACTAGAAATTGATCAGATGGAATATAAAACCTTCAAAACTAGGGAATGCCAAGCCATTGATGATTCTTTCAAATCACTTGTTTCTCATCTAGGCTGAAGTACTGCTGTACAGTAATGGCCCCATCTTCAAGGCAGGCAATATTGCAGAACCTGGAGAATAATAACAGAAAACTTTCACTGATGACAAGAACAATAAAAAGCACCTCAATTACTGGGAATGGTTGAAGTCCACTTGACTTGTATTCCAAGAGCACAGGCAAGTAAAGATTGCACCATAATATACACTTGGCCAAATCCCTAGATCTAGGACTAGTTTCCAAATCTGCACATGGAAATCCAATCCCTATGAAAAGGAAAAAAGATGGCATGTGGTGCAATGCCCCCCCCAAATAAAAGGGGGACCATGAGTACACCAAAGACAACCAAAAAGTCCCAGAGCTCAAAAAGTTCAACTGCCCCCTGAACATAAAAGGAAATTTAAACCGATAGATCCCTACTGTCTTAAAAGGGGGACTGGACGGCCCCAAAAATCAGTTAGACCAGCTGAGCATGGTTCATATGTTGGTTTGTGTTCCCCAGTACAACACTTGGATGATCCTGCCCTGATCCACCGTGAGTGAGTCGTGGCTGGGCTGCGAGGGATTAAATGCTGGAACACCCCAGGTATACCCAAGTAAAAAGATAAAAAAGCAATAGGGACTTGACATGGAAATAAGCCCAAATTTGACATATTTTGGGTTTTCTTTGGGAATTTAACCCTATGTTAAAATTTTAGTATACCCCGTGCCTAAATAAACTTATTATACGCAAGATGTGGAGCTAGTAAATGTTAATGCTACTGAGTAACACTAGTTTTAATGCTTTTCCCCTTAATTTTGAAATTGCAGTGGACAGTTGGGGGGGATGAATAATTTACTGTACATACTGGGTTTATATAATATTTCAAAACAATTTTATTTTTGGATTTTTAAAATAAACGGAAAAAAGGATAGGGACAGGGGGGTTCGCATGTGAAGCACTGCTAGAAAGTGGCAAAGAACATTATGAAAGGTTATGGGAAAATGGTTAGAGGACAAGTTTTGAAAATGAAAATGTTGTAATTTGGAGGGTCAGTTGGGTGATGCACTATGTACACCTAAAAAGACAGGTAGAGGTTGGGTAGTGGTGAATGTGTGTCCTCCTTTCGGTCACTACACATGTGTAGTCAAAATCCTGAGATCCTCATTTTCATTTTCCATTGACAGATGAGGTTTTAAATTCACTTTCTGAAATTTCATTTAATTCATTTAAAAATAATTCTAATTTTATTCATATTTATGGAGGAAAAATTTTTCTCAATTATAATTTTCAAGATATTAATACAGCCTCTCCTCACCGACTTACTCATTTACCAACGACTGGGGACTTACAAGGGGCCCTCTCTGACCAGTATACATACCTAAATAATGTACAGTAGACCCCCGGGTTAACGACATTAATCTGTTTCAGAGAGTGTGTCTTATACCAATCTGTCTTAGTCCAAATTTAAAATTTTCCCCATAAGAAATAATGGAAATCCAATTAATCCATTACGGGACACCCAAAAGTATTAAACAAAATAATTTTTTTTACATGAAATATAAAATTTCCCTACACAGAAAACAATGAGGCATGCAGAATAAACAATACTAAAATGACACCTTTATTGAAAACTTATTGATGAGTGATGAGATGGGGGAGGGGAGGAGGATGGAGGTGTAACTAGTGTTTGGAAGGGAAAACCCCCTTCCATAAGGAACTTCAGGTACCAAGTCCTTTTCGGGGGTTACATCCCTTCTTTGTTTTTTAAAGCCACTAGCAACAGCTTGAGTCGCTGGACCCCTGTCAAAACCAAAAACCTGTCCAGAGAGTTCTGTTTCTGGCATCTCTTTAAGATTTCCCAAAAAATGGGACATAACTTTGTCATTGTAGATTTGCCAGAGGGCTTGCAACAGCTGTGTCAGGGGGATGTTCATCCATAAATGTTTGCACTTCAGTCCACTTTGCACAAATGTCTTAATCTTTGAAGACGGCACCTTCCTCCATCTCTCTTCCTCCTCCTCTGAAGGAAATTCCTGAGCTGTGGTCTGTTTGGTGGTTGCACCTCAAGCTCTTGCAGCTCTGTAGTGGTTAACTTTTTCATCGTCGTCCTCCACCAACTCACCACATACTCCAAACTCGCATCCAACCCATGGAATTCCCCAATGCCACAAATAGAATCCACAACGGGCATAGGCTCCTCGGGGTCAGCCCCCAACCCTTCAAAATCCCTCTCTTGTACACATTCTGGCCACAGTTTTCTCCAAGCAAGTTCAAAGTCCTGCATGTCACTCCCCCCCCAAGCCTTACCTATAAGGTAAGGCTTGGGAGGGTCAGTTCAGTGTCTGAGGTCACTTCAAAGCACTTTTGAAACACTGCAGTTTTTTTTGAAATTTGAAATGACCTGCTGGTCCATGGGCTGGAGGAGAGGAGTGGTATTAGGGGGCAAGAAGTTCACTTTGATGAAGCTAAACTATGGCACCATTCGCTCTTCCAAGCCTGGAGGATGAGCAGGAGCATTGTCCATTACCAGAAGGCACTTGAGTTCCAATTTATTTTCCAGGAGGTATTTTTTCACACTGGGGCCAAACAAGTCATGGAACCAGTCAAGGAAAATGTCCCTTGTGACCCATGCCTCACTGTTTGCCCTCCACATCACACATAATTTAGGCTTGACGACACTGTTTTTCTTGAGCACTCTGGGATTTTCAGAGTGATACGTGAGTGAAGGCTTCACTTTGCAATCACCACTAGCATTACTACAAAAAATGAGAGTTAGCCTGTCTTTCATAGGCTTGTGTCTTGGGAGTGCCTTTTCCTCCTGAGTAATGTAGGTCCTGTTTGGCATTTTCTTGTTGGGGTTTTAATTGTTCAGCCTCAATGTATCCCTTGAAGTCCTGAATATACAGTGGACCCCCGCATAACGATGGCATCACGTAGCGATTATTTCGCATACCGCTTACTTTAATTGCAAAAATTTTGCCTCACATACCGCTTAAAAACCCGCTTACCGATTTTCGTCCGACACGCGTCCAATGTGCGGCCTGAGCCACGCTCACATGTTCCGCCGGTGGCATTGTTTACCAGCCAGCCTCCGCGGTAACATCCAAGCATACAATCGGAATATTTCGTATTATTACAGTGTTTTCGGTGCTTTTTCTGGAAAATAAGTGACCATGGGCCCCAAGAAAGCTTCTAGTGCCAACCCTACAGCAATAAGGGTGAGAATTACAATAGAGATGAAGAAAAAGATCATTGATAAGTATAAAAAGTGGATGCATGTCTCCGAGCTGGCCAGGTTGTATAATAAACCCCAGTCCAACCCATCGCTACTATTGGTGGTACAGCTGCTGCTGCTGCTGCACTGTCAGCTGCTGCGGGTGTGCACTGTCAGCTGCTGCTGCTGCGTAGCCACCGTTGTTGGTGTGGCTTATTGAGAATCCCAAGAAACAATTAACCCCAGAGGATTTGCCACCCAGGATAACCCAAAAAAGTCAGTGTCATCGAGACTGTCTAACTTATTTCCATTGGGGCCCTTTAAATCTTGTCTCCAGGATGCAACCAACAAGTCGACTAACACCCAGGTGAACAGGAAAATTGCCTTAACTAGTGCTCATATTGGTGAATTTAAAGCCAGCAAAGGTTGGTTTAAAGAGATATAAGAATCGTAGGGGCATACACAGTGTGATAAGGCCTGTTCTGGAAAAAAATCCCAAAACAGGACCTACAGGAGGAAAAAGGCACCCCAGGACACAGTGTCTCATCATCATTGCTGCATCTTCAATAAAGAATGTCTATTTATTCTTCATTTAGTAGATAGTACATGCACAATATAACTGTGCATGTACTACTCTACTATTGTGCATGTATCCTTCTCTTTGTGTGTGGGAAAATGTATATTTCATGGGGTTTAAAATTTTTTTTTTCATACTTTTGGGTGTCTTGCACGGATTAATTTGATTTCCATTATTTCTTATGGGGAAAATTCATTCACATAGCGATTATTTCGCATAACAATTACCCCTCTTGCACGGATTAAAATCGTTAACCGGGGGTCCACTGTATTTTTCAGCCACTTTTTTGTCAGAACTGACAGCCTCACCATGCCTTATCACACTGTGTATGCCACTACCATTCTTAAATCTCTCAAACCAACCTTTGCTGGCCTTTAATTCACCAATATGAGAACTAGTTCCAGGCATTTTCTTAACGAGATCATCATGCAACTGCCCTGCCTTTTCACTGCGAAACACTCTCTCCTGGTAATTGTTTCTCGCTGATCCACACCAACAACAATCTCTCCACATCTTCGAGTATTTGCGATCTCTGTTTTGTAAGCATATTTGCACCTTTCGCAACAACAGCTTCCTTGATTGCCTTTTTCTTGGCCAAGATAGTAGTGATGGTTGTATGGGGTTTGTCATACAACCTGGCCAGCTCGGAGACACGCACTCCACTTTTGTATTTTGCGATGATCTCTTTCTTGAATTTTATAGTGTTTCTCTCCCTCTTTATCAAAGGGCTGGCACTAGAAGCTTTCTTTGGGCCCATGGTGGCTTATTTAGCAGTTACAAGCACTAAAAACAATGGAATAATACAAAATGTATCGCATGTATGCAAAAATCATCCTCATGGGCTTGTAAACAATAGCACACTGGCTGTACATGGAGTGCCCGGGCCGCTTACGCCGCGGGGACACAATTGGGACGAATGACTTTAACTGAGTTCTTTGTTTATTTTGATGCAAAAACGTCACTTATCTGAATTATACGTAATCCGTTGGCGTCATAATCCGGGGGTCCACTGTATATAAGAGCTGATTTCTTCTATTCTGTTTATTACAATATACAGTACACTACTGTACAAACATTTAAAAATATACCGAAATGTTATATATGGTGCAAAGGTGACATTAAAATAATATCAAGATGATTGACACCTACCCATAACCATTATAGTGTGTGCCTCACTTAGTGATGAATTCATTTACCGACTTGGTCTTAGGAATGGAACTCCGTCATTAAGCGAGGAGAGGCTGTAACTGAGTTTTAAAATGTGTGAATCAGTGGCTTTTTCTCATTGGAGAAACTGATAACATGCCACTTATTTCCACTTTCTGATTGTTAAATTCATTTCACGAACACTTATGCTAACAGCAAAAACCCCCCACAAACGAGCAATACGGCCACATTCGTATTTGCGAATATACAGAGCCTTAAGCCATCCACCAACAACAAAATACCTTTCATCAGTGGACTTCTAGAGCAGTCAAATGCGATGTTTGAAGTCTTCACAAAGACCCACACCAAAGACCACTTTGACAGTGAAATATATGGATAACAGGGTGACAGAAACAGCAGGGAACAAGGAGGATTTGGCCTGTAATGTCATAGTTTTCTGAATACCACAAATGATGTAGTTGAAGGTCTAACAATAAAGATCAAGAACTAAAACTTAGTCACTGTGGTTGTATATAAGCCACCAGATGCAACTGTCTGGAAAACGTTCCATCCCCAGCCACAAACATTTGCTGCTTCATGATTTCAGTTTAATTAAGACATACAGAATGGAAGAATGTAGCAAATAAAGTTATAGCAGAGACCCAAACCCTGGAGACAGCTCAGATGAAAAGTCACACACACACACACACAAAGTTGCTGAATCTCTGCAATAAATACACTCTAAGCCAACAGATAGTGGAGTCAACCAGAAATGGAGAACACACTTACCTTATTTTTAATGTAAAGTAAAAGGACACAAGTGCAACTAATGTGACATTTTATTGTGGCAACGTTTTTGCTCTCCAGGAGCTTTATCAAGCCCTACAAAACAATACATGGACACAGAGGGTATATATAGGCTCAGAGTGAGGTGCAATACTAGTGGTAGTAGTAGTGACAAAAGTTGTAGTAGTAGTAGTAGTAATAAATGCACCTCACTCTGAGCCTATATATACCCTCTGTGTCCATGTATTGTTTGTAATGGCTTGATAAAGCTCCTGGAGAGCGAAATGTTGCCACAATAAAATGTCACATTAGTTGCACTTGTGTCCTTTTACTTTACATATTGTCGGTAATTCTACCAACCTTATTTTTAATGATGACCTGGTAAGAAATATAATATAAAGAACAACTAATTTTGATCATAATCTAATTGAAGTCCAAACTTATATACACAGGGGTCCCACTACGGTGGCCCGTGGCCTAGTGCCAAAAGTTCTCACTTCACACGGTGAGTGTCCGGGCTTGTTTCCTTACATCGGTTGCCCATGTTCACCCATCAGTAAAATGGGTGAACATGGTGTGGGTCACATCCTGGGAAAAAAATTGAGCTAATTTGCCTGAAATAACATAACAAGTGGCTTTCTGTATAGTAGTATGTCATTGATGTCAGCTAGGCCTGTATGCCATGTACATGTACTTGTAGAAATAAAGATATAATATTATTATTAAAATACATACAGCTATGAGGGTGCCTTCATCAAATTCAACTTCAACAACAAGAACATCAACTGGAAACATGTTGGAAAGATGCCTTAAATAACATGGATCCAAACCAGTACCTTTAAAAGACTAACTTCTGGCAGCTGAAGCATGCTCAAGGCATATTTCCTAAAAAAAAAAGAAGAGAAGAAAATAAACTAGAGAGAGAGATCCCCCTACAGAGAGAAGGCGAAGAATCTCTGAGCCCTCCCAAAAGGGGGTAGATTATCTAAAATACGGGAAGAAAGCACTGACCAGGAAAGTGGAAAATATTGAGCTTAAGTTAAATAATTCATACAGGATCCAGGAGAGACAGGAGAAGCTAAAAGCAATTGGTGAAATTTAAAGAAATTAAAAATATTTCTTTTCATATGCAAAAACAAGGCAATAACCACATTTAGTATTGGGCCCCTGTTCAGACAAATGGAACTTAAACCGATGACAACAAAGAAATGAACAAGATACTGAAGTCTCCGTACGTCTCTGTGTTTAGTGAGCCATTAATCAGTCTAAAGATTGACAGTCCAAATGATTTTTTTCATGAGTAAGCCTCAAAATCCTGTCAAATGTATGCCCAAAATTTTTGACTAACCCTAACTCCACGGGCTTTGAAAAAGTCATTGACAAAATGCCCATTTTACTCAGCTCTAGACCCCGACTCGTGGAACTCAGTGTTCATTAAGAATGACAAAAAAATCCCTTTCGCTTGCCCTTAAGTATGGTATGGGAGAGAGAGCTAGACACGGGTGTAATCCCACAGTCGCTAAAAACAACGAATATAGCCCCACTCCATAAAGGTGGCAGCAAAGCAGTAGCTAAGAACTATATACCAATAGCTCTAACATCCCACATTATAAAAATCTTTGAAAGAGTTCTAAGAAGCATGATTTCAAACACTTGGACTCCCAACAATTGCAAAATACAAGGCAGCATAGGCTTAGAACAGGTCTATTCTGTCTCTCGCAACATTGCATGTGTAATATGGTCTTGGGGACACTGAAGGCAAAAGAATGCAAAAAGTATTACACAATTTTTCAAAAGCCCTTTGACAAGGGCGATTTGTAAAAGCACAAAAAGCATCCTAAAGG
>NC_069430.1:37034011-37196512 GCF_026875155.1 Cherax quadricarinatus | reverse complement strand
CAAAAGTTCATTTCCAACACCCCCCTTCTTGGCAAAATGCCACATATAACAGGGCACCCCCCTTCTTCCTAATTATGTCTATTGCTGTCCTGTACCTTCTAACTCAATCCTCACTTCTATGCTTGTCTACATCATTGCCTCCAGCACTGAGGCAGATAATAGGATTGATCCCATTACCATTCATGATGTTATCATGCTGGCTAACAATATCCTCCATCCCAGCCTCAAGAAACCAAACCCTCTGTCTCCTAATCCTATCCTTCAAGCAGAAGGCCCTATCCATGTACCTAATCTGGCTGTCCCCAACAAGAACAATATTTTTACCTTCCTTGGTATTGTTTGTCGTGACATTCCCAGTAGTCGACTCACATTCAAATGGTAGCACGAAGAATAGGTTCGATGTTTCCACAACAGTTTCCTAGATCTTCATTGTTTCTACCTCTCCATCCATCCTCTTGATCCTTAACTCTGTCCCATGCTTTCCAGCCACTGTCCAGGTTCCTTTCTTAGCTTGAGGATTCACAAGAGGAGGATTACTAAGAATCCTCTTGTTTGCCTTAGTCAGTCGCTGTATCTCAAGCTTAGCCACCCTCAGTTCATCTTGGTTCAGATTCACAGACAGCACACTAGACAAGTCTTCACCCAGGGTAGGATATGTTATGATAGGCTGGGATAGGTTTGGTTAGGACAGGATAGGTTAAGTTCAGATAGGTTAAGTTAGAATAGGTTAGGTTATCCGATATTCAGTGAAATGTCTGTTCGGCCAAATGTTTGTCAGTGAAATGTCTGTCAGCCAAATGTCCATCAGCCATATGTCCAGGAGCTGCCAGGAGTACACTTTGAGACAATACAACATGTGTCAGGGGCCCCAACACTGTTCAACTGCCTTCCAGCATGCATAAGGGGAATTACTAATGTAGACAGCCTGTACTGTCTGCACAGACAGCCCATGCTGTCTGCCAGCTTAGTTCATATTTTGCAGCACTAAGGTGCTGCCCTCTGCAGCCAGGCCTCTCGGTGGGCACGCCAGCCTGCCTGCCCTTGCCTCTGCCTCACTCTCACAGCAGCCTAGCAGGAAGACACAAGGCCTACTACTAGCTCTCTCTCATGGGATGGCCCTCCTGGGCCATGGGCACAACACACAAGCTTGTGTACCCACCGCTACTTAACAATAAAGTAAGAAGCCTCTGAAGACGTATCATTTACTACCCGCTACCAGCCTACCAAACCATTAAACATTGGTGGCAGCGGTGGTCGCAGCAGTTGTTTGCCCAGAGAGAGGAAGGAAGAGGGATGAAGTCATCTTCCCTTCATCATCCCATGCAAGAAGCATCCGTCTCACAACGAGTTATCCTGATGTCGTGTCTGCACATTTGAGCATCCAGACACAGGTACAAGCAGGATCCAGCCGAAATTTACCAAATTTCTTTGAGAATTGTAAGTGGCGTCCCAGTGACCCCACGCTACAGCGTCCCACGCTGTTTCTCAAGTCACGTGTTTAGCGTTCACTTGAATGTTCTGCTGTTGTTCAGCTCAGTACAGCTGTTTCAGCAAGCCAGAGGTGAGTTTTGTGGTGATTTCTGCATCCAGTGTGTTTCCCTGTGTTAAGATAAGAGGAGGAGGAATGGCCAGATGCTCCCCTTCGCCATACACTCACCCATGCTCCTCGCACCACACTACTATACCTCACCACTGCTCACTCCCTCTGCTGTGTTTTCTGCTGTTTTCGTGTGATTCATTGCCAGAGCTGTGTATCCGAGTGCCCAAGGCCACTTGAAGCTACGTGGATCAGCATGCCACATAGATCACGAACGCCATGTGGATCATGACGCCACGTGGTGTGGGCGATGTCACGCGTATCTACAAGTCACGTGAGTTACCAGATGTCCCAGGCCACATGCTGTGGTCTGCTGCCCGCATCACATTGACGTCACCGACGATGCTGCCCGACTTCATGTCACGATGTCTGCCTGACGTCACCTCGAGATGTCTGCTGACATCACATTGCTGCTGACATCACCTCGCAACATCACACCTGACATCACATGATGTCACCATCGAGTGTTCAGTAATTATTTCAGTATTGTCGAGAAGACTGAGAGAAGATATATGTCGTGTTAATTAATTCCTCTCAGTGTTCTCACATTTTAGTATATGTCTTAGTGTCAGTTTTGTGCACAGAAAAGCATCATTTGCTAGTTTAAGCCATGTTGTACCGCATGTACCGCAGGTGTGTAAAGTTTCGTGTGTCCAGTGAGGTCTGAGCCAGACCTGAGTAGCACCACTGTGCGAAGTCACCCATGTGACCAGTGCATTTGACAGCTAATTTATTCAGCCCCCGAGTGACCGAGCCCTTTGTACAGAAAGCTTTTATGCTCGTCGCTCATGATGTTCTGCAGAATCATACCTGCTACAATTCCCATCGAGATTTGTTTCACTTCACCTCCAGACCTTCAGAGTGCAGTTATATAGTAGAGAAACAAGTCTGGGGACGCTTAGACTAACCTCTGCTATAACTCCAACTGCGAGAGAATGACACTCGTCAAGCCTGTGGGCAGGCGCTGTGTTCAGCCTCGTGTCACAAGCTTCAGTGAGCTCCTGCACAAAGATGTCACTTTGACTGCTAGCTCGCTCACTGCAGTCTGGTGTATGATGTTATGACTCCCAGATGTTTCGCCCAGTCGTCTCTGCCACGACTCGCTCCACGCTCGCCGGCAGTGACAGCCCAGCGACAGTACCAGTCGAGAAGTGTCCTCCTGAGTCGCTTGCCAGAAGTCCTGCCCAGTTGCCGAGTTTTGTCGATGCCTCACTCGAGGACACCAGCATGTCGTGCCCCAGGTTGAGTGAAAACCTGCAGCGACTCCTACGATGACTGCTTCACCGTTCCAGAGGAGACCGTACCCTGTTACGTCACAGCTCAGCCGCAGCGATGTCTCCTGTGTTGCAGTATCTGTCCAGACGCAGGAAGGCGTGCAGTGATGCCCTTCGACGCTCACTGCCTATGACCACGATGTTTAGCACACCCCACATGCTTTTTCTTCCCTCACTGTAGGAAGTTTTTTTCCATGTCCATATGTATATATATGTTTTTATTTTGTGTTCAGTGCCCTGTTCCTACGAGAGACCGAGTTTTTTTTACACCAGTATTGTCGCGCCAGGACGATGCGCGGTAGGTGGCAAGCGTATGTAGACAGCCTGTACTGTCTGCACAGACAGCCCATGCTGTCTGCCAGCTTAGTTCATATTTCGCAGCACTAAGGTGCTGCCCTCTGTAGCCAGGCCTCTCGGTGGGCGTGCCAGCCTGCCTGCCCTTGCCTCTGCCTCACTCTCACAGCGGCCTACCAGGAAGACACAAGGCCTACTACTAGCTCTCTCTCTCATGGGATGGCCCTCCCGGGCCATGGGCACAACACACAAGCCTGTGTACCCACCACTACTTAACAATACAGTAAGAAGCCTCCGAAGATGTATCATTTACTACCCGCTACCAGCCTACCAAACAAACTGGTTATACTAACAGACCCCTGTCTGTCTTCAAGAAGGCGCTGGACAGACTCCTAAAGTCAGTACCTCATTGCAAAATGGATTTGGGAGTTCTGGTTAATAGTAATCTAAAACCAAGACAACAGTGCATAAGTGTTTGCAATAAAGCGAACAATCCTTGGCTTCATATCAAGAAGCATAAATAATAGGAGTACTCAGGTTGTTCTTCAACTCTATATATCCTTGATTAGGCCTCATTTAGATTATGCTGCACAGTTTGGGTCACCGTATTACAGAATGGATATAGATGCTCTGGATTATTATTATTATAATCAAGGGGGAAGCACTAAACCTGTAGGATTATACAGCGCCTATGGGGGGATGGAAGGCATTCAGGCTTAATTCAGGGAACTGGAACACAGATCCAATTCCCTAGATCAAGAGCCCCTCACCAGCATCAAGGAGCCTTCCTTGAGGGGAGATGCTCTGGAAAATGTATGAAGGAGGATGACAAAGTTGATCCCATGTATCAAAAATCTTCCCTATGAGGATAGACTGAGGGCCCTGAATCTGCACTCTCTAGAAAGGCATAGAATTAGGGGGGATATGATTGAGGCATATAAATGGAAAATAGAAATAAATAAAGGGATGTAAATAGCATGCTAAAAGTATCTAGCCAAGACAGGATTTGCAGCAATGGTTTTAAGTTGGAAAAATTCAGATTTATGAAGGATATAGGAAAGCACTGGTTTGGTAACCGAGTTGTGGATGAGTGGAACAAACTCCTGAGTACCATCATAGACGCTAAAACACTGTGTAGTTTTAAAAATAGGCTAGATAAATACATGAGTGGGTGTGGGTGGGTGAGAGTTGGACCTGACTAGCTTGTGTTATTAGGTCTGATGCCATGCTCCTTCCTTACGTGAATGTGACCTGACCTGACTAAGTTGGGTCATTGGCTTAAGCTGGTAGGAGACTTGCATCTGCCTTGCATGGGTCAGTAGGCCTGCTGCAGTGTTCCTTCTTTCTTATGTTCTTACATGCAGCCAACAGTAGCAGCCTGGTTGATCAGACCCTGATCCACCATGAGGCCTGGTTTCAGACTGGGCCTTGGGGGCATTGACCCTCAAAACCCTCTCCAGGTAATCTGATATTCAGTGTATCATTGCCTAGACTTTTTTGTTACCCTAATCTGCACACGGAAATCACTCCCTACGAAAGCAAAAGACTGGACAGGCGGTGCAAAATACCCCCAGTGAAAAGTAGGGGTGCCATTGGTACAGTAAGATTATTATTATCATCATCACAGGGAAGTGCTAAACCCTTAGGATCATACAGCACATGTAGGGGGGGGGGGAATTGGAAGGTATTCAGGTTCAATTCTGGGAACAGGAGCACAGATCCAATTCCCTAGATCAAGAACCCCTCACCAGAGTCAAGGAACCTCCCTTGATGGGGGTACAATAAGAGAAAACACAATAGATGTCTGGGGCCCAAGACTGTTCAACATACTCCCATTAGGCATAAGGGAAATTACCAATAAACCCCTGGCTACCTTCAAGAGGGAGCTGGACGAATACTTAAAATCGGTGCTGGATCAGCCAGGCCGTGGTTTGTATGTTGGACTGGGTGCAGCCAGCAGTAACAGCCTGGTTGATCAGGCCCTGATCCACCGGGAGGCCTGGGCTGTGGGGATGTTGATTCCTGGAATACCCTCCAGGTAGACTCGTCACCTTGCTCTTATCTACATTCGCTTTCAATGTCTTTACATACCTTCCCAAATTCCTCCACCAACCTTTGCAACTTTTCTTCAGTCTTCCAGGATTATTATAATAAAAAAAAGAAGTGCTAAACCTACAAGTCATACAGCACAGCAGGGCAGGGGATAGTGCAGGATTGTAGAGTAGCGAGGGTGGAGTGGACAACAGAGGGAGAGTTAGAAAGGGCTGTGAGGAGTGCAAGAGGAAGTATCATCAAAGTTTGTGTAGTAAATCAGTTACTGTCAGAAAGTCAATGAAGTCTCCCAAGAGAACTGTCATCTGCAAAGAACAACTGTGGTAATTTTGTATCAGATCTGTCTTTTAATCCAATGAAATTTTACAGCCCTATCCATGGTGATATCATGCATCCTTAAGTCCTATTTTCACTGAGAAATAGACCCCCCTCCCTCCCTCCTACATACCCTAACCCAAGCTTCATTCTCTGCATAAAAACTCCTAACTGATTTTAAATAACCTATCTTTGATTCTATACATTTGCGATATCTGCCACATGGCTTGCCTATCCACCCCATGAAATGCCTTTCTTAAATCCATAAATGCAACAAACAGCCCTTTACTCTTGTCTAAGTACTGCTCATTTATATGCTTCAATGTTAACACTTGGTCTACACATCCCTTACACGTCCTGAATCCTCCCTGCAACCCTACTTTGTTTTAACATTAACCCTTTCAATAATTCTGACTGTACCCACTTTACCTGGTATACTCAGCAGGGTTATCATCCCTTAAATTAATATTACATTCATTTGCATTTCCCTTAGGCAAGGGAACTGTACACACTGTCAAACCTTTGGTAACCTCCCTATTTTCATGCATATATTGGCTAAACACATCAACCACTCCAACACTATATCCCTCCCTGCTTTTAACATCTCTCTCATAATCTCATCTACCCCAGCCACTTCAACCCCCCTTCATTCTACCACTGCCTTGTGTACTTTTTTCACACCCAGACTCCTCCTCCAAAGCAATGCTATTCCTTCCTTCTCATTGCACATAATCACCATCTCCCCTTCATCATTAACATTCCACAACTCATTAAAATATTTTTGCCATCTTATCAGTACTTCCACCTCCCCATCTAACATCTACTGTATTTCATTTTTAATTGCTGAATCCGTTTGCTCTCCAGGCTTCCTCACCTTGTTTTCTCTCCAAAACAGCTTCTTAATCTCAGCAAAATTTGCCAATAAAGACTTGCCCATTCTCTCTTTATTTTTCATTTTGCCTCACGGGGCGTTCTCTTGCTAAGGCAAGGTGATTCAAAGAAAACACATTAATCATCATTCATTCAATACATTCATACATTATTCTGTGCATTTTTTTGCCAAATTTTCTTAAAAATTTTAAAATCCATTTGTCGACTAATAGGGTATACAAAATTTACGATTAGCATGGTACACAACTTATTTTTATTTTTCTATAAAACTAAGTTATATAGCCAAATACAGTTTAATCTAAACTATCTAAGGTCAGCTTAACTTTAGCTAGTACAGTGGAACCCCGGATATCGGCTGGTGCGGATATTGGCCTAATCGGATTTCGGCTGAAATTCTGTCCTGGATTTCGGCAGGCAACTCGGAAATTAGCTGCATTGGACGTGTCCGCCCGCCACTCCACCGCATTTGTGAGTCAGTCTGGCTGTGTCTCTGGGTGAGTGAGCAACACTCGCCGCATTCATCAAAACATTTCGTTATAATTCTATTGTTTTTTGTGGTTGTTCATTGAGTGCGACTGTGAAATAAGCCACCATGGGCCCAAAGAAAGTTCCTAGTGCCAGCCCTTTGAAAAAGAAAGTGGAAACACGATAGAATTCAGTGACAAAACCTTGTCTCACTTCAGGCAAATCTTAAGAGAGATGCCAGAAAAAGACCTCTTTGGACAATTTTTTTGTGCAACAGGGGTACAGTGACTCTCAAGCTGGTCCTAGTGCCAGTAAAAAAACAAAGAGGGGAAGTAACCCTTGATAGGGACTTGATACCTGAAGTCCTAATGGAGGGGGATTCCCCTTCCAAACAATAACCCCAACTCCCTCTCCCCTCCTCGCCTTCTTCAATACTCCAACAAGAGTCTTCAATAAAGTATGTAATGTTCATTTATCATTAAAATTTGTGCTTATGTTTATTTCTCATTGTTTTCTGTATGTAAAACTATAGTTAATCTTTAAAAACGTATTTTTTGTTAATATTTTTGGGTGTTTGGAACGGATTAATTTTATTTACATTAATTCTTATGGGAAATATTACTTTGGTTTTGGCCTTTTTGGATTTAGCCCGACCTTCTGGAATGGATTACAGCAAAAATCTGGGGTTCCACTGTACTGCCTAACATTACTGAAATACCCAGTATATTAAGTTCATGGTATTCTGACAGATTTTTGCAGTTATAGCAAAACTAAATGAAAGTTCATTTTGTGATAAAATGACCATTGCTTATTAAGTCATATAGGTAAGTTCTTGCTGTCAGGCATGATATATATTTTACACAGTAATCAAAAAAGGTTTTCTTTATTATCAGAGAAAATGCAAATTATACTTTCTTCTTTATTGCAAGTAATATTGTACTTCATTTGTTAGATTAAAATATTGTATACCACATAATTAAACACCATATAAATATTAGGAAAACATTAAAAAATTCTGAAAATGGAATGAAACAGTACCACAATTTTTGAGCAAAACAACTATATAAATCTTTGAGTATGTTTCCTAGCGTGACCAGTTTTTCATAATGGAGCATTAAAATTTCTGGTTAGTAAAAACCACACCTTTCGAGTGCAGCAGCATATTTCAATATCACACACTATTCTCAATTTCCTAATAAAAGTACAGTACTACTATATACTGTATTAATACAAAAGCTTTCACGATCTTGTGCTGTATGTTACATTATTGCCATCATATTCTAATACTGTACATCTGTTCAAGACAGAAAAACAGAACACTTCATTGAAATCTGATGAAAGTAGTAATTTCTAGCCAGTATTAACCATGTTGAAAAGTATCATTAGTGTAGACTGTTTTAACTGTTGAAATAAAATGTAAATTGAATATGGTGTAAATAGTAACTGTATAACAAACAAAGCACTATACAGATAGTTTGTCTTAACTAAAAAAAATTAAATTATGTAAAGATACAGCACAACAAAAACATCATCCAAACTAATGAGTTACTAGAAACAAATGTAATAACTCAACTAAAAATTCATCACTGTTCAAATATCCAATATTAATAGTATGACTAGTCTAGATACTTAAATGTAGAACTGTTGAATACTGTACTCTAACTGCAGTGTTGAAAAACTTGATCAATATTGACAACATTTACAATTTCTTGCTATCTTCCTTACCACTAATTACAGATGAGAGGAAAATGCATTTTTATAAAATGTGAAGTTCCCATTTAGAAGTACCTGTTTACAGATCACAAAAAGCTCACAAATTGGAAATGAAGACCGAATAATGGTTTTATGCATCCTTGGCCATTATCAAGTACAAGTAGGAAAACAGTGAGAGATAAATAAAGTTTAAGGTCAAGGTTAGAGCACTGGATAATGCAGGGATATACAGAAGCAAATCTGGGATTAAGATTCATGTTAAGGATGTTGTTTGTTAGGGCCAATTCAACAATTCTCTTTCCCTCTTTGGGCTTAGTCAGATGCAATCTTGCCAAAATACTCCTAACACACAAAGTCCTTATCATGAATCATAGTTCTGGCATTTTTTTTTTTTTTTGTATATATGCTTGTCTCTCCCAGTGTACTGCCAAATACTCTAATCTTATGAGTGAATGTGACTTTACCTGACCTTGGCTGTATCATCTTGCACTTCCTTGATCTTACTTCTGATTATCTCAATTTTCCAACTTATTTATAGCTTAATAATTTACTAGAACATGTAGAAATTTCATCCAGTTTTCACTTCTAATTTTTTTGCCTTGTGATTTATTCCAGCCAGCCACTTTATTGTGGCTTTTATTATTCTCATAATATACAATATTATGGAACATCTGTTTTACAATAAACATCAAATATCATATAAGAACAGTACACATAAATTTACTTTGTAACTCTTTCATTCACCATTAAAGCTTGTTCATCAAAAAATATTTAGACCCTGTATCATAAAATTATAAAAAAAAATAAGCCTATCTAACTATAAAATACTTATAACACATTAAAACTTTATTATGGGTTGTTTATTTACCACTAATGACACAGTTCTCCATATTATTATTATAATCAAAAAGAAGCGCTAAGCCACAACAGTTCTCCATAAAAAGTAAATACATTCAGTGCATGAACAATAATAGTTACATAATATTATTAACCACAAAAACACCAAAAAAAAGATGTTTTTACAGCCCTTTAAAAAAAAAATGTTTTTTCAGAAGTTTCAAAGTTCAGTTTAAGACAAGCATTCCGGACGTACACAGCACAGAAGGATAAATGGCAATAAACATGACTGGAAATAAAAGGAAAAAATATCGAGGGTTGACTGTAGAAAAATGAAGGGAATTCTAGTGTATCACAACTCTTCATAAAAAAGCAACAGAATATTGGTACTTATGCATATAGCTTCCCTTACACTCAAAGCTGACTGCATAACATCCAGTTTTCAAAAGAGAAAATCTTACTTTATACAATAACTTTATCTATATTTTTAAAAAAAAAAAAATGTACCAAGACTTTCAAACCCTCCCATCTTACGAAGTGAGAGCATGGAATGTTTGGGGGGAAAAAAAAGCTAAAAATGAAAAGATGAATGTATAATAGATTTTTTTAAAAGCACGAAGACATACAAGGTGGAGTATGTGTGTATGTGCAAAACAACCACTGTGAAAGAATAGAGAAATTCCCAAACGCTTCGTGACTACTCACATTATCAAGGAACAATTTTTCCTTGATAATGTTAGTTACAAAAGCGCTTGGAATTTCTCTATTCTTTCACAGTGGTTGTTTTGCATATTCTGAAATCACCTGTTTACTGTGATCTTATTGCATGTATGTATGTATGTATATGTGTGTGTGTACATATATAACGTCGTGCCAAATATGTAAAACTGGTCAATTAGCAAGAACTCATTTAACCCTTAAATGGTCCAAACGTATATATACGTTTTTTCAACATCTGAAAGTATGTAAAAAATGTAGATCTTCTTTTTTGTTTTACATTTGAAAATGCGTAAAAAAACTTTCATCTATATTTTTTTTGTTATATTTGAAAATATGTAAAAAAAAAAGTAGATCTACTTTTGGAGCACTATGAATTTGAACGTCGATCTGTTTGGACCGTTTAAGGGTTAAAATTACATGTATGTACTTTCTAAAATTTTCTCTTATACATTTAAAGATATATTTTTTTCAGTAATGTTAATGTAAAAATTTATAATTTTGCACCAAAAGAATCTTAGAAAACTTACCTAACCTTATTATAACAAGCTCAATTTATTTTAGCCTAATCCAAGTAAATATATTTTAGATATGTTTACAATAATTTAATACTAAACAAACACAATGAAGTATATTTTTTTAGTTAGGCTCAGAATGATTTTTGTGAAATTATTGCAGACACAAATTTTTGCTTGTCTTATATGGCAAGATGAGTGCCGCTTTTTAAGCCAAGGTCGCAAGTTTTACATATTTGGCACGACATTATATATATATATTATACAGGTCTCCCTCAACATTCACGTTTTCAACTTTCACGGGCTTCACACATTCGCGAATTCCCAACCGCCAAATTCCCAGCCACCAAATTCCCAGCCGCCAAATCATATTTAAGTTTCCCACCACCTGTGAGTCCCTACTACCCTCCCTCCGACCCCCACAACTGGCAGCCAGCCCTCCCACCACTCAGTGTGGTGAGTGTTTTGTTTGCTCATTATTTGCTATTAAACTACAGTATAAATAATGTAAACCCATTCATGACTGCATATTGGAATGGCTATTAGGAAAGGTATTAGACGGTGACATCATGTGTTTACTCTTGAACACTGCAAAGAATTAAACATTTCTGCTACAGCTAATAATAACAATAGTAATAGCAATAATAATAATAATAATAATAATAATAATAATAATAATAATAATAATAAATAATAATAATAAAATAATAATTGAAAAAGGAAATTGTACAAAAATATGAGGAGTGGTTGACACATTGTCCCGTGTGACTTTGTTTATGCTGGAGTGAACATTAGTCTCCCTGCTCTTCCAAACATTTCACAATAATTCATTGTGTTTGGTGCTTGTAGATTGAGTGTGATTGGAGTGGTAGAGGCAGTGATTGAGGCAATGGTATTTAATAACATACATGTTAATAATAATACATGTTATTAATAATATGTACTATTATTATTTATAGCATATATGTTATTAAATACATACATGTTAATAATAATACATGTTATTAATAATAACATGTACTATTATTATTTATAACATATATGTTATTAAATACCACTGCCTCAACTGCTGAATTATTGTGAAATGTTTGGAAGAGCAGGGAGACTAATGTTCACTCCAGCATAAACAAAGTCACACTGGCGATGTGTCAACGACTCCTTCGTATTTTTGTACAATTTCCTTCTTCAATTATATCGTATTTATTATTATTATTATTATTATTATTATTATTATTATTATTGTTATTATTATTATTATTACTATTGTTATTATTAGCAATAGCAGAAATGTTCAATTCTTTGCAGTGTTCAAGAGTAAACACATGATGTCACCGTCTAATACCTTTCCTAATAGCCATTCCAATATGCAGTCATGAATGGGTTTACATTATTTATACTGTAGTTTAATAGCAAATAATGAACAAACAAAACACACACCACACTGAGTGGTGGGAGAGCTGGCTGCCAGTTGCGGGGGTCAGAGGGAGGGTAGGAGGGACTCACAGTGGTGGAGTCTGTGGTATTTAATAACATACATGTTATTAACATACATGTTATTAAATAACATACATTATTAAAGCATAACATGTATATATTTAGTACAATTTATGACGTTTTCATGTATTTTATGATTATTCATGGTTCAACAAGTTAAGGAAGCAGTATTGTAATATATTTCCCTACAATATATTGGGGCACCAAACATTCACGTTTTTTCAACATTCGCGAGGATCTATGATCCCCTAACCCTCGCGAATGTTGAGGGAGACCTGTGTGTATTTTATTATATAATATATATATAAATATATATAAAAAATATATATATTATATAATATTAATTAATAATTATATATATATACAGTGGACCCCCGGTTAACGATATTTTTCACTCAGAAGTATGTTCAGGTGCCAGTAGGACCGAATTTGTTTCCCATAAGAATATTGTGAAGTAGATTAGTCCATTTCAGACCCCCAAACATACACGTACAAACGCACTACATAAATACACTTACATAATTGGTCGCATTCGAGTGATCGTTATGCGGGGTCCACTGTAATAGGAAACCGTTATTTTCATATAGTCGACTTGAGTCCGAAATGGGAATACAATGCCTGCACTTTAAAAAAGGGGGTTTTGGGGTAAATTTCATTTTGGGGGATAATTTTGTATCTTTTTTATGTTTTCTTCTAACTTTTTGTATTCTGACCCCCCTCTGCAAAAACAGTGATAATTGCGAGGTGGGGAAAGTGTTTTAAGTGAAAGAAAATATTTTCCTTTTTTGGGGTTTTCTTTCTTTTTTTTTTGGGGCACCCTGCCTCGGGGGGAGGGGCCGACTTGGGTTTTAAAAAAAAAATATATATATATATATATATATAAAAATATAAAATATATATATATTATTTTTAAATATAGGGAAGTACCAAACCCCTATGCTAATGGGGACCCCCACCTTTAGAAAGAAAAATAAACGTACCTCAGAGAAAAAATTTAAGGGTTTTCCCCGGGGCTGTTTGAATATTTTTTTCCCCCTACCCCCCCCCTAATATTTTTTATTCTATGTGAACATTTTTTTAATAAACAAAAAACATTTTCAGAAAAAAACATAAACGGAAAAACAATGGCACAATGAATCCAAAAATGATTTAATTTCCTCCACTTTTCCCCCTGAGGGTGGAAAAAGGGGCCAAGTATGCAAACCAAAAACTTTTTCCCCCTTTGGAGGCGACGCTGAGGGGGCCTTTAACCTATAAATGGGGGTTTCCCTTGGGGGCCCTGGGGGTGTCGAAAGAGTCTGGGAAACCCCAATTTTTTAAAAGGGAAAAGTGTGGGCAAATTTTTTTTTCCCCCGATCCCAAGGGGCTTGATTTCCCCGGGGCAAATTGAACTGTTTGGGTAATGTCCCCACTTGCTGACTTGTACTCCTTTCCCCGTGGGCAAACAGCTCCTCCCTGCCGCCCCCCCACGTGATGGATAAAAGGGTCCCGCCAGTTTTTGGCACCAGGGATAGTCCCATGCGAAGGGGTTTTCCATTCTTCCCCAAGGATAAGGTGATCCCCTCGGGGGGGGGGTTTTCTGGGTTTGGGTATTGTTTTTCTGCAAGTATCGTGGCTTTCCCCCTCGGGAGGGGGCCACTGTAGCAAGGGGTTTTCTAAATGTCGTTTACCTCATGGGCCCCTTGCATTCCACCCTTGTTTTGGAACAGTTAAAACCATTTGAAACCTATTGGTCTCTGCACTTTTCCCCCCCGCAAAAACCCCAATATTCGTGTGAATTGGGCAAACAAGGGGGCCCGAGCCCTTTCAATTAAAGGGGGGGTCCTTTGGGTTTAAAATCCCCGTTCCCATTTTTCCGAAAAAAGGGGGGAAATGTTTGGGGGGGGAAAATCCCCCCCCCCCCCATGAGGGGGCTTTACAAACCTGGGGACGGGCAATTAAACTCCCCATCTATTTGGTTTTCAGCCCTGACAAGTTTTTTAAACAAAACCCTTTTAGCAATTGGGCTATCCCAGCTTGACTGTTTGGAGCCGTGCTCCCCCTAGGGGTTTTTTGCCGGGGGCAGCAAAGTCCCCTCCCCTTTTGGGGGATGGCAAATGACCCAAACTAGGTCTTCTTTTTTCCTGCTGAGACAAATGAGGGTTCAGGAAAAAATTTTGTCCCTTTTCAACTCGTTTGAAACAAAAGGAAAAGGATAGGAAAAGCTTTTAAAACCAAACCGGGGGGGATCGCGTTTTTCCCCCCTTAGCCCCCCCCCAAGCCTGACCCGGGGGAAATGAGGGTTCAAAAAACCCCTGTCCCATTTTTGTCAAGGAAAGATTTTAATACACCTTTTCTTTCAAAAAAGGGCCTTTTAGGGGAGAGTCATTTCCTTTGGGGTTTTGGTGGAACAGCCCCAAAAAAGGTGTTTTGGGGGGAAACAAAAACCGGGGGGGTAAACATGTTGGGTAATTTTTAGTTTTTGGGGGGGGTTTTTTTCAGGCCAACAAGGCAAAAAACCCAAGGGGGAGGGGAGAGGCATTGTGGGGAAAACTTTAAGGCCCTGTCCTGTTCTTAGGTTCCCCTTTTCCCCTGTTAGGTAAACTTTTTTTTTTTTAAAAAAACCCAAAATTTTCCCCCGGCCCAAAAGAAACCCCGGGGGAGTTCTTTTGGGAACAAGGGGCCGTGTCCGGAAAAGGTATTAAATTTTGCCGTATCAACGTAAAAGGTTGGAAAAATTTTTTTTTTTTAAAAAAAAAAATTTTTTTTTTTTTGGGCCCCCCAAAACAAAAACCACCCCCCAAAGAATTTTTTAAAAAAAAAAGAAAAAAAAATTCCAAAAAAACCCTTTCCCGGGTGACCTACTTTTCCAACAAATTTAAAAAAAAAATCAAAAAAAAATTTAATTTTTTTTCAAAAATGAAGCAAAAAAATTTCCCAAGGGGAACTATATAAGGGGTCCAGCCAGCCCCCCACTATCAATCCCACAACGGGTTAAAAAAACGTTGACGCGCGCAAGCCAAAAAAGGATAGGCCTTTGCAAAACTCACCCCCAAAAATATTTTTACCCAAGAAAAATTTAAAAAAATTTTTTGTCCATGTATTTTTTAAAAAAACTTCCCAAAAAAACTTTAATTATAAATGGATCTAATTTATAAAAAACCAAAGGGAAATATTCTATTATTGTCAAAACTGTTTTTTATGAAACAAGATTCAATTATATTCCTGTCGACCATGGACTTGTAATATATTTTTTCTCAATTTTTTTAAAAATAAATTGGGATGGTTAAAATCTCTTACATAAAAATAGAGCATTGGAATCTTTCCAGTTTCTAATGCTATATTTATGTTGTTTTAATCTTAGTTCGAGATTTTTACCAGTTTGACCTAATAAACTTTTTTCGCAAATTTTACAAGGAATCTTAAGACACTCCACACTTTTTTTTTGGGGGAATTTTTTATCAAAATTTTTTTACTTTCAAGTTTTTTTTGAAACCAACTTTAATATAAAAGTCTTAAGAAGAAAAGGGATATCAACCATTTTTCAGGGTTGGAAAGGGGAAAACCAACTTTTTTTAAGTTGAAAAAGGGCTGGTTGCCCCTTTTTGGATTATAAAAAGTGTTTTCTAGCAATTTTAAAAGTTTTATCTTTTACATTTTTTGGGGTATTTTAAATCATTACCTTTTTCTAAATTTTGAATATTTCCCATCTATGAACTCAGGACTACAAATTCGTAAAGCCTAAAAAACATTGATGAGAAAACAGACATTTTGGGGCTGGGCCGCGCGTCACGTTTAAAACCGTTGGGGGATCTGATAGTGGGGCGGGCCACCCCTTATATAGCTTCCTTGGATGTTTTCACTTTCTTATTTTCCTTTGAAAATGTAGTATTTCCCACAAAAAGCGCTTGGAATTTCTCTATTCTTTTCAAGTGGTTTTTTTTGCATATATATAATAAAATATATATAATATATAAAATTTTTTTAAATATTTTATATATATATTTTTTATTAAAAATTTTTAAAATATGGGTCCTTAAAAATACATGTACGTATATACATGTACGTATTTTAAAGTACGTATTTTTCCCAATGTACGAATATACTTGTACTTTTTTACATGTACGTATAAAACATGTACGTAAAACTGTACTTACAGGGGGCCCCGTTTTTAAGGGGCGTTCCGTTTTAAAACGGCGTTCCGCTAATACGACATTTCAAAATACCAAAACTCACTAAAACGGTTTCCCCCCCCCCTGATTTTCTAATACGGTCCCCGGCGGGGGGGGGCCCCCACCCTTTTTTGTTTACATTCTCCATGAGCTAAATTAGCACAAAGTCCTCCCCCATTTTGTCTGGAAACTCCCAAAATTTTAAAAATGCTTTTAAAATTTTATTTCAAAATTTTATATATACTCTGAAATTTTTATTTTATGAAATACCTGTACCCTAAATAAATTTTACAAAAAAAATCGGTCTTTTAAAAAGGGTCGTATATTACGTTAATAAAACACATTTTCATTAACCCCATCCATGATTTTTTTTTCAAAATTATATAAAAAACACGATGCATAACATATAAATAAGATAAATACACCCCACAGTAAAAAAAAAAAACAAATGTGAATGTGACAACGACTTGCACAAGGGGTATAAAAAACCAATACTGAGTCTCATTAAATGTCGTATATTAGGGTTTTTAATATACAAAATTTTCTTTAATCCCACCCAGATTTTTTTTTTCAAAATTAAAATAATAAACACGATGCTTAACATATAAAAAAATAAATACCCCCCAAAAGTAAATTAAAAAAACCCAAATTAAATTTGCCGAAGCAGACGTTTTCACAAGTGGTGAAAATAACAATACCGAGTCTCATTAAATGCGTATTTTAAACTTAATAAAACACTTTTTCCATTAATCCATCCAGATATTTTTTTTAAAAATTATATAAAAAAACCACGATACATAAAATAAAAAGATGATAAATAAAACCCCCACAATAGAATAAATAAACATAAATATAAATGTGGGACCCCACATAACGGGTACAAGTGAGGGCAAGAAAAACCCTTTCTTCTAACAAACCCTAAGAGAAAAAATTTTGTTACGGGGGAAACCCTGTAGAAAATTTTTCCCTTTCGTATGAAATGTAAAAAATTTTAAATTCAGGGTATACACAAATACATTTTACATAGTTTAACATACATAAAAACAAAACGGAGAGAACCTAGGAAAACCCCAAAAAAAAGTCAGTGTGACTTTTTTTCCATTGCCTTCACCAGAGCTTCTTTTTCTCTCAAAATGATTTTACATGAAAGGGGAAAGTTTTCTTCTTTTTTAAATTTCAACCGTATAATGTAGAGACAACCTGTACACAATGTAACTTGTTAACCCCAAACCAACGGTACATTTTTCGTTTGTTTACAAAAATTACCTTCCCCCCGGTTTTTTTTTTCATAACTTTCGCCTGCCCCCTCTCAAAGTTTCTCATTCCCTTCCCCTCTCTCCCTTTATTCTTTTAAACTCCCTTTACTTACTCCTGAAAACCCAAAATTAAAAACACAAATATTTTAAGGTAAGTAATAGGGAACGTAATACATTTTTTTCGCTCTGGGGTGCTTAAAAAATAAAAGAAAGTAGTGGGGGTGGGGTTGGGTGGTGGGCCCATTACAATACATACCACACTTGATTTCTTACAAAAAATACTACTTGGGCCCCCACCCTAATTAAGACTTTTAAATATTTTTAAAGGGAATAAAGATGCACTATGTGTGTATTTTTTACCTTTTTAAATTTTTTTTTTGATGCCTTTTTTTCTTTGCTAACTTAATAAATGTTTTGTGTAAACTTGTTATCTAGTGTTTTTTTTGCATTTATAATGGAAAAAAAAGGGGGTTCCCTTTACGCGAAATTTTCCCCTTTAAAAAAAGGCGGGGAGCCTGGAACCTAACCCCCGATAAGGGGGGGCCTTTCCGTATATCATGTTACTATATACATGTACGTATATCATGTACTATATACATGTAGTATATACATGTACGTAATACAAAGTACGTATATACATTACGTATATACATGAAAGTATATACATTTCGTAATTTCATGTACGTATATATATGTAACGTATATATAATATATTTTATATATATATATTATATATATATATATAATATATATATATATATATATTATATATATATAATATATACGATATATATTAAAATATACGTATATATATATATATATATATAATATATAATATACGTATATATATATATAAATATATTTTAAAATTTTATATTTTATATATACGTATATAAAATATATACGTATATATATATACGTAATATATATATAACGTATATATAATATACGTATAATATATATATATACCCTATATATTATATATATACGTATATATATATATATACGTATATATATTTTATATATATATATATATATATATATATATATATATATATACGTATATAAATATAAGTATATATATATACTATATATATATACGTATATATATATATTTCGTATATAATATTATACGTATATTTTATATATACGTATATATACTATAACTTTTAATATATATATACTTATATATATATTATCGTATATATATATATATACGTTTATTTTATATATATACTAATATATATATATACGTATATATATATATATTTAGATATTATATATATACGTATATATATATATTTTACGTATATTATATATATATACGTATATATATATATATACGTATATATATAATTACGTATATATATATATATATATACGTTAAAATATATATATATATACGTATATATATATATAGTATAATATATATATACTTATATATATATACGTATAATATATATAATATATATCGTATATATATATATATACGTTATATATATATATATCGTATATAATATTATATACGTATATATATAATATACGTATATATATATATATACGTAAAATATATATATATACGTATATATATATATATATACGTTTTATTATAATATTATACGTATATATATATATATACGTTATATATATATATACTATATATATAATATAGTATATATATTATATGTATATAATATATTACTATATATATATAAGGGATAATTTATTTACGTATATATATATATACGTTAATATATATATATTACGTATATATATTTTAGTATATATATATACGTAAATTATATACGTATATATAATACGTATTATATATATACGTATATATATAACTATATATATATACTTATATATAAAGTTTTATATATATACGTATATATATATACGTATATATATTTTACGTATATATATATATATATATATAATATATATTATAATATATATATATATATATTATATATATATATATAAACAAGGGGCAGTAACCTCTTTTCCTGATATATTATAAATGTAAAAGGAGAAACTTTGTTTTTCCCTTTTTGGGGCCCCCCCCTTTGGTGGGGATAACGGCTGGTTTGAAGAAAGAAAGAATAATATATATATAATATATATATATATATATATATATATATATATAATATAATATATTATATATACGTTATATATAATACGTATATATATATATACGTAAATATATATACGATATATAAAATACTAATATAAAATACGTAAAAAATATACGAATATATAAATATACATATAATATATAATATTTATATTATAAAATATATATATATACGTATTAAATAACAGTGGACCCCGATAATGATCACCGAATGCGACCAATTATGAAAGTGTATTTATGAAAGTGTTTTTCTACAGTTGTTTGGGTGTCTGAAAGGGACTAATCTATTTCCCAAAATATTCCTATGGGAACAAATTCTCAGTACGGCCCCTGAACATACTTCTGGAGTGAAAAAATATCGTTAACCGGGGGTTCACTGTATATATATATATAATTTTTTTACAGCTATCTTGGATCCTGGTAAATTCTTGTTGGAGTATTCATTAGCTGACACTGGTGATTACTTTGTGTTTTTATATTGGGTTTTTGAATCAGACACACACCATGTACATTACACCCACGGGATATTCATGAACACAAATCTAAAGATAATGTCTGGTAAAAAAAATTGAGTTGAGCAGTTTAAGAACATCCAGCACTTATCCATTATTCACTGTGCTTCCCTACAAAGTACTGTACTTTCTTTCCACAGCTAAGCACTTTTTTCAGAACCTGTTATGCCTATTCACTTCTGGTGTTCTTTAGAAATGTATAGTTTTCAGTATCCTGTATATTACCAGTAATAATATAGATGTAATCAATTACAGTATTATTATTATTACTGGATTATTAATATTATTACATTCATGGAGAGTGCTAAATCTGTAAGGGCCATTCAGTGCTACATGGTAGGGATGAAATAAACAAGGACATCAGCTAAAAGGTGTGGAGAAGTCATAACTGATGTCACAAGTCAGTATCAGTTAGAAATCCTTTAGTTAGTGTCTGTTCATTCTCACCTATATGTGGTTACAGAGGTTGATTCACAGCTCCTGGTCCTGCCTCTTCATTGGCCACTACTAGGTCCACTCTCTATTGGCCTTGTACCTCTTCTTAAAGCTATGTATAGATTCTGCCTCTACCACTTCAGTCTCCAGATTATTCCACTTCCTGACAACTCTAAGGCTGAAGACATAATTTCTAACATCCCCATGACTCATCTAGGTTTCCAACTTCTAGCTGTGCCCTGTTTTGTGTGAGTGTGTCATGTGCACATTATTGATAAAACTGTCAGAGATGGTGGACAAAGTATGCATAGCAGGGCATTAGATATAATTAGTACTGTGTATCTTCCTTTCAAGGAAGTTATGGGACTAGTTGTACAGGAGGCTGTTAAAGCATGAGGATGCTGTGTTTAATAAAATACTCCAACTGGATTATTTGCTGGTTCAACAAGTTCTTTACATACCTGGACACATTGCTATTTTTGCTCTACAGTGAATATTTGAATAAATACTATTCACAAAAAGCACTAAGCCCATGAAGGTTATGCAGTACTACATGGCAGAGGAAAAAATAAACTGTGGGTAGAATGTCTCCAACTCTCCATTTTTTTTTTTTTTTTTTTTTTGCTGGAACCTGTAGGACATGGCAAGATTTTCAGATAATTCACTAATGGTAATTCTTCTATTTGAATTGATCAAGTCAAGAGCATGATCAAATTACTAATATCTTGTAAGAAATTGCACATACCTCCATTGATCACTCACTGCATTACACTCTGGGTTTTCTACTTCCTGAGACAGGCATACTTACAAAAATGTTGCTTAATTCAAAAGATGCTTCAAATAGTTTGTGTTTATGTCTTTTATGTATTCTGTCACCCTTACGATTACAGTAGCTGCTCATACTGGCGAGACATGATATTCACCATGAATTGCAGCAGTGACTACTTTCCTAAGCAGAATAGAAAATAGATGATGCAACGGTCTTAAAAGTCATAACAGGTACTGCATACACTAATATAATGGACATCACTTTTTTCAACCACTGGTGTTAGCTCATAATGTATTCACTCTGAAAATTCTTTTATCACACCTCATGTATGCATACAAAACACACACACACATATATAATCATACTGCACTATTGTAGGAAACAGTTATCACTAGCCTCAGCCTGGAGCACAAAATACATCTTCTTGTCTCTTTATTTTGAAGGGTGTACAGCAATAAATATGAATAGTATCTCACAAAATATAAAAATGAGACACTTTTATTAGAAAATATGAAAAGAAAAATATACCATATACTGTACAATTTTTTATACAGCATATGATAAGTGCTGCAATTATCATTTGCTGTATACTTATCTGTTTGCAAAATGACAAGAGGTACTATATCTAAAATTACTAATAAAATGTAATGAATGTAGATTGTGAAGCAAGGTTGGAAATGGTTGATGGTGGAATATGGGAGGGTATGTAAAGGAAATTAAAAGTGAACATAAATAAGAGCAAGGTGAAAAGGGTAAAAAAAAAAAAATGTAGGTAATGAAAGACTGGATATTAGATTAGAGGGAGGGAGTATGGAAGAAGTAAATGAATTCAGATATCTGGGCACTGACTTGTTGGCAGTTGGGTCTATGAAAAATTAGGTGAACCATAAAACAGATGAAGGAAAAAACATGGGTGGTGAATAGAGGCAGCTGTGAGACAGAATTTCATCCAAGGAGGCAAATGAAGGAATGTACCAGAGTATAGTAGTACCAACACTATTATATAGGTGTGAAGTATGAGTTTATATACTGTAGTGAGGAAGTTGGAGACAGTGAAGATGTGTAGTATGAATATTATGCAGAGAATTCGGAGTGTGGAAATTAGAAGATATGAGGTTACCAAGAGTAGGTCTGACAAATGTCAATGAGGTGGTTTATGCATTTAAAGAGGATAGAACAAAATAGGATAACAAAGAGGGCACATAACTCTGTGGTGGAGGGAAGGGGGGGAAGGGATAATCACCCTAGGAAAGGATGGAATGGGTATAAGAGGTTTTGAGTGGTGAGGGCTTGAACATCTAACAGGCTTATGTGAGCATGTTAGATTGGAATTCAGGCAAATTGATTTTATGACTTGATGTGCTGCTAGAGTATAAGCAATGTAACACTTATGAAGGTATTTAGGAAAACCACTTAGTGGACTTTAATCCTGAAGGTGGGAAGGACAATGCCTGCACTCTGAAGGAAAAAGGGGGTTGAGGATGTTGCAGTTTGGAGGATCATTTGAGCTGTGATCTCAGCACACTTCTGGCAAGATAGCAATTGAATTAATGATGGTGAAGGTTTTTGCTCTTTTTTTTTAGGGGGGGGGGGAGTCACAATATATTAGTGGGAGAGAGGTGGTGTGTTAAAAAAAATTGAGGGGCTGAAAGGATTAGACAAGTATAGAATAGAACCTGAGAGACAGTTATTATGTAACCAAAGTTGTACAAGAAAAGTTATGCTAGTATTAAGGAGTTTTTTAACACCAGTCATCTCCCACTGAAAATCTAATATAAAGTAAGAATTGACATAGCTGCATTTTTTCTATAGTACGTAGCTTTTTAGAAGTAAAAAAAAAAAAAAAAAAAAAAAAAAAAAAAAAAAGAAAAAAAAAAAAAAAAAAAAAAAAAAAATAAAAAAAAAAAAGCTGCAAAAGTTGATGGAGAAGGTTGGAAGGGTTTGTAAAAGAAGGAAGTACATAAATAGACACAAAACAAGATTAAGGTAATAGGAGTAAATAGAATTTAAAAAGATCTGTCAGATTGAAAGGAACAAGTATGAAGTGAATGTATAGTACTTGTTGTGGATGTGTTAGTATACAATTATAAGAAAGGTCAGGGAAATCAAGAAACAGAAGGAAAGTACAATAACAGCATGTCGAGGAACCTACAAAAAGAAAAAAATGTTTGTCAGTGAATGCCAAAGGAGGAATGTTACGATTACAGTGGCACTGATGAGTCTGAAAGTTGTAGCAAAAAAAGAAAGCTGGAGGCAGTGGAAATATTGTATCTCAGATCAATGTTTGGTTTGAATGTGATGAAGACAATGAGAAGCACAGAAATCAGAAGACTGTTGTTGTATGAGAGGTACAATTCTAAAAGCATAAAAAAGGTTGTGATGGTTTGGTCAAGTAGAAAGGGTGGAGCAAGACAGGTTGATTAAGAGGGATGCAGGATGTAGGGAGGACATCTGAAGAAGAGTTGGAGGGAGGATGTGAAGAAGATATGAGTTTGAGCATTAAGTACCAATTAGAGGGAAGTGGTGTATGGGAGCTGTGTGCTATTGGAGGGTTTGCATCAATGAATGTACTTAGGAAAACCAGTTAGCAGAAACCGAGTTTTACAGGCAAGAAGTGCATTGCCTACATTTTGAAAAATCAAGCAGGGATGATGCAGGTCAGTGGATCATCACTAGATTGTGATGTCTTTACCTTTTTGGAAAGACAGCTAGGGAGTGAGTGACTGTGAAAAGTTTTTCTTCTTTGCATCACCCTGCTTTAATTGGAAATGGCTGGTATTAAAAGAAATACATACACACATTCAGCATAGTTCTTAAATTTTATATCATTTGCTGATACACTTATATACATTTTAAGCATTACACAGGATCCAAAACATTATACAAAACCTTTCTATAAATTTTTTTTGCATCACAACACCATGACATACAAAATGATTATAAATGTTTGGCCACAAAAACTAAAAATATTATTAAATTTAATGGTACTTACAGTATACATATAGTTATATACTGTAAGTACCATTAGAGCTTGACCCTATCTATCAACTCCAACACCTTTTCATAGATATTTAAAGGGAGAAAAAGTAAAATCAGATGTCTGTTTCCACAGTATGCACATTTCTATAAAAAAGAAGACTGCATACTTTTCATTTGGCATTTCTCTTAATTTGTAAAATACCAGGCATATATGTATGTATATACAGTGGTACCTCGGTAAACATCCACTATGAAATAAATCTGTTTGGAAGTGAAAATTTTTGCTTGGTATACAATCTTTGGAATACGACTTGTGTGTTAGAACTTGTATGGGTCAAAATGAGTCACGACACCACGCGCTACCCTTGTTTATCTCTCTTGTTGTGTTTGGGCCAAGCGTAAAAAGTTATTCAGAGAAGAAAAACCTGCCTCTGAAGGCCCTCCTCATAATAGACAATGCTCCAGCTCACCCTCCAAGCTTGCAGGAATATGTGCTGCAGGAGTTGATTTCATCACTATAAAGTTTCTTCCCCCTAACACAACTCTCATTCAGCCCATGGATCAGGAGGTCATCAGTAATTTCAAGAAACTCTACACTAAAGCACTATTCCAGAGGTGCTCTGAAGTGACCTCTGACACAGAGTTAACCCTGAGAGAGTTTTGGAAAGATCACTTTACTATCACCCACTGCATAACTCTCATTGACAAATCCTGGCAGGAAGTTTCACACAGAACAATGAACTCTCCTTGGAGGAATCTGTAGCCAGAAGCAGTAGCTGAAAAGGACTTTGAGGGTTTTGAGGCTGTCTATAGTGGAGGATACTGTCTCTCTGGGCAGGTTCATGGGTCTGGATGTGTGATGGTGATATGGAGGAGTTAGTGAAGGGGCACAGGGAAGAGCTGACCACTGAGGAGCTGCAAGAACTTGAGGAGGAGGAGCATAAGACTAAGATGGATGCACTCTCTAGAGGAAGCCCCTACTTCATTAATCAAGGAAATCTTTGCCAAATGGATGGACGTCAAAAACTTTGTGGAGAAGTATCACCCCAACAAAGCCCAAACAAACCGCAATAGAATTGTCTGAAATGATCAGACAATGTCACAGTTCCGAAACATCCTGAGGAGAAGGCAGAAGCAAAGTTCTTTGGAAAGATTTTTAGGAAAAGTCAAACCTGGTGAGCTTCAACCAAGTCCCAATAGGAAAAAGCGACAGAAAAGAGAAGGGAACTCTCCTTCCAAACAATAACATTTCCTCTTCCTCCCTTCTCGGCACTATCCTAGTAGGCACTTGACTTTTTTCAACAAAGTGAGGTTAAATTTGCATTTATTTCATCTAATTCTTTTGTATTTTTGTATTTATTTTAGTATTAAGCAGTGTTTAAATTACATATTTTAGTATTAAGCAGCACTGAAATTATTTTATACAACCCCATCAATAAATAATATGCCAATAACAACAGGATTTTTTTCACAGGAACGGATTAATCGTTTTCCCTACGTTTCTTATGGGAAAATTCATTTAGTATATGTCCTGTATATTAACTAAAACACACACACATACACACAATGTATATGTGTGTGTTTTGTATATATATATATATATATATATATAATATATATATATATATATATATATATATATATATGATTTTCTTTCTTTTTTTGGGTCACCCTGCCTCGGTGGGAGACGACCAACTTGTTGAAAAAAAAAAAAAATATATATATATATATATCCCAGGTAGTAGGTTGGTAGACAGCAACTGCCCAGGGAGGTACTACCGTCCTGCCAAGTGAGTGTAAAACGGAAACCTGTAATTGTTTTACATGATGGTAGGATTGCTGGTGTCATTTTTCTGTCTCATAAACATGCAAGATTTCAGGTACGTCTTGCTACTTCTACTTACTCTTAGGTCACACTACACATACATGTACAAGAATATATATACACACCCCTCTGGGTTTTCTTCTATTTTCTTTCTAGTTCTTATTCTTGTTTATTTCCTCTTATCTCCATGGGGAAGTGGAACAGAATTCTTCCTCCGTAAGGCATGCGTGTTGTAAGAGGCGACTAAAATGCTGAGAGCAAGGGGCTAGTAACCTCTTCTCCTGTATATATTACTAAATGTACAGTGGACCCCCGCATACCGTTGGCATCACATAACGTTTAATCCGCATACCGATACATTTTATTGCTAAAATTTTGCCTCGCATACCACTTAAAAACCCGCTCACCGCTGTTCGTCCGAGACGCGTCCAATGTGCGCCTTAGCCAGCCTCACATGTTCCGCTGGTGGCATTGTTTACCAGCCAGCCTCCGCGGTAGCATCCAAGCATTTCGTAATATTACATTTCGTATTATTACAGTGTTTTTGGTGATTTTATCTGGAAAATAAGTGACCATGGACCCCAAGAAAGCTTCTAGTGCCAACCCTACAGCAATAAGGGTGAGAATTACTATAGAGATGAAGAAAAAGATCATTGATAAGTATGAAAGTGGAGTGCGTGTCTCCGAGCTGGCCAGGTTGTATAATAAACCCCAATCAACAATCGCTACTATTGGTGGTACAGCTGCTGCTGCTGCACTGTCAGCTGCTGCTGCTGCTGTAGCATCGTCTGCTGCTGCTGTAGCATCGTCTGCTGCTGCTGCTGCTGCGCTGTAGCATCGTCTGCTGCTGCTGCTGCTGTAGCATCGTCTGCTGCTGCTGTAGCATCGTCTGCTGCTGCTGCTGCTGCTGTAGCATCGTCTGTTGCTGCTGTAGCATCATCTGCTGCTGCTGTAGCATCGTCTGTTGCTGCTGTAGCATCGTCTTGTTCCTGCTGTACACCGTCAGCTGCTGCTGCTGCTGTAGCACCGTTGTTGGTGTGGCTTATTGAGAATACCAAGAAACAATTAACCCCAGAGGATTTGCCACCCAGGATAACCCAAAAAAGTCAGTGTCATCGAAGACTGTCTAACTTATTTCCATTGGGGTCCTTAATCTTGTCTCCCAGGATGCAACCCACACCAGTCGACTAACACCCAGGTGAACAGGGAAAAATGCCTGGAACTAGTGCTCATACTGGTGAATTTAAAGCCAGCAAAGGTTGGTTTGAGAGATTTAAGAATCGTAGTGACATACACAGTGTAATAAGGCATGTTCTGGAAGAAAATACCAAACAGGACCTACAGTACTCAGGAGGAAAAGGCACTCCCAGGACACAGTGTCTCATCAGTCATTGCTGCATCTTCAAAAAAGGTAAGTGTCATTTATTCTTCATTTAGTAGACTAGTACATGCACAATATATACTGTGCATGTACTACTCTACTATTGTGCATGTATCCTTCTCTTTGTGTGTAGGAAAATGTATATTTCACGTGGTAAAATTTTTTTTTTCATACTTTTGGGTGTCTTGCACGGATTAATTTGATTTCCATTATTTCTTATGGGGAAAATTCATTCGCATACCGATTATTTCGCATACCAATGAGCCCTCTTGCACGGATTAAAATCGGTATGCGGGGGTCCACTGTAAAAGGAGAAACTTTCGTTTTTCCTTTTGGGCCACCCCACCTCAGTGGGATACGGCCGGTGTGCTGAAAGAAAGAGAGAACCATGGTGACATTACAGATCCCTGTCTAAGACCTACTTTTACCAGGAAGTAGTCTCCCTCTCTTCTGCACACCCTAACCTGAGCCTCACTATGCTCATAAAAACTCTTAACAGCATTTAGTAACTTACCACCTATTCCATATACGTACTTGCAACATCTGCCACATTGCTCCCCTATCCACTCTATCATATGCCTTTTCTAAATCCATAAATGCAATAAAAACTTCCCTCCTTATCTAAATAGCTGTGTGTGTGTAATATATATATATATATATATAAGTATATATATTATATCATGTATATATTATATATAATATATACAGTGGACCCCCGCATACGGATCGCATTGCATAACGGAACGCTTTGTTCGCTAAAATTTTGCCCGCATAGTGACAAAAAACCCGCTCAGCGCCTTCGTCCGAGACGCGTCCAATGTGCGCCTCAGCCAGCCTCACATGTGCCGCCTGTGCCATTGTTTACCAGCCAGCCTCCGCGGTAACATTCAAGCATACACTCGGAATATTTCGTATTATTACAGTGTTTTCGGTGCTGTTTCTGGAAAATAAGTGACCATAGGGCCCCAAGAAAGCTTCTAGTTCCAACCCTACAGCAATAAGGGTTAGGATTCCTATTGAAATGAAGAAAGAGATCATTGATAAGTATGAAAGTGGAGTACGTATCACCGACCTGGTCAGGTTGTACAAGAAACCCAAATCAACCATCTCTTCTATTGTGGGCAAGAAAACGGCAATCAAGGAAGCTGTTGTTGCCAAAGGTTTAACTGTGTTTTCGAAACAAAGATCGCAAGTGATGGAAGATGTTGAGAGACTCTTATTGGTGTGGATAAATGAAAAACAGCTAGCAGGAGATAGCGTCTCTCAAGCGATCATATGTGAAAAGGCTAGGAAGTTGCATGACGATTTAATTAAAAAAATGCCTGCAACTAGTGATGATGTGAGTGAATTTAAGGCCAGCAAAGGTTGGTTTGAGAGATTTAAGAAGCGTAGTGGCATCCATAGTGTGATACGGCATGGTGAGGCTGCCAGTTCGGACCACAAAGCGGCTGAAAAATATGTGCATGAATTCAAGGAGTACATAGAAACTGAAGGACTGAAACCTGAACAAGTGTTTAATTGTGATGAAACAGGCCTGTTCTGGAAGAAAATGCCAAGCAGGACCTACATTACTCAGGAGGAAAAGGCACTCCCAGGACATAAGCCTATGAAAGACAGGCTTACTTTGTTGATGTGTGCCAATGCTAGTGGTGATTGCAAAGTTAAGCCTTTATTAGTGTATCACTCTGAAACTCCCAGAGCGTTCAGGCAAAAGAATGTCCTCAAGGATAATTTGTGTGTGCTGTGGAGGGCAAACAGTAAGGCATGGGTCACTAGGGAATTTTTCTATAACTGGTTACACCATGCTTTTGCCCCCAATGTGAAAGATTACCTAACTGAAAAGAAATTAGACCTTAAGTGCCTCCTGGTGTTAGACAATGCCCCTGGTCATCCTACAGACGTGGCAGAGTGACTTTATGGGGACATGAGCTTCATTAAGGTGAAGTTTTTGCCTCCTAATACCACTCCTCTCCTGCAGCCCATGGACCAGCAGGTCATTTCCAACTTCAAGAAACTGTACACAAAAGCTCTGTTTCAAAAGTGCTTTGAAGTGACCACAGACACTCGATTGACTCTAAAAGAGTTTTGGAAGGATCACTTTAATATCCTCAATTGTGTAAACCTTATAGGTAAGGCTTGGGAGGGAGTGACTAAGAGAACCTTGAACTCTGCTTGGAAGAAACTGTGGCCAGAATGTGTAGACAAAAGGGATTTTGAAGGGTTTGAGGCTAACCCTGAGAGGAGTATACCAGTTGAGGAATCAATTGTGGCATTGGGGAAGTCCTTGGGGTTGGAGGTTAGTGGGGATGATGTGGAAGAGTTGGTGGAGGAGGACAATGAAGAACTAACCACTGATGAGCTGATAGATCAACTTCAAGAGCAAGAGGCCAGACCTGGGGAAAACTGGTTCAAAGGAGGGAGAGAGAAATTGAAGGAATTGCCTACTTCAAAGATTAAGGAAATGTGTGCAAAATGGCTTGAAGTGCAAACCTTTTAGATGAAAATCACCCTCACACAGCTATTGCAAGCCGTGCTGGTGACTGTTACAATGACAGTGTTGTGAACCACTTTAGACAAATCATAAAGGAACGAGAGGTACAGGCCACTATGGACAGATATGTTGTGCGAAAGAAGTCCAGTGACTCTGAAGCTGGTCCTAGTGGCATTAAAAGAAGAAGGGAAGTAACCCCAGAAAAGGACTTGCCTCCTCAAGTCTTAATGGAAGGGGATTCCCCTTCTAAACACTAACACTCTCTCTCCCCTCCTCCCATCCCATCAATCATCACCAGATCTTCAATAAAAGTAAGTGTCATGTAATTGTGCATGCCTTTTTCAGTTTGTGTGTACTAAAATTAACATTTTTTTGTGGTAAAAAAAATTTTTTTTCATACTTTTGGGTGTCTTGCACGGATTAATTTTATTTCCATTATTTCTTATGGGGAAAATTCATTCGCATAGCGAACATTTCGCATAACAGCCAGCCCTCTTGCACGGATTAAGGTCGCTATGCGGGGGTCCACTGTATATATATATATATTTTTCAAGAAACTGGCCGTATCCCACCGAGGCAGCGTGGCCCAAAAAGAAAAACAAAAGTTTCTCTTTTAAATTTAGTAATTTATACGGGAGAAGGGGTTACCAGCCCCTTGCTCCCGGCATTTTAGTTGCCTCTTACAACACTCATGGCTTACGGAGGAAGAATTCTGTTTCACTTCCCCATGGAGATAAGAGGAAATAAACAAGAACAAAAACAAGAACTAGAAAGAAAATAGCAGAAAACCCAGAGGGGTGTGTGTATATATATGCTTGTACATGTGTAGTGTGACCTAAGTGTAAGCAGAAGTAGCAAGACGTACCTGAAATCTTGCATGTTTATGAGACAGAAAAAAGGACACCAGCAATCCTACCATCATGTAAAAAAATTACAGGTTTCCGTTTTACGCTCACTTGGCAGGACGGGTGGTTGCTGTCTCCCAAAACCTACTACCTACATTTTATCTTTCTTTCAACACACACGGCGTATCCCACCGAGCGGGATGGCCAAAAGGAAAATCGAAATTTCTCCTTTTACATTAGTAATATATACAGGAGAAGGGTTTACTGCCCTTGCTCCCTGCATTATTAGTCGCCTCTTACAACACGATAGCTTACGGAGGAAGAATTCTGATCCCACTTCCCCAGGAGGTAAGCGAAATATAACAAGAACAAGAACTAGAAAGAAAATAGAAGAAAACAACCACAAGGGGTGTGTATATATATGCTTGTAAAATGTGTAGTGTGCCCTAAGTGTAAGCAAAGTAGCAAGCGTCCCTGAAATCTTGCATGTTTTTGAGACAGAAAAAAGGACTACCAGCAATCCTACCATCATGTAAAAAATTTACAGGTTTCCGTATTAACGCTCACTTGGCAGGACGGGTGGTTGCTGTCACCAACCTACTACTACTAATATATATATATATATATATAATATATATATATATATATACAGTGGTCCTTCAATAATCGTACGGCTCGATAGTCATCCTTTTCGGAAATTGTCGCGTTATTTTTGTCCAAACATTGGCTTGCAAATGGTCGGTTGACTCGCTAATCGTCGTTCGTCTTGGACGCGTACTCATGGCTCTGAGCCGCCTTGGCCTCCCTTCCCAGCCAGTGTGGCATTGTTTACCAGTGAGTGAGAGTCCCCTCACTTGTTCATACAAAATATTTCATAATATTCCATTCATTTTAGTGCTTGCAAGTGCTAAATAAGCTACCATGGCTCCAAAGAAAGCTCCTAGTGCCAAGCCTTTGGTAAAGAAGGTGAGAAATACGACTGAATTTAAGAAAAACATCATTGAACAATATGAAAGTGGCGTACGTGTGGCCGAACTGGCCAGGATGTATAACAAATCCCATACAACCATATCTTCCATCGTGGCCAAGAAAAAGGAAATCAAGGAAGCTGTTGTTGCAAAGGGAGTAAATATGCTGACAAAAATGAGATCACCAGTACTCGAAGATGTTGAGAGTTATTATTGGTGTGGATAAATGAGAAACAATCAACAGGAGATACTCTTATGACGTCGATTATTTGTGAAAAAGCTAGGCAGTTGCATGACGATTTGGTAAAGAAACTGCCTGCAATGAGTACTGATAATTGTGAATTTAAGGCCAGCAAAGTTTGGTTTGAGAGATTTAACCTTTCAGGTTTCTGACGTACTATACGCTTACCACCGGGGTTTTTTGAGACTAGTATCCAAATTTTAGCCCCCTAAAATCTAAAGAAAATTGGTGGGCCTACTAAAAAGAATGGGGTCTATGTGGTCCGGTGTGCGCATAAAAAAAAAAATCCTAGCACACAGGGGGAATGAAAAAAAAAACTTTGACAGTTTTTTTGGTTTAAAACAGCGACTTGCACTGTATTTTCTTTGGTATTTATAAGGGGTTTTTATTTTTTCCGGGTTTATTTTAAGAAGGGATACATATTACAGAAATTGAGACGATTTTGATTGGTTTTCAATAAAATACCTTGAAATTGACCCAAAAGTAGCAAAACCTTCGTTTTTCCCAAAGGTAAAAAGTAAACAAACATGCTACACGTCCAATCACTAAACGGGTGAGTCAATATTCTTTCACAATGCGCTGATATTACTTATACCCTTTCTACACTAAGGCAGTAGCTGCATAACAGTAAATCTCTATTTTTTTGAGAATAAAAAATTTAAAGTGGAAAAACAAAGAAATTTAAAAGGGGGTGGGACGCCTAATAACAGGAAAGTTATTTAGTCCAGGGAAAGTCTTTTTTTGTTTATTTGGGCCCTTTTTTTGGAATTGGCATCTTTGAAATTTTTGGGGAAATTGGCAAAATTGCTAAATTCTGGCCACTGATTGGATAGTTTAATCGGTAAATGGGTGGTTTCTTGTACCATTCGATGAAAAAAATGGAGTTCTAGCAAAAAAATTAGATTTCTGTCGACAAATACACTGAATTGGCCGAAAAAAGGGCTCAAATTGGGGAAAAACGCCGATGCAAACATTGTTGAGACCCCTAACTTTGTAGAGCATAATTTCCCTAAGTTTTTCCTCAAATTTCAACTTTGGGCTCATTATTACGGGGGAAAAAATTCCCAAAACTTTTTTAAAAAATTTTTTTTTTTTTTTTGAAATTTGGGCCCCCTGAAACAAGTCAGGGGGGGCTTTCCACCCGAAAAAGGGAAAAAAACGGAAAAAAATAACCCCAGAAAAGGACTTGGGACCTGAGGTGTTGATGGAAGGGGATTCCCCTTCCAAACTGTAAATAATCCAATCTCTCTCCTCCAGTCTTCCATACACTAAGAAGAATCACCAATAAAGGTAAGTGTTATGCTGTTAATGTTTCATTCATCATGTCCCATTGTATTATTTATGTACTACATCTATATTTCATGTAAAAAATTTTTTTGTTTTAATACTTCTGGGTGTCAGGAACGGATTAAATGTATTTACATTATTTCTTATGGGGAAAATTGATTCGAAAATCGTCTATTTCGATAATCGTCGCACTTCCAGGAACGGATTAACGGTGATAAACGAGGGACCACTGTAATAATAATAATAATAATGATGAAAGAAATCTAAGCATAAATAATGGAGTTCACTTGTCAGCAATTAGCCACTCCTTAGAGGTAATTTCGAATGGTTTTTATGGTTGTATTCTCGTTTTTTTGGTCTCATTAATAAAATGGAAGATATATTACAGAAATGGATGTGATTTTGATTTCTTTCACGACGAAGAGTGCCTTGAAATTGAGCTCAACCTAGGACAAAAGGTCAATTGCTTGGCTGTTTCAGAGTAAACAAATGACGTCACTGTCCATTCCAATATGCAGTCGTGAATGGGTTGACATTATTTATACAATTATTGCAATAAGGAATAACAGTAAATCTTATATTTTTTGTGTGAATAAAAATTACAAATTTATATAATAATAATAATAATAATAATAATAATAATAATAATAATAATAATAATCATAGGAAGTAGGTTGATAGACAGTAACCACCCAGGGAGGTACTACCGTCCTGCCAAGTGAGTGTAAAGCGAAAGCCTGTAATTGTTTTACATGATGATAGGATTGCTGGTGTCCTTTTTTCTGTCTCATGAACATGCAAGATTTCAGGTATGTCTTGCTACGTCTACTTTCACTTAGGTCACACTACACATACATGTACAAGCACATATATACACACCCCTCTGGGTTTTCTTCTATTTTCTTTCTAGTTCTTATTCTTGTTTATTTCCTCTTATCTCCATGGGGAAGTGGAACAGAATTCTTCCTCCGTAAGCCATGCGTGTTGTAAGAGGCGGCTAAAATGCTGGGAGCAAGGGGCTAGTAACCTCTTCTCCTGTATACATTACTAAATGTAAAAGGAGAATCTTTCGTTTTTCCTTTTGGGCCACCCTACCTCGGTGGGATACGGCTGGTGTGTTGAAGAAAGAATAATAATAATATGTATAATAATAATACATATAATAATAAGTAGTATAATATAATACAATAATAATATAATAATAATATAATATTTATAATAATAATACATATATAATAATAATAATAATGTACTACATATAATAATTATAATAGACAGCTTCAAAAGGCCATCACGAGATGGCAGTGTTTACCACAACAAAGAGGGAGCAGTTGTGACTGCCTCCACCTGTTACATAATGACATTTTATTCATTTTAGAGTATAGATCAGGTTTCTATGTTATTTATATTGTTATGTTATATTAGATGAACTGTGATAGATAAATAAGCTGTATAGATATTAGCTAAATTATTCATGAAGTATTTTGCCTGGTCTCCAGACAAACTCTCGTCCACCGCCGACACTGCCCATACCACTACATGAATGACATATTTTATTAATTTTAGAGTATATATCAGATTTCTATGTTATTTATAATGTTTATTATGTCATATTAGATGAAGTAAGATAGATAAATAAGCCGTAAAGTTGATATTAGCGAAATTATTGAAGTACAGAATTCCAATGGAACGGATTAATTGCATTTCAATTAATTTAAATGAGGAAAATTGACTCTGCAAACGAGCAAATCCAGTTGCGAGCAAGGTCATGGAATGGATTAAACTCACAAGTAGAGGTTCCACTGTATATATATATTCCGTGACTGAGCTTGCAACTCAATTTGCTTGTATATCAAATAAATTTTCCTCGTTGAAATTAATTGTAATGCCAGTGATCCGTTCCAGCCCTCAAAAAAAAACACCCTATTTCTTTTGTTACAAGTTTTAAAATAAGAAAACTGTATTTACAAATAAGAAATGATTTTTGCCTTTTTTGCCAGGTCCCAGCAATGTTTTAGAAATGCTGGAGCATATATGAAACTTCTTGAAGCATGGTGTAAGATGAGTGTCACTCCACTGCTGACAGTGCAGCAGTGAAGTGACATTTGATGATCGTGCACTACCTTGGCTTTATTTTTCACTGTTACACATAAACATGTCTATCTGTTTCTGTCTATCTGTTTGTTTTTATCTGTCTATTTGTCTGTTTAGCTAGCTCTGTATATTTATCTCTGTCTCTGCTTATCTGTCTTTGTGTGTTTCTGTCTTCCTGTCTCTCTACTTGTCTCTCTGTCTCAGAGAGAGAGCTGTTCATGAATCAACAGGTATTACACATTATGCAGAGTCGTCACATCTGATTCCTGAACAAGTGAAAATGTGTATTACTTGATTATTATGCCTTATATCTACAAGCATAGTATAGCACTTTGTCTGGATTTTTTTCCTAGGTAATTTACACTATGTATAACTGTATTTATGTGTACCTGTGAGATAGAGACACAGATAGACACAGATAGAGAGATAGATACAGACAGGCAGAAGAAGACAGAGACAGCCAAAGCAAATCAGCCAGCCAGCTGGCCAGCCAACAGCCGGCCAGCCAGTCAGCAGCCACCCAACCCTCCGGCCTGCCAAACATGTATTACCCATGTTCCAGAATTGTTTCTCTTTACTTAGGGTATACGTTATATAACATTCTGGCAGGATGACATTACCAGTGGTATCAAAATTGAAAGGATGTTACACATTGGTTATTATCGAGGTTTTTGGCATTTCCTCGGTATCTCCTGTGAGTGGCGCCACATCTGAAGCTCGCTTGTAACTTGGATTTTGGCTCACAACTCAAAGGAAAAAACTGACCGAGCGATGGCTCGTAACTCAGAAAACTCATAAGTTGGGGCACTCGTAAGTCAAGGTACCACTGTGTGTGTGTGTGTGTGTGTGTGTACTCACCTATTTGTGGTTGCAGGGGTCGAGTCATAGCTCCTGGCCCCGCCTCTTCACTGATTGCTACTATGTGTGTGTGTGTGTGTGTGTGTGTGTGTGTGTGTGTGTGTGTGTGTGTGTGTGTGTGTGTGTGTGTGTGTGTGTGTGTGTGTGTGTGTGTGTGTAGTGTATATATTTCTGGAACTCCAAGTGTATTTGGTAGCTACCTGCATAATCGATTATAAAGAAGGAATTACATCTGAACATTAAATTCTGATACAGAAATGTAATACATAAATATTCTGTAATATAAACATATTAAGAAGTTAAATAAAAAATTATCATCAAACAATAAATGATGGACAATGCTTCAGCATAATACGAATGCTATGCTAGAAGTCAAGCATCCTACACAGGCTATAAACTATATGACTCAAATCACAGTTGAAAGTTGCTTTTGTGACAGTCAGCCAGAGAGAGAATATGTTCTTGCTACTCACTGGCCATCAGTTTGCTTTCCCTCGCTTCACCTTGCTTATATTGGCTTTCCTCTTGTCTCTACGATTCTTATCCTAGAAATATGAAAAAAATTAATGCACTTACTGCATATATGTAGTACAGTTTTATTTTGTCTCCTCCTCTGGGGAAATAACTCTTACAAGTCCCACAAAAAAAGCCAGTGTTTAATAAAACATTAATAAAAGGTGCTTCATGAAAAAGCTGTCTTATTTGTAATCATTATCATCTGCCTCATGCATCAATTTAACTAAAGTACTGTATACAAAAAGAAATATTAACTACATGACAACATGAATGAAAAACAAGGAAAGACATCTATAGCCAGTTCTAGGAAAGATTTTATATTATATTTTTAAGGTACTATATTAACCTGTAAACAGTCCAAACATATACAGTGGAACCTCAAATATCGAACTTTCTTCGTTCCAGATGGCTGTTCGAGTGCCGTTACCGAATGAATTTATTCCCAACAAGAATAATGTAAATTAGATTAGTTCATTTCAGACCCTCAAAAATACACTTATAAAACACTTACAAAAATACACTTACATAATTGGTCGAGTTGGGAGCAGTTCGATATTTGAAGTTCCACTGTATATACATTCACTACCCCAGTGCCCCGAATATTTTGAAAAGTAAAAAAAATAATTTTTTTAATGAAAATAAAGAGTACATTTTTCTAAGTGTTATAGGATTAAAATAAAAAAATTAGGATCAGTACTTACTGAGATATGAGGCTGCAAAGTTGGCACTTAATGCTCACCTGACGGCAACATCGAGTCCTGCCGCTTGCAGAAGTGTTGCCGATATACCATTTTTTCTCATTTTTATATTATTTTATATAATTTTTATGTTCTGATAATTACAATTTATTGTAGTTCTTGTCATTTCATAACCAATCTTTATTCTGACACTAATATTAGGTACTGAAATTGTACTCAAATTGTCACAAACACATTGACAGGTGGACATTTACACCTGCCTTGGTCATTTACTATTGTCTAGGAATATATACAAAGTATTTATAAGTCCCAGCAATGTTTTGAATACACGAGAGTATAGAAGAAGAAGGAAGAAGGTAGAAGGAGGAAGAAGAAGGAAGAAGAAGGAAGAAGAAGGAAGAAGGAGGAGGAAGAAGGAGGCAGAAGTTCTCTTTAAGCAATGTGTAAGACAAGTGTCAGTGAGAAGCATCCGGGAGGGCAGTGATAAGATGAGATATGAGATGACATTTGATGGGCACCAGCAAGGGTGCAGAGATAAGATGAGATAAGCTATGACATTTGATGGGCGCCAGCGAGGGTGCAGAGATAAGGGGTGACATTTGATGAGCTCGTATCTCTGATTATCTCTCTGTCTGCTTGTCTCTTTCTGTCTCTCTGCTTGTCTCTCTCTCTCTCTGTCTCAGAGAGAGCCACTGTAAACCAACAGGTATTCTTATGCATTATATCTACAAGCACAGTATAGCACTTCGGATTTTTTTTAGGTTATCCTAGGTAATTTACACTATGTATAATTGTATTTGTGTGTACCTGTGAGACAGATAAAAAGAGATAGAGACAGTTAGACAGAGACAGAGATAGACAGACAGACCCTAAACTTGGGGTTAACATCACTTTCCTCTTAAAATGGGAGTGTTAATATGACATTACATCAGTGAATCCTTGATGTTCCCACATTGTTTGCTCTAGCTGGCACTCAATATAACTGGCACTCCCACAAGGTCCTAAGTGGTCCCAGATTTTTTTAATATAGTGCACACCAAGTGTTAAGACCCATTCTATGCTGACCAGGCATCTCAGGCCAATCGTGCCAAATTCGGAGGCAGGAAAAATAAAACATATGTACGTTTGGGGCGCTAGCGGTAAGAAAGTATACGTTTGGACCGTTTACGGGTTAAATTAGCCGAGTTTGTTCAACAATGAGAATATTACCCTGACATATAGAATACTACCCATACCCTGGGTAAGTATTATTCTCTCCTTATTTCCCACTTTATTTAGCCTCCTAACTCCACATAAATAACTTAAAATTCAGTCTCATCAACACACACTCTTACATTTCACACTTACTAATCTCCATATATCAGTACTCCAATTTTTCCTAGTTAGTTCTTGTAAGCTGTTAGTTTATTATATGCAATACAGTAAGCATGTATGCATGCAAAACTCATAATTCTGTAATATTCTCTCTAATGACCTATATTCAATTTAACAAACTTTGGTGAACAATTATCACAAATATTTAGAGTGGAATATCTTTATTTTACGTTTAACTGCACTTCATATTTCAACTTTTCATTAACACAGATAATTTTTTTCCACACTCTGTATAAAAGGCTAGTAGAAGAATCATTTAATAATCACACCACTTAGTTCATATGGACAATATTCTTCCAAGCACATACTCTAAGTGATTTCAAGTAATTTTTTGACCAAAGCTACTGTCACATCTATACAGTACATCTACTTATTGTAATATTCTTTACTTATATCTTGCTTTGCATTTATACTCTGATCAAAAGCATTCACAGTACCCCATCATGTGTCCAGTCAAACAACAATGCCAACACAAGGCACATCTGTTTTAGTGGACTTTGAAATAAATCTCATAACCTGGCAACAATTTCTAACACTAACTTAACTTTGCTGAAGCAATTATAATTTAAGTGCTATGCTAACACAATCTCCTTTCCAGCCTTATTAACTTATGCAGCAGTAATAATCCTTTTTTTTTCAAACCAATATTGTTTTATTTTTATTTTCAACATTGCACCTATCATGATACTCAAGAAATTTACAATTATTCCCTTCCATTGTTCTTGCTTCTATTTCACTACATTATTTTGGACTTTTTTTATTTCTCTCTGGCATCATCCTGTTAAATGCTTTAACATCTGAAATAAACATGCTAATATATCTATAGTTATGAAACTAATATTTAAGACTTCTGTGCTTCTATAGTTAGTAAATTAATGCTTTCACTACATTTCCTATAAAGTGAAATTAAAGCAATCCTTTCAATCTTTGGTACATTACCTTCTTTCCAAATTTTTTTTTGTATGAAAAACTGTATGTACCCTACTGAGAATTTCCCTTTTACCTTGGCTCCCATAGACAGTGCTCATCACTTAAGTACACCAGATAGAAGGCACCCACAATACTTCAATGTTCGAAGTAATACTCTACCCTTGTAGATCTGTCAATGAAAGAGAGTTATGCTGGCCTTGCAACTCAAAGCAGGCCATTTCAGGAGTCCCTAAGACTCCTGACTGCATCTTCAGTGCTTTCTAATATCGTGTGGGGGACAGTTTTGTGTCCATGGTACCCCTGCACTGTGTGGTCAGACATCTTGCTATTGATGAATTAATATGGGCAAGAGTAAGCTGCTGACACAAAAGACAATTGCAAAGATCATCAGATTACATAAAGCAGGCCATCAAATGAAGCAAATGGTAGATGCCACTGATGTGTGTGTGAGCATCCAGTGAGAACCTGGTTGCACTTGAGGACAGTGTTGATGACATGCCCACACCAAAAGCACATCCAGGGAAGCCTCAAAAAATGTCCCTGCTAATATTAACCGTAATAACATATCTAGAACTGCTTTGCCCAAATCTTTCATGCAGTGTGGTGCAAGGATTTTATTTAAGACAGTGCTTCATTCTACACTGCAAAAACTGTTTAGTGGCTTCATGCCTGGAAAACTCTGAAGAATGTGTGTTAATCACTTCTTAGATGGTTAAAGGATGCCCTAAAGCACAAGGAATGACCTATTTTGTGGTCATGGTTTTTGAGGGGGAGGGAGCATACTTTAATGGTGAGCACTGTAAATAAACTCTGTTTGAATTTAATAAAAAAAATAATTTTTACACTGTCTAAACATATAATTTTAGTTATTTTTTTTAGATTCACTTAGTATATGGTCCATCTTCATTTCACTGCCATCTGGCTGGGTGGAAGCTGCCACGTTGTTTCGCACGAACACACTACTGTACGTTCTTCTCTTTAAAAATGCCTGGAAAAATAATATCACTAAAATCAGTGCTCCTTTATTTATTAAAAGAATCTGACTACTGAAGACAATTAATCTTCTATCCTACAGGGGTTCTGATTTATTCAGTAACTATTCACAAGATGCTTCTGGCATATTTTTGTAGATTTCTATTATTAAGATAAAAACCTCTCACACTTTATTCATACTTTCTCTTCACCATAGCCATAACCTACTTTAAATCTCTAAATCAGTTCTTACCTCACTAGATGAAATATTATCAGATTTTTCCCAATAGTATATTAACTTATGAGTCAATTTGCAACTTTCATTCTGAACTGGACATTAAACAGTATCATAAAATATGACAACACCAAGGAGTAGACTTTCAGACAACATTTCACTTGTAAAGACTATAAAATCTAAGTGGCACGCAAGGTTAATGCTTTTAAATAAAGGAGAAGGCAGCAAGGTCAACCTAAACAGAACAGGATTGTGGGAGACATTAACCCCTTCAGGGGCCAAGGCCAAAATCTGAAGTGGTGCTCCAGTGTCCAAGAAATTTGAAAAAAAAAAAAAAAAAAAAAAAAAAAAAAAAAAAAAAAAACAACTTACAGAATTAAAGAGTATATTTTTGTGAAGGTAATAAGACAAAAAAAAAAATTCTGATCAGTACTTACCGAGATACAGTGCCGAGAAGTTTACCCAAAATGACCTGGTGGTGGCAACATCGACGATTTCCACATACGTGCATTACTTTATTTAGCATTTTTTTGTAGTTTTTTTTCTTTTCTTTTCTAATTTTGTTCTTTTCCTACTAACATTTGGGGCCTGAGAGACCAATACTGTATATAATGTATATATATAAACTCACTGTATTGAACACAATAACCACACTAAAGTTATTATCATATTATTGTTTACCACTGTTGTTTATTACAATAAACATGCACAAATCTTGTATAATACTAATGTTCTATCATATATTTACATATTTACAATCACTGGACATGGTTTTAGAACTGCTGGAGCTTGTGGAACTCCTTGAAACAAGGCACCATGCACAGAGGTACCTTACATTCCTCACACATAAACTGAGTGTCTCTGCGTCTTTGTTGCCGTTGTTTTGTTTGTGCACAGACAACACATCTCTTCTGAGCAAATTTCTTCTGAGTTGAAGGAAGCTGTATTATGAAATGATCACCTTCCGTCCACAAACGCTTGGGTATATTCTCAGGAATTCGAGGACCTTGTTGTATAGCAGGTGTTGTTACCCTGGTACTTCATTATGAGTTGTCTGACAACAGACGAACAAAATTCACCATACGGTGGTCTGTTGACAGTCTTCATTTGGTACATATTATATGCATTGAGCATTGAAATGTCCATGAGATGGAAGAAAAGTTTCATGTACCACATGTAACTTTTACGAACACAATCAACAAAGCCAATCTGCATGTCACATTTGTCAACCAAGCTCATGTTTTGTGTATAATCAATCACTGTCACTGGTTTTCGAATACGCTCATTAGTCACTCTATCAACTTTGCCACTGTCTTGCATTTCGTTAGGGTGAATGGTTGTCAACAATGTGACATCTCGTTTGTCATGCCACCGTAATGCCATGATGTCAATGGTAGTAAACACCTGCACATCATCACCACGAGCACCTGCGTTGAGCCTGGGCATATGTTTACGATTAGAACGCACTGTGCCACACACATCTGTCTTGTTCACTCACAAGAAATCACTGAGTAAAGGGCCTGTGTACCAGTTATCAGTATATAATGTATGCCCCTTACCAAAATAAGGTGCCATCATGCTTCTCACTACGTCACCTGAGATACCCAATAACATCTTGGTATCTTTCAATGTTTTACTTCCCGTGTATACAACAATATCCAATACCAGGCCACTGTCACAGTCACAGAGTACAAACAGTTTTATACCAAAGCGTTTCCTCTTGCTCGGTATATACTGCTTGAATGACAGCCTACCTTTGAACAAAATCAAAGACTCGTCAATTACAAGATTCTTGAATGGATAAAAGTACATGCTGAACTTTTGTTTGAGATACATAAAAACATTTCTAATATTGTATAACCTGTCACTTCTGTCAGGCCTGGTTTTGTCAGAGAAGTGCAACATACATAACAGTAAGATAAACCTGTTCACTGGGATGATTTCACTGAAGACCGTGGTAGAAATTAGCCAATCTTTGGACCAGTATGCTTTTACATTATGCTTATAGACATGAGGCATAAGCATTATTGTTGCAAAAAGCAAATACATTTCTGTAACAGTCGTCTCTTTCCACCAGTGTAGTCTTGACCGTGGTGATATCATCGTATTTGCCATGGTGTACTCAAAATACTTACTTTCCCTGACAATAATTTCCATCAAGGGCTGGTCAAAGAGTATTTCAAAAAATTCCAATTCATTGGCCGTGTTTCCAAGGGAACAAGTAGGTAGAATTCCACTTTGAGAGTCATCAAAGTGGTGGGGCTTGGGAACAAAATTGGGATTTTGCTGCCAATCCCAGATACGGTTTGCTGGTGGATACTGGACATCATAGGCTGGTTGTGCGGGTAGTTGTGGTTGTGGTGGGCTAGTGGCTGACGCTCCGCTTTGTCCTTGAACTGTGGAGCCAGCAGCGTGGGTCCCAGCCTGGGCTGGCGAGTCACGCATGGCCGTGGCACTACCATCATCTACTGATGCCTGTGGTCTATCCATGCCAAGTGTAGCCACATCATCCTCACTTTCACTGTCTATTCCTGGTGTAGGGCCACGGGATGTACTCCGGGATGTACTCCGTCCCCTGGGCACTGCATAGGGTACACTACCCGAGTGCATGCGGCGGCATACATACCGACGCTTCACTGGTGAATATGTTTCCTCACTATCACTACTTGAATGATCGTCAAGAGCAATAAAATCACAATCCACGTCACTATTATCATCATTACTGAAGTCAGAAGCCTGGCCACACGAAAATAATAGTTTTCTCTTGCGATGAGGTACAACTGACCGTGACTGAGGAGTGCCCACACCAAAGGTAGAAAGTTGAGGATCGTCAGGGTTTTCTGCGCTATTATCGAATATCCTGCCTGGTCATTCCTTTCGGTCACTAGCTGATCAAAGCCAAAGAATTCATCTTCATTTCCACTTCCATCAGTGTCAGAACTATCAGATAGGAAGAGGACAGTCCTAATTTTCCTTGGAGTGAGAGCTGCCTTGCGACGAGGCATGGTGAACAAGGGTAACTGAGCTGGCGTTCCCACAATGCTATGCGGACGCCTAGAATTTTTGTTTATGGTGCACACCCACCACGCAGACCCATTCTCTCACATGTAGGCCTATGAGCGTTTTCTCGCTAAATTTGACGCCACTAGAATTTTGGCGTAGATCTACGGTTTGGACACTGAACATGAAACCGTAGATCTACGGGATGGACCCTGAAAGGGTTAAATTAGGCAGACGACTGCTTGGTCAATCCCTGGTTGATTTTGTGCGACAGCAGACCAAAGCTTTTACCAGCTGGTATAAAGCAAGTGGTGTTGCTACCTTCAATGATCTCGTGCAGCTTATTCTGGTTGACAACCTGCTGGAGTCTGTGGGACCAGAGGTTAGTCTTTCTGCAGGATCGTGACTTAACCACTGCATTGGAGGCAGCCAGGTTGGCTGATACCTTTGAAACTAACCACTCATTGGAGGCAGCCAGGTTGGCTGATACCTTTGAAACTAACCGCTCCTTGTCCGAGCAGTCCCATCTCTCTTTTCAACAGTCTGGCATGAGCAGAGATCGTCAACCTTGGAGGATGAAGTGCCAGCTGGAGGGAGAATGTCTACATCAGCCAACTAAGTCATCTGGTGAGCCACGCTACTCAACTTATGGTCCACCTGATGAGAGACAAACCACTCAACATGGTGCAACTCGACAACAGTATCCAAAGAGACACCAGCCAGAGCGACACCAGTTGCAACATTAGCAGGGAGTTAAGGGCAAGCCTGTCGTCTGCTTCCTCTGTAATAAAGTAGGTCACATCCATCCCAACTGCCCCCAAAAACCTCAACCCATGGGGTAAATCTATTGTGTCCCTAGTAACATGTCCCTGAAAGAAGTAGAGAAAGGGATGGTCCTTTATTACTGTCAGAGTCGTATTTCCTTTCAGGAAGACTAAAAAACAACTGAAGTCAGAACCTTTAGAGATACTGGAGCATATTGCTCACTTATAAGAGAGGGAGTACTTTCCCTTTCTGAGAACACCTCCTTCCAATCCTCTGTTTTGCTGGAAGCATTCGGAGGAGCAACATTTTCTGTCCCCTTGCACAGAATTTATGTACAGTGCAAATATTACACTGGATACTTGACTGTGGGTATATCTGAGGGATTCCCCATGGAAGATGCCATGTTATTATTGAGTAATAACATTACCACTGCTAGTGTATGTCCTGAACCCAGAATGATTAATTCTTCTCTGGTGTTGGCCATAACTCAGGCAACATCCCAAGGGTTGTCTGGCGAGAATGCTGACCTATCCTTGGACGACTCTGATCTCGGAATAGCCAATTTGTTTTACGAGGAAAGCTGGCCAGGGCCTCGTAAATTAAGTGAACAGACCTAGATCAAGCCTTCCTATTCCAGGGTTGCAGGATTGCCAGATATCTCTGTTTCCATGCCCGAGGGACTGTCCTCCCGGGAGGAACAACAAAAGGGCCCTTCTTTGAATTTCGCTTTTCAGGCAGCCATGGGTAAATCCTTTTCAGATCATCCGGTCAAGTATAAACTTAAAAACGACTATTTGATCTGCACTGAGACTGGTAAGGAGATAGAGGGTCGGCAACTGTCAGACAGGTTAGTGGTTCCAACAAAGTTTAGACCTCAAATATTGAATATAGCTCATAATACTTCATTAGGAGGTCACCTAGGAATTACTAAAACATTATATAGAATCACAAAAGAATTTTATTGGCCAAAATTAAGGCAGGATGTGAAGAACCATATCCGGTGTTGCCAAGAATGTCAGCAAGTAGGGAAACCTGGACATTCCATTAAACCTACACCTCTCCAGCCTATGCCTGCTGATGGAGAAGCTTTTGCAGATTTAATTATAGATTGTGTAGGTCCACTAAGTCAAAGTCTGGAAATCAGTACTTATTTACCATAATGGATAGAGTAACTAGATACCCTGAAGCAATTCCCATGGGCAGTATTAATACTAAAGCCATTCTCAAGGGTTTAACTAGATTTATTTCTTGTTTTGGCATTCCTAAAACTATTCAAAGTGATCAAGGTACTAACTTCACTGCCAAAGCATTCAGGGAAGCATTAACTAGGTTAGGGATAATCCACAACTTATCCACTGCCTATCATCCTCAGTCCCAAGGCGCCTTGGAAAGATTCCATCAGACGTTAAAATCCATGATGAACACTTTTTGTATGCATTTTCCTACAGATTGGGATGAATCACTACCTTTGTTGTTGTTTTCAATAAGAGAAACTGTGCAAGAGTCTACTGGGTACAGTCTGTTTGAGCTGATCTTTGGGCACAATGTACGAGGTCCTCTTCGGGTACTCAAAGAAAGATGGATGGGAGAAGACGTTAGCTCAACACTCTACAACCTGTCTTCAAGGTTGCAGGTGGCACGTCAGTTAGCCAAGGCTAGCCTAAAGACAGCTCAAAGTAAGATGGAACAGAGGTATGACAGAAATGCACAATTCTGCTCCTTCCATCCAGGAGACAAGGTGTTGGTACAGGAACCTATACCTGGCCACACCTTAAAAGCTAGAATTAAGGGACCTATGCAAATTGTAAGTAAATTATCTGATGTAAATTATGTGGTATCTCCCCTTGATAAGACCTCAAAAACTAAAACTTACCACATTAATCAATTAAAATCTTTTCATACACCAGATAAAGTCCCAGTAATGACTCTGTCCTCTACCTCTGAGGACAACTCAGATTCTTTGCACTATTTCTGAAATTTATGTCAAGCTTCCAAACTCTGTCCTCCTCAAGGACCCTAACCCTTTAATGGTGGGGCTATCTGAAACTCAAGCAACAAGTTTAACTGCGCTTCTTCAGTCATACCCTGATATTTTTTCAGATGTGCCGAAAAAATGTACGTTAGGTTATCATGACGTAGATGTGGGAAACTCTAAACCTATTAAACTCTCCCCCTACAGAGCTAATCCTGAAAAGCAGGAGGTAGAATTTCTGTTAGAGCATGGGTTAGTGGAGGAGTCATCTAGTCCATGGGCTTCACCGTGCATCCTTGTTAAAAAAGTTGATGGAGGTTTTCATATGTGTACAGACTACTGTAAGGTGAATGAGGTCACAATCACAGATGCTTACCCTCTTCCTCGTCTGGATGACGTAATCGGCTTTGTGGGTAAGACTACTTTTGTGTCAAAGTTAGATCTCCTTAAAGGTTACTATCAGGTACCTTTGATGGATAAGGCGAAGGAAATCTCTGCCTTCGTAATTCCAGGAGGTCATTATCAATATACAGTTACCCCCTTTGGAATGAAAAACTCCCCCTCTTCATTCCAGAAACTTATCCATCAGGCTATTAAAGGACTTGAAGGCACGGCAGCGTGCCTGGATGACATCGTAGTGGTGTCTGATACTTGGGATCAACACCTATTTAGACTTAAGGCTCTCTTTGAGACCTTTCAGAGTTCCCATTTAACTGTTAATTTATCTAAGTCTTCCTTTGGCCAGGCCACTGTTACTTTTCTAGGCCATGAAGTAGGTAGTGGCAAAGTTGCTCCTAAATTTGATAAAGTTCTTGCCATTAAAGATTATCCAGTTCCACATGATAGGAAATCTCTTCAACATTTCCTAGGCATGATAGGATTTTACAGAAGATTCTGTAGAAATTTTTCAGACATTGTAGCCCTTCTTACCTCTCTTACCAGCCACAAAGTTTCCTTTAATTGGACCCCAGAATGTCAAAATGCTTTAACGAAAGCAAAAAGATTATTGTGTACTGCACCCATTCTTTTGTCTCCAGACTTCTCCAAACCTTTCTCATTACAGGTTGATGCTTGTGAGTCTGGGGTTGGGGCAGTACTGTTGCAAAACAGGGACAAGGAGTTGCAGCCTGTAGCCTTCTTCTTACTAAAGTTCCAGCCGCACCAGAGGGCTTACTCTACTATCGAAAAAAGAAGCCCTCGCGCTGGTACTGGCTTTGGAGCACTTCGATGTTTACGTGGGCCAGACTTCACAGGTGGTCACTGTCTATAGTGACCACAACCCTCTAGTATATCTCCAAGCCATGAAGAACCACAATACGAGGCTCATGAGATGGAGCCTACAACTGCAACCCTATTATCTCAGAATATTACACATTGCCGGCAAAGAAAATAAGTTGGCAGACTCTTTATCTAGTCTAAAAATTATAATTATATATTAGGTTAGGATATGTTAAGGACCTTTGGTAACCGCTTTCAAGCTCTTTTTTTTTTTTTTTCCCCTTCTGTGGGTTTTTTTTTAAGAGAGAGAGTGCGGGATACTGTCCTCCCGCACTTTGGACCTACATTAGCCTGACTGTCTGCTATCTCACTCTAAGTTTAGGGTTTGGCTTTTTGTCGCGAATAAAGCTGAGCTTTATCTAAGAGTTGGATGGTTGAGAGGAAAGGCGGTCCCATTATATGGTGCCATGGTGGCACGGTTACCAATGGGAGGTGGGAGCCTAAGCCTGACCCCTCTCGGGGTGGGGGTGTGGCATGCAAAGAGTACGTAACCTTTATTCGGTGCATATACACACCCTCACTGAAAGGCTATCTCCCCCAACCAGCAAACCAGGTACTAAGGGTTGATGATGGGGCCCCCGTCGTTCAATCAGTACCCAGGTTCCAGCCAATAAGAAGATGGTTTTGGCATTCACAGAGGTGTTGTGGGTGCCACTCACCTGTCTGCCCTTGTCATTCCCATTCTAGAGCTGGTTGAAGCACGGTCTGCTCTCTAGTGGCTTCTATTCTGCCTTGCTTACTGTGGAGTCCACTAATACCTATTGTTGTACATAGTGTATATAGTGTACATACTTCTGTTCTAAACTGGTGAAGGATAAAACAAGTCAAAAGTTTTTCTGCTGTGTTTATTTTGCTCCCTTTACACCCAGGATAACAGGCCTTTGGGACTCCTGGGTTGTAATACCTTAATTAACTCTATACTCTCTCAGATACTCCTGACCTAATCCCATTTATTTCTCCCAATTGATACTCCACTAACTCCCTCAGCTCTGTTTCACTTAGAGCTTGGACACCAAACTTCCTTCATAACATTGCAATCTTTTCTTTCTTATCATCTTCACTACATCCATGCACATTCAAACAGCCCAGCTTTATTAAATGGCAGTAAAGCAATTGCAAAGAATTACAGACCAATAGCACTAACGTCCCACATCACAAACATCTTTGAAAGGGTTCTAAGAAACAAGTTTGCCACCCACTTAGATACCCATCAGTTGCACAACCCAGGGCAGCATGGGTTTAGAGCAGGTCTCCCAATTACTGGACTACTATGACATGATCTTGGATGCTCTGGAGGACAAATAAAATGCAAATGTAGTATACACAGACTGAAAAAGCCTTCAACAAGTGTGATCATGGTGCAATAGCACACAAAATACATGACAAAGGAATAAAAGGAAAAGTTGGTAGATGGATCTATAACTTCCTAACAAAAAGAACACAAAGAGTAATAGTAAACAGAGTAAAGTCAGTGGTGGCTAACATGAAAAGCTCTGTTGCATAAGGTACAGTACTTGCTCCCATCCTGTTCCTCATCCTCATATCTGACATGGACAGAGATGTAATCCACAGCACCATGTCCTCCTTAGCAGATGACACCAGAATTTGCATGACACTGTCATCCATTGAAGACATTGCAAGCCTCCAAGCTACATCAACCAAATCTTTACATGGGTTGCTGAAAACAATGTGAAGTTCAACGAAGACAAATTTCAATTACTCTGCTATGGAAAACTTGATGAAATTAAAACTGTATTGGAGTATAAAACAAATTCCAGCTACATAATAGAGCAAAAAACAATGTATCTACCACATCTGCTAGGAAAATGGTAGGATGGATAATGAGAACCTTCAAAACTAGGGATGCCAAGCCCATGATGATTCTCTTCAAATCACTTGTTCTCTCTAGGCTACAATACTGCTATACATTAATGGCCCCTTTCAAGACAGGTGAAATTGAAGACCTGGAGAATATACAGAGAACTTTCACGGCACGTATAGGTATGATAAAGCACCTAAATTACGGGAATGGTTGAAGTCACCTTGATTTGTACTCCCTGGAACACAGGCGAGAAAGATACACGATAATATACCCTTGGAAAATCCTAGAAGGACTAATCCCAAATCTGCACACAAAAATCACTCCCTATGAAAACAAAAGACTTGGGAGGAGATGCAACATTCCCCCAATGAAAAGCAGTGGTGCCACGAGTACACTAAGAGACAACACAGTAAGTGTCAGGGGCCCAAGACTGTTCAACTGCCTCCCAGCCTACATGAGGGGGATTACCAAAAGACCCCTGGCTGTTTTCAAGAAGGCCCTAGACAAGTACCTAAAGCTAGTTCCTGATCAGCCAGGCTGTGGCTCATATGTCAGTTTACGTGCGGCCAACAGTAACAGCCTGGTTGATTGGGCCCTAATCCACTGCGAGGCCTGATCACAGACTGGAGCATTGGGTCATTAACCCCTAAAACGTTCTCCACGTATACTCCAGGAGAAGGGGTTATTAGCCCACTGCTCCTGGCATTTTAGTCGCCTCTTACGACATGCATGGCTTACAGAGGGAAGATTCTTTTCCACTTCCCCATGGAGATGAAATGAAATAAATATGAACAAGAACTATTTAGAAAATAGAAACATATTCATATTGGTGTGAATACATATATGTGTACATGTATATGTAGTGTGCCTAAGAGTAAGTAGAAGTAGCAAGATGTACCTGTTTTGTTGTGTGTTGATGAGACATAAAAGAAATACACTAGCAATCCTACCATGGTGTAAAATAAATACAGGTTTCTACCAACCTACTACATATTCCACATGCATTTGGCATGATGGTAGTACCTCCCTGGGTGGTTGCTGTCTACCAACCTACTACATACTGAAGTACAGAAGTTCTTCTTTCTTTCAACGTACTAGCCATATCCCACCGAGGTGGGGTGGCCCAAAAGGAAAAACGAAAGTTCCTCCTTTTAAATTTAGTAATATATACAGGAGAAGGGGTTACTAGCCCCTTGCTCCTGGCATTTTAGTCGCCTCCTACAACATGCATGGCTTACAGAGGAAGAATTCTGTTCCACTTCCCCATGGAGAAGGTACAGAAGTTGTTGCCATTAAATACTTCAACACTGGCAAATAAATTAAGAACACTATTAATTAGGTAGTAACAAACTGTCCTTTGTGAATCTCTCCCACACTCCCATTCTGTTTGGGTTCACTTCAATGTCTTTTGCTTTAGCTGTGGCTAGGCCCTGTGCATCTATTAGATTTCATATAAACAAAACATCATCTCAAATGAAGTTTACTGCCAATCTTATGTTCCCATATTTACATCTATTAGTACTTCATACTCTTATCAACCACACCGTAAAATATGAAGTGTATAACAATGCATACCCTCTTCTGATAGCATACAGATATCTTATTTACAGATAACCTTGAAATTGTACCATAAATCACAAAAGTATATTCAGCAAGTTCTTTGCACTGCAATTACTTGTAAATAATTAGCTAAATAAAATGATAGAACATGGATCTATCTTTGCAGCTCTCCCATTCCACCAGCAGGAGACAAAACAACCCAAGTCATGCCACTATAAGTGAAAAATACAATAATTAAAGCATGTGTGTACATTTTGAACCAGTATACAATGCACCAGTATTGCAATTTGAATCATGCTAAAAATTGAAGAAATGGTCACCAAAACCACATTTTAAATTCAAGATAGAGATAAAGATACAACAGTTGCCATCAGTATATGCATTAACTCTATATTTCTCAAACAAATTTTTGTTGATTAATTCCAAGAATACAAAGTTCAAAAGAAATAAAATTTCTGTATTGAGGAATGAGGCAGTGCATATATATTTAGTCACAGTTTTATGAAAAGACAACATTATTTTGAGTCTACCAAACTACTTACAACTGGTTGTACTATCCAGTTATGGCTCCAAAATTTTAAAACAGATTCATCACAATTAAAAAAATGAATTTGCTGTGTGCATCTTCTGTAGAGCATGCCAAACAATCACCACTTCAATGCTTTATTTACCAAACATGTACAGTGGACCCCCGGTTAACGATATTTTTTCATTCCAGAAGTATGTTCAGGTGCCAGTACTGACCGAATTTGTTCCCATAAGGAATATTGTGAAGTAGGTTAGTCCATTTCAGACCCCCAAACATACACGTACAAACGCATTTACATAAATACACTTACATAATTGGTCGCATTGGGAGGTGATCGTTAAGCGGGGGTCCACTGTACTTGCAAGCTTTTTAGACTATTACAAATTAGGTACAAGAAGTTACCTTTTCTTGAGCCTCAAGTGCTTTAGCCAATTTCCAGGAGAGTATAGCTGAGATGAAGAACATGGGTGAAAGACAGAGTAGAAGGTACCAGCAAAACTCCCATGGATTTCTGTAAAGCCAAAATTTATAAAGATAATACTGTGCTACTGTTATACAGGGTGTCCCAAAAACTAGTGCATATACACTTGTACTCCATTCTCATTAAGGGATTCAACTGTCTCTGGACCCCATTTACATTTTCACATTTCCAGTACCACTTCAGTACAAATTTCTGTTGTTTAAATATAAGTCTGTCATTATCCATTTTAAGGGTAATTTTTACCTAAAACAAAAATGTTACAGAGCTATGGGGAATTAGTGTAGACATTTTTTTGAGACACCCTCTATTTATTAAAAGCAATAAAAAGCATTTTTAACTGTATAGCTATGGAAGCACCATGACTTTTACTGTATCTAGTGACCTTAGTCCATACAATTCAGAATCCTTACTAACACAGTACAGGTAAGTAAGACACATGTGCAACAACAGTACTGTATTACTGTCCCAGTCCGAATCTCAAGTGATAATATGAACTCTTATAGGAAACCTAGATATTCTTAATGTGAAAAACTCATTTTACACATGGGAAATTACTGTCCTGTCCACATCTCGAGTTATGACATGGAATCTTATGGGGAAAATTAGATCTGCTAATCATAATTTAACTATTCTTACAGTCCCTATCCTGGATGACTGTATAATATAAATGAATGAAGGTGAATGTGCTTTCTTCTTTGAGTCATTCTGCCTTGGCAGGAAGTGGCTGTTGAGGTTAAAAAAAAAAAAAGTGTGCATGTGTGTGTATAGTGCATGTCTGCATGCACACACACACACACACACACACACACACACACACACACACACACACACACACACACACACACACACACACACACACACAATCTTATATATATTTACGGAATCTATTTAACTATCTTGCCTTTCCTTGCTTCCTAGCACTGTCTCCCTGTGTTCCATTTTTCACACTCAATGCACTTTTCAATTTAAAAAAAAAAACAAAAAAAAAATGGCTGTTTATATTTCTAACTTGCCAGCTTATTTTACTTAAAAACAATATTATTTTCATGTCTTGGTATACCTCTTTACAATGTTTTTCCTCAATCATTTAAATTTTCAAAGTATCTTACCTGGCAGCATACACAACTAGCTGGTGCAACCATCCACCACTGACCTCCTCTATGGGAGTTTTTATAGCATCGTCACCATCCATTTCGTTGTCTGAGGGAGAAAAATGTAAAATGTTGAACAAATGATTAATCATCACTTGAATGACAGACAAAATTCCAACAAATGACATAAAATAGACACATTTATTTATTACACAACCAACTTCACACTTAACCAAAAAGTCCAATAAAGCTGTGGAAAATATTCTCTGAGATTTATTAATGTGCTATATAAATCACAGCAATGTGTGGTGTGAATATAATGCAGAGAATTCGTAGTTTGGAAGTTAGGAGGAGGTGCGGGATTACCAAAACTGTTGTCCAGAGGGCTGAGGAAGGGTTGTTGAGGTGGTTCGAGACATGTAGAGAGAATGGAGCGAAACAGAATGACTTCAAGAGTGTATCAGTCTGTAGTGGAAGGAAGGCGGGGTAGGGGTCGGCCTAGGAAAGGTTGGAGAGAGGGGGTAAAGGAGGTTTTGTGTGCGAGGGGCTTGGACTTCCAGCAGGCATGCGTGAGCGTGTTTGATAGGAGTGAATGGAGACAAATGGTTTTTAATACTTGACGTGCTGTTGGAGTGTGAGCAAAGTAACATTTATGAAGGGGTTCAGGGAAACCGGCAGGCCGGACTTGAGTCCTGGAGATGGGAAGTACAGTGCCTGCACTCTGAAGGAGGGGTGTTAATGTTGCAGTTTAAAAACTGTAGTGTAAAGCACCGTTCTGGCAAGACAGTGATGGAGTGAATGATGGTGAAAGTTCTTCTTTTTCGGGCCACCCTGCCTTGGTGGGAATCGGCCAGTGTGATAAAAAAAAAAATATAAAAAAATCACAGCATTATTTGTATTTTTATTAGTCAGCTTAGTTATGGAATATCCTTATGTGAGCCCAAAAATAAGATAAATACAGTCTACCTACCTACCCTGGAGGGTGTTCCAGGAGTCAATGCCCTCGTAGTCCAGTCCTTGACCAGGCCTCCCAATGGATCAGGGCCTGATCAACCAGGCTGCTACTGTTGGCCATACATAGTGCAACGTATGAACCACAGCTTGGCTGGTCGGGTACTGACTTTAGGTATCTGTCCACCTCCCTCTTGAAGGCAGGCAGGGGTCTATTGGTAATTCCCCTTATGTCTGATGGGAGGCTGTTGAACAGTCTTGGGCCCCAGACACTTATTGTGTTTTCTCTCAGTGTACCAATGATGCCTCTACTTATCACTAGGGGTATGTTGCACCATCTGCCCAATCTTTTGCTTTCATATATAGTCATTTCTGTGTGCAGATTTGGGATCAGCCCCTCTAGGATTTTCCAGGTGTACAATAAGATGTTTCTCTCCTACCTGTGCTCCAGTGAGTACAGATCAAGTGCCTCTAAGCGTTCCCAGTAAGTAAAGTGTTTGACGGAACTTACATGTGCAGTAAAGGCTCTCTGTACATTCTCTAGACCTCCAATTTCATCTGTCTTGAATGGAGCTGTTAGTGCATAGCAGTAACCAGCCTAGAGAGAACAAGTGATTTAAAAAGGATCATCATTGGCTTGGCATCCCTTGTTTTGAAGGTTCTTATTATCCATCCTATAATTTTTCCTTGCAGATGTGAGTGAAAATTTTGTGATCCTTAAAAGTGAGAGCATCATACATTTACACTCCCAAGTCCTTCACACTACTTTTCTACTTTATTGTGTGACTAGAGTTTATAGTATACTCAGTTCTAGATATTATTTCCTCCAGTTTTCCATAACAGAGTACAGTGGTACCTTGACTTATAAGTTTAATTCACTCCGTGACCTAGCTCGTAATTCAGTTTGCTTGAACATGTATATCAAATAAATTGTTTTCATTGAAATTAAATGAAATGCCATTAATCCATTCCAGCGGAATTCCTGGTTCTCAGGAGGCAGGAAACAATACTTCAATATAATGCTAATATCAATTCTACGGCTGATTTATCTATCACAATTGATCTAATATGACAAAATAAACAATATAAATAACATAGAAGCATGATATACACTATAGAATGAATAAAATGTCATTATTTGACAAGTGGTGGCGGCCATTCCCAAGGTAAAAATAATTATCACTCTGACCACATCTTCCCATTCTTGCCCTTCTGAGGTCTTATTATAAGAGAAAATGGAGTGTTTGTGAGGCTAACTGCACTAGGTCACGAGTTTCATAAGGAAAACACTAAAACAAAAGCGATTTTCTCGGATTTATTTTTTCCCGAGTCAGGAGATCGGCCCATGTTTTGGGTGACTATCTTGGAAGTAAATCAGCGTAAATGCCTCGTGTCTTCTCGCAGAGAAGGCACAAGACATGAAGTACATACTACACTTGTACTGCCTCACTAAGCCGACTATAGCACACCTCGTTCGTGTTTTTCTATGATTTCATGCTTTAATTCAATGGACATCATCCTCATCTTCTCAGAACTCTCCTTTGCACTTACTTTCTTAGGACCATGGTTAGAAAAAAGAAATTTGGCAAAATAACTGCACAAAACGCAAGCACAACACGAGAGATGCTTCCACAGCGAGGTAACCACATGCACTGTTGTGGAGTTCGCTGCGCCAACTAGTAGCGGCATATCTGAAGCTCGCTTGTAACTTGGATTTTGGATCGCAGTTCAAAGCAAAAAATTGACCGAATGACGGCTCGTAACTCAGAAAACTTGTAAGTTGGGGCACTCTTAAGTCAGGGTAGCACTGTAGTTGAAATTTTGTCTTCATCAAACATCACATTGTTCTCCATTCCCAATGGAAAACTCGGTTTATATCTGCATGGAGATTTACTGTGTCCTCAATGGATGACAGTCTCATTCAGATTCTAGTATCATCTGCAAAGGATGACATCTCTATACCTAATATGAGGATAGGGAACAGGATGGGGGTGAGTACTGTGACTTGTAGGACAGAGTTTTTTCACTGTGGCAGACTCAGACTTAACTCTGTTTACCACTACTCTTTGTGTTCGACTGGTTAGAAAGTTGAAGATCCATCTGCCCACTTTGCCCATTATCCATTTAGGATGCATTTTATGTGCTATTACACTATGATCGCACTTGTCAAAGGCTTTTGAAAAATTGGTGTATACTACATTTGCATTCTGTTTGCCTTCCAGTGTACCCAAGACCATATTACAGCAGTGCAATAGTTGCGAGAGACAGAATAGACCTGTTCTAAGCCTATGCTGCCTTGTATTTTGCAATTGTTGGGAGTCCAAGTGATTTGAAATCATGCTTCTTAGAACTCTTTCAAAGATTTTTATAATGTGGGATGTTAGAGCTATTGGTATATAGTTTTAGCTACTGCTTTGCTGCCACCTTTATGGAGTGGGGCTATATTCGTTGTTTTTAGCGACTGTGGGATTACACCCGTGTCTATGCTCTCTCTCCATACCATACTTAAGGCAAGCGAAAGGGATTTCTTGTCATTCTTAATGAACACTGAGTTCCACGAGTCTGGGTCTAGAGCTGAGTACATGGGCATTTTGTCAATGACTTTTTCAAAGCCCAGTGGAGTTAGGGTTATGTCAGAAATATGGCATACACTGACAGGATTTTGAGGCTTACTCATGAAAAAAATCATTTGGACTGTCAATCTTTAGACTGATTAATGGCTCACTAAACACAGAGACGTACGGAGACTTCAGTATCTTGTTCATTTCTTTGTTGTCATCGGTTTAAGTTCCATCTTGTCTGAACAGGGGCCCAATACTAAATGTGGTTATTGCCTTGTTTTTGGCATATGAAAAGAAATATTTTTAATTTCTTTAAATTTCACCAATTGCTTTTAGCTTCTCCTGTCTCTCCTGGATCCTGTATGAATTATTTAACTTAAGCTCAATATTTTCCACTTTCCTGGTCGGTGCTTTCTTCCGTATTTTAGATAATCTAGCCCCTTTGAGGAGCTCAGAGATTCTTCGCCTTCTCCTGTAGAGGGAGCATCTCTCTCTCTAGTTTACTTCTTCTCTTCTTTTTTCTTAGGGAAATATGCCTTGAGCATGCTTCAGCTGCCAGAAAGTTAGTCTTTTCAAGGTACTGGTTTGGATCCATGTTATTTAAGGCATCTTTCCAACATGTTTCCAGTTGATGTTCTTGTTGTTGAAGTTGAATTTGATGAAGGCACCCTCACAGCTGTATGTATTTTAATAATAATATTATATCTTTATTTCTACAAGTACATGTACATGGCATACAGGCCTAGCTGACATCAATGACATACTACTATATAGAAAGCCACTTATGTTATTTCAGGCAAATTAGCTCAATTTTTTTCCCAGGATGTGACCCACACCAGCTTACTAACACCCAGGTACCCATTTTACTGATGGGCGAACATGGACAACCGATGTAAGGAAACAAGCCCGGACACTCACCGTGTGAAGTGAGAACTTTTGGCACTAGGCCACGGGCCACCGTAGTGGGACCCTTGTGTATATAAGTTTGGACTTCAATTAGATTATGATCAAAATTAGTTGTTTTTTATATTATATTTCTTACCAGGTCATCATTAAAAATAAGGTTGGTAGAATTACCGACAATATGTAAAGTAAAAGGACACAAGTGCAACTAATGTGACATTTTATTGTGGCAACGTTTCGCTCTCCAGGAGCTTTATTAAGCCATTACAAACAATACATGGACACAGAGGGTATATATAGGCTCAGAGTGAGGTGCATTTATTACTACTACTACTACTACAACTTTTGTCACTACTACTACCACTAGTATTGCACCTCACTCTGAGCCTATATATACCCTCTGTGTCCATGTATTGTTTGTAATGGCTTGATAAAGCTCCTGGAGAGCGAAACGTTGCCACAATAAAATGTCACATTAGTTGCACTTGTGTCCTTTTACTTTACATTAAAAATAAGGTAAGTGTGTTTTCCAGTCTGGTTGACTCCACTATCTGTTGGCTTAGAGTGTATTTATTGCAGAGATTCAGCAACTTATGTGTGTGTGTGTGTGTGTGTGTGACTTTTCATCTGAGCTGTCTCCAGGGATTGTCTCTGCTATAACTTTATTTGCTACATTCTTCCATTCTGTATGTCTTAATTAAACTGAAATCATGAAGCAGCAAAATGTTTGTGGCTGGGGATGGAACGTTTTCCAGACAGTTGCATCTGGTGGCTTATATACAACCACAATGACTGAGTTTTAGTTCTTGATCTTTATTGTTAGACCTTCAACTACATCATTTGTGGTATTCAGTAACTATGACATACAGGCCAAATCCTCCTTGTTGCCTGCTGTTTCTGTCACCCTGTTATCCATATATTTCACTGTCAAAGTGGTCTTTGGTGTGGGTCTTTGTGAAGACTTCAAACATCGCATTTGACTGCTCTAGAAGTCCACTGATGAAAGGTATTTTGTTGTTGGTGGATGGCTTAAGGCTCTGTATATTCGCAAATACGAATGTGGCCGTATTGCTTGTTTGTGGGGGGGTTTTTGCTGTTAGCATAAGTGTTCGTGAAATGAATTTAACAATCAGAAAGTGGAAATAAGTGGCATGTTATCAGTTTCTCCAATGAGAAAAAGCCACTGATTCACACATTTTAAAACTCAGTTACAGCCTCTCCTCGCTTAATGACGGAGTTCCATTCCTAAGACCAAGTCGGTAAATGAATTCATCACTAAGTGAGGCACACACTATAATGGTTATGGGTAGGTGTCAATCATCTTTGATATTATTTTAATGTCACCTTTGCACCATATATAATATTTCGGTATATTTTTAAATGTTTGTACAGTAGTGTACCGTATATTGTAATAAACAGAATAGAAGAAATCAGTCTTATATAAGTGGACCCCCGGATTTTGACCCCAACGGATTACAATAATGGGATAAGGGGACTTTTTTTTGCGTCAAAATAAACAAAGAATCTTAAGTATTCGCCCAATTGTGCCCCGCGCGGCTGAGCAGCCGGGAAACTCCATGTACCCCAGTGTGCTTTTTTTTTACAAGCCCTGGGATGTTCCATGCATACAGCGATACTTTTGTATTATTTCCCTTGTTTTTAGTGCTTGTAACTGCAAAAAAAGCCACCCTGGGCCCAAAGGGGAAAACTTCTAGTCCAGCCCCTTGATAAAGAGGGGAAAACACTATAAAAATTTAAGAAAGAGATCATCGAAAATACAAAAAGGGGTGGGGGGGCGTGTCTCCCAGCTGGAGGGTATGAAAAACCCCCTACAAACCTCATATTTTGGGCCCAAGAAAAAGGCGATCAAGGAAGGTTGTTTGCGAAAGGTGCAAAAAATGCTTACAAAACAGAGATCGCAAATACTCGAAGAGTGGGGAAAATTGTTTTGGTGTGGTCAGCGAGAAACAATTACCCGGAGAGAGTGTTTCGCAGTCAATTATTGTGAAAAAAGGGAGGGCAGTTGCATCAGATCTCGTTTAAAAAATGCCGGGAATAGTTCTCATATTGGTGAATTAAAGGCCAGCAAAGGGTTTGGGTTTTTGAGATTTAAGAAGGTAGTGCATACACAGTGGATAAAGGATGGTGAGGCTGCAGTTCTGACAAAAAAGTGTCTGAAAAATATATTTAGGACTTCAAGGGATACATTTAGGTGAACAATAAAACCCCCAAAAAGAAAATGCCAAAAAGGCCACATTACTCAGGAGGGGAAAAGGCACTCCCAGCAAAAGCCTATGAAAAACGGTAAAATCCATTTTTTGTTAATCTAGTGGTGATTGCAAGTGAAGCCTTTTACTACGTATCACTTGAAAATCCCCAGGGTGCTCAAGAAAAACAGTGTCGTCAAACCTAAAATTTGTGTGAGTGGAGGGCAAACGTGAGGCATGGGGGCACAAGGGGCATTTTCCTTTTCTGGGTTCCCTGACTTTTTGGGGGCCCCGTGTGAAAAAAAAACCTCCTGGAAAATAAATTGGAACTCAAGTGCCTCCTGGTAATGGACAATGCTCCTGCTCATCCTCCAGGCTTGGAAGAGCGAATGGTGCCATAGTTTAGCTTCATCAAAGTGAACTTCTTGCCCCCTAATACCACTCCTCTCCTCCAGCCCATGGACCAGCAGGTCATTTCAAATTTCAAAAAAAACTGCAGTGTTTCAAAAGTGCTTTGAAGTGACCTCAGACACTGAACTGACCCTCCCAAGCCTTACCTTATAGGTAAGGCTTGGGAGGGAGTGACATGCAGGACTTAGAACTCTGCTTGGAGAAAACTGTGGCCAGAATGTGTACAAGAAAGGGATTTTGAAGGGTTGGGGGCTGACCCTGAGGAGCCTATGCCAGTTGTGGAATCTATTTGTGGCATTGGGGAATTCCATGGGGTTGGATGCGAGTTTGGAGTATGTGGTAGAGTTGGTGGAGGACGACGATGAAGAGTTAACCACTACAGAGCTGCAAGAGCTTGAGGTGCAACACCAACAGACCACAGCTCAGGAATTTCCTTCAGAGGAGGAGGAGGAGAGATGGAGGAAGGTGCCGTCTTCAAAGATTAAGGACATTTGTGCAAAGTGGACCGAAGTGCAAACATTTATGGATGAACATCACCCTGACACAGCTGTTGCAAGCCATGCTGGCAACATCTACAATGACAAAGTTATGTCCCATTTTAGGGAAATCTTAAAGAGATGCCAGAAACAGAACTCTCTGGACGGGTTTTTGGTGTGACAGGGGTCCAGCGACTCAAGCTGTTGCTAGTGGCTTTACAAAACAAAGAAGGGATGTAAACCCAGAAAAGGACTTGGTACCTGAAGTCCTTATGGAAGGGGGTTGCCCTTCCAAACACTAGTACACCTCCATCCTCTCCCCTCCTCCCATCTCATCACTCATCAATAAGTCTTCAATAAAGGTGTCATTTTAGTATTGTTTATTCTGCATGCCTCATTGTTTTCTGTGTAGGGAAATGTATATTTCATGTAAAAAAATTATTTTGTTTAATACTTTTGGGTGTCTGTAATGGATTAATTGGATTTCCATTATTTCTTATGGGGAAAATTAATTCGGACTAAGACAGATTTGGTATAAGACACACTCTCTGAAACAGATTAATGTCGTTAACCGGAGGTCTACTGTACATTATTTAGGTATGTATACTGGTCAGAGAGCCCATCGTAAGTCCGAGTCGTTGGTAAATGAGTAAGTCGGTGAGGAGAGGCTGTATTAATATCTTGAAAATTATAATTGAGAAAAATTTACCTCCATAAATATGAAATAAAATTAGAATTATTATTAAATGAATTAAATGAAATACAGAAAGTAAATAAAGCCTCATCTGTCAATGGAAAATGAAAATGAGGATCTCAGGGAGTATGACTACACATGTGCTAGTGACCAAAAGGAGGACACACATTCACCACCACCCAACCTCTACCTGTCTTTTCAGGTGTACATAGTACATCATCCAACTGACCCTCCAAATTACAACATTTTTCACTTTCAAAACTTGTCCTATTAACCATTTTCCATGAACCTCTTCATAATGTTACTTTGCTCACATTCTAGCAGTGCTTCACATGCCAAGAACTCCCTGTCACTACTCACTCCTATCTTTACTCCATATTTAATTAAAATCCAATAATAAAATTGATTTGCAATATTATATAAATCCAGTATGTACAGTAAATTATTCATCCTCCCAAGCTGTCCACTGCAATCATAATTAAGTGGAAAAGCATTAATACTATGTGTTACTCATTGTAGCATGTAACCATTCTACTCAGCTCACACATACTTGCTGTATAAGTAAGTTTATTTAGGCACAGGTATACATAAAATTATTATACATAGTGTAAATTACCAAGGATAACCCAAAATGTCAAAGTTGCTTATTTCCACTGCTCAAGTCCCTATCGCTTTTATATCTATTTTACTTGGAGTATACCTAGAGGGTGTTCCAGCAGTTAATGCCCTCGCAGCCCAGTCCACGACTACACCTCACGGTGGATCAGGGCAGGATCATCCAAGCTGTTGCTACTGGCAACACACAAACCAACATATGAACCATAGCTCAGCTGGTCAGGAACTGACTTTAGGTGCCTGTCCAGCTCCCTCTTGAAGACAGCTAGGGATCTATCGGTAATTCCTTTCATGTATACAGGGAGGCAGTTGAACAGTCTTGAGCTCCTGGTACTTATTGTGTTGTCTCTTGGCGTACTCATGGCTCCCCTGCTTTTCATTGGGGGGGCATTGCACCACATGCCATCTTTTTTCCTTTCATAGGGATTGATTTCCATGTGCAGATTTGGAACTAGTCCCTAGATCTAGGATTTGCCAAGTGTATATTATGATGCATCTTTCTTGCCTGTGCTCTAAGGAATACAAGTCAAGGGACTTCAACCATTCCCAGTAATTGAGGTGCTTTATTGTACTTGTACATTCAGTGAAAGTTTTCTGTATATTCTCCAGGTCTGCAATATTGCCTGCCTTGAGAGGGGCCATTACTGTACAGCATTACTTCAGCCTAGAGAGAACAAGTGATTTGAAAGAATCATCAATGGCTTGGCATCCCTAGTTTTGAAGGTTTTTACTATTCATCTGATCATTTTCCTAGTAGATGTGATAGACACACTGTTGTGATCTTTGAAAGTGAGTTTTTCTGACATTATCACTCCCAGGTACTTCATATTAGTTTTTTTTTGCTCTATTGTATGGTTGGAATTTATTTTATAATCCAATCCAGTTTTTTATTTCCTTGTTTTCCACAGCAGAGGAGTTGAAATTTGTCCTCACTGGTCTTTGTATTTTCTGAGGCCCATTTAAAGATTTGGCTAATGTCCGCTTGGAGATCTGCAGTGTCCTCAATGGATGACACTGGCATGCAAATTCTGGTATCGTCAGCAAAGGAGGACATGGTGCTGTGACTTAATTTCTATGTCAGATATGAGGATGAGGAACAGGATGGGAATGAGTACTGTACCTTGTGGAACAGAGCTTTTCACTGCAGCTGCCTCTGACTTTACTCTGTTTACTATTATATTGTACTCCGTGTTCTGTTTGTTAGGAAGTTAGAGATCCATCCACCAACTTTCCCTGTTATTCCTTTATCACATATTTTCTGCACTATTATGCAATGATCACACTTGTCAAAGGCTTTTGCAAAGTCTGTGTATACTAGATCTGCGTTTTGTTTATCCTCCAGAGCATCCAAGACCATGTCATAGTAGTCCAGTAGTTGTGACAGGCAGGAGCGACCTGCCGTAAACCCGTGCTACCCCGGGTTGTGAAACTGATGGGTATCTAAGTAGGTGGCAACCTTGCTTCTTAGAATCTTTTCAAAGATTTTTATGATGTGGAATGTTAATGCTGTCTGTAATTCTTTGCAATTGCTTTACTTCCACCTTTGTGGAGCGGGATTATGTCTGTCGTTTTTAGTGACTGTGGGACGACCCGTTTCTATATTCCCTCTCCGTAGAATATTAAAGGAATGTGAAATGGGTTTCTTGCATTTCTTTATGAACAATTAATGTAAATTACTTATACACAATACATGATGTTAAGAATGCTATATAAATACTCTATACCTAAACGAATTAAGTAATATAGGATCCCTTTGAATTTAAATTTAAAGGAGAATTTAATAAGTAGGTCTTCCTACTTAACTAGACTGCCATTATAAAAATGCCACTTTCGTATATCTATAACCATTATAGGCAGCGTTTGCAATTAATCAGTTCTGAATATAAATTATATATTTTTACTGTAAAATCTCACAAAAGACGCAAAATATATATGTTATGAAGCCATCCTTGGATTACAATGGAAATAAAATCACATTGTCTAAGATTACCACGTTATCCCAGGTTAAATTCTACATAATTTACTTTATTAAAACATTGTAAAAGTTTCAAGTTATATATGAGGCCTAAATACAAACTTGCTTTATCTGAGTGGCAGCTGCCGCTCAGCAGGTGCCATACTGCTTATCCTAAGCAAACATACCTGACAAAGTAAAACTTCAATTTTGAGAGGGAAGATAGACTCTTCAGAGGCTGTAACTTAGTGAGAAATAAAGATCAAAGTCAAAATTTAGCAGAAACTCCAGTGTTGAGGCCGAAGGTTTGTGTTTACATTTAGAGGGACATAAAGGAAACTCAAAATAGCTGACCAATATTAAAAAGTCAGCCAATCATAACGCAGGTTAGCTAGAAGCTGCCTCGCTATTGGCTGTCTCCCTCACACTATCTCAAAACTTTAATAAAAAAAAAGGTTCACGGGAGCTTCCTGGAGCTTCTCATTGGGTAAATGATTTACTAATAAGAATCGAGTTTGAAGTGACAGCGAAGTGAAAGTTGATTGTTAGTGGTCAGTTGGTGGGTTACCTGAGTCCAGGGGACTCGACCCCCCTCCAGCTCCTACAAGCACACACAATACAATAAATTCACTTTATTTATTTTCCGCAGTATATAAAGCGTAGTTTACATGTAATAAAACATTGTTAAGTATAAAAGACAAGCACTAACACGCGGTGCATTCCACGACACACTTAACGTAATTACAAACATATCGTTCATTTTTCTTTATTCTATTTCCAGGAAACTTGTTGCCTCTCCATTACTCACCCAAATTTGTGTAATATTTTCCCCAGAGTTATGTCAGAAGGACTCATATAAGACACAAGGTGTCCTGCCAAACAACAACAACAACAGCTGTGTAGGTCAGGAGACACTGAGTCAATCCTTCGTTCTTGATAAATTACAACATTATCTTGTAGTTAAGGACGGTCAAGGAATGAAATATGTCAGTGAGTCTGGTTGTACTGAGGCTTGAGACAGCTGATGACAGCCCAACTCTCAAGCATATAGAATATCAAGGTAAGAATACTTTCTTAATTAACACCTGTATAGCCCTTGTGGCTTAGCGCTTCTTTTTGATAATAATAATAATAATCTTAATTAACAGCTGTATCACCTTACTCGCTTTACTGCTTAATTATGATTGTAATAATAGTAATTATGTTTATCTAGGTACAGGTGCACAGAAGTACAATTATTATATATTGTGTAAATTACCTATGATAACCCTTAAGGTCCTTAATTAAGGACCCCCAATAATAATAATCTTTATTTCTACAAATACATGTACAAGGTATACAGTCCTAGCTAAACATTTCGGGCAAATTAGGTTAATTTTGTCCCCAGGATGCGACCCACGCCAGTTGACTAACACCCAGGTACCTGTTTTACTGCTAGGTGAACATGGACAGCAGGTGTCTTAAGGAAATATATCCTAATATTTTCACCCATACTGGGGATCAATCCATGGACCTCAGTGTGTGAGCTGAGTACACGACCAACTGAGCTACGGGACACTGTAAGTCACTTTGACTTACACTGTGATAATTGTACTTATAATAATAATATCTTTATTTACTACAAGTACGTGTACAACGTATACAGTCCTAGCTGACATCAATAATATATTACTATATAGAAAGTGAATGATGGTGAAAGTTTTTCTTTTTCGGGCCACCCTGCCTTGGTGGGAATCGGCCAGTGTGATAATAAAAAAATAAAATAAAATATATAGAAAGTCGCTTGTTATGCAGAGCATTTTGGGCAAATTAGGTCAGTTTTGTCCCAGGATGCAACCCACACCAGTCGACTAAGTCCCAGGTACCCATTTTACTGATGAGAAATATAGACAACCGATGTAAAGAAACATGCCCAGTGTTTCTATCCTTGCTGGGAATCAATCCCTGGCCCTTGCCATGTGAAACGAGAACTAGCCACCAGGCCTAAATAAATTTACTTATTTACTAAGGTGCTCATCAGTGCCAAGGTTCCTGAAAGACAAAAGAAAAAGATTTCCTTGCAAAGATAAAGATTTATTTCTTTGTAAAGGTTACAATGTGTGATTACATTTTTGATTTGTTAGATACAAAGAAAGTCACTATAATGCTGGGGCTCCTCCTGCCTTCACCCTCCTTGGAAGCTCTTCATCCAATAAATTGGTTTTATCTTCCCTTGGCTCCAGCTTGATTGCCTCTCATCTTCCTCCTTCAAGCACTGTATAACTCACAAGGGTTTAGTGCTTCCCCACAATAATAAAAATGGAATCATTGTATATAAAGCACCTATACGAAAAACAGTATAGAATGGGTCACATAACCAGAGACCAAACAAAACGTTACTCATCAGTCCTAACCAGCCTGATAAGAAGGTTAAAAAAATTGTTTTGGGAGAACAGATTTCCAACCTAAAAGGTGATAAAAAAAAGACCTGGAAAACCCTATCTGAAATTCTAGGAACAAAAAAGATATCAGGAAACAGAGCAATCAAACTAACAAAACCAGATGAACCCCAACTCCCACCAACTGAAACAGCAAACAGACTCGATGTTTTCTTCTCCACCATGGGAAAAAACCTTGCCGATAAAATCCCAAGCTCAAATACCCCACCCAATGACTACCTCACTGGCAACTACCCGAACACACTGTTCCTAGCTCCAACTAACCCAACAGAAGTCTCCCTTATTATCAACACACTAAAAAACAAGACAGGAGATTTAATACCTTACCACCCTTTATATACAAAAAAGCTTCACAAGTACTGTCACCAATCATTGTAACACTCTTTAACAAATCTATCGAATCCTCTACCTTCCCCAGTTCTCAAAATAGCGAGGGTCACCCCGATACATAAAGGAGGTGATCAAACAGACTTGAATAACTATAGGCCAATGTCCAACTTACACCCTCTCTCTAAAATCTTTGAAAAATTAATTCATAAGCGAATCTATTCCTACCTCATCTCCCACAACATACTCAACCAATGTCGGTTTGGGTTCAGGCCTAATAAAAATACGAATGATGCTATTATACACATGCTAGCTGTATAGCCCTTGTGGCTTAGCGCTTCTTTTTGATTATAATAATAATAATATACACATGCTAGAACAAATATACATTGCATTGATTTACGTAAAGCTTTTGATATAGTTGACCATGATTTGCTGCACATAAAATTGTCTCACTATGGTATAAGAGGGCACTCCCTCAACTACCTAAAGCCGTACCTTAGCAACAGAAGCCAATATGTGTACACGAATGGAGCAAACTCTTCCACACAGCCAATTACAGTTGGTGTCCCACTGGGAAGTGTCCTTGGTCCTCTTCTCTTTCTCATTTACATAAACTACCTGCCAAATGCATCGCAGCTACTCAAACCCACACTGTTTGCAGATGACACTACATACGTCTTCTCTCACCCAAGCCCAGTCATGCTACCCAATATTGCAAATACCGAGTTACAGAAAATATCTACCTGGATGATGATTAACAAACTAACTCTCAATATTGACAAAACCTACTTCTTACAGTTTGGAAACAGAACCAAAGATGTCTCTTAACATAATGATAAATGGATCATCTATCACAAAGCTCACAGAGGGAAAATTCTTAGGAATCCACCTTGATAATAGACTCAAATTTCAAACACACATATACAACATTTCCAAGAAAATCTCCAAGACCGTAGGCATACTATCGAAGATACGGTACTATGTTCCACAGTCAGCCCTCCTGGCCCTATATCACTCACTCATTTACCCCTATCTCATCTATGGAATTTGTGCATGGGGTTCAACAACAATAAACCATCTCAGACCATTAATTACCCAACAAAAGGTTGCAGTCAGAATGATGATAAATTCCCACTACAGGCAGCATACTCCACCAATATTCAAAGCTCGAAACTTACCATACAAAACATCCATACTTATTATTGTACCTACTACATACATAGAACACTTAACTTGGATATAAACCTTCACCTCAAACTTCTCCTTACCAACCTCAACAGAACACATGACCACAACACAAGGTACAGATCCCTCTTTGATGTTCCTCGTGTCCCTCTCACACTATGTAAAAATGCAATGCATATAAAAGGCCCAAAAATCTGGAATTCATTACCTGTGAATATAAAAGAAACATTGTCTGTTTATCAGTTTAAGACTCGTCTTAAAAACCACTTACTCACCCACAACTAAATAAATACTGATTAACTGTATCTCGTAAATGTATAACCTGTGACCCTATCAAACTATGCTTTTTTGTAATTACATTACCTAATAGAATACTCCATTCTCTTGAATGCTCAGTAACTCATCAGATGTGCAACAAATTTGTACAACTATAAAGCCTCTTATTTGAAATACTCATTTGTACTTCATGTAATTTGTTTACTGTACAGTGGACCCCCGACTTACAATCAGCTCCCAACTCAAACAATTATACAAGTGTATTTTTGTAAGTGTATTTTTGGGGGACTGAAACGGACTAATCTAATTTACAGTATTCTTTATGGGAGCAAATTCGTTCGGTAACGGCACCCGAACAGCCTTCTGGAACAAATTAATATCATAAGTCGGGGGTCCACTGTATTTTTACCACTGAATATATCATTGCTTAGTTAATCTTAAGTTAATTTTAAGCCTGCCCACAATGCTCTGCATACAAGGGGCTTTTGGTATGTAAGCTCAACCACTGTGTTTCTTTTGTACAACTATGTATCATGTCCAAATAATAAATAAATAAATAAAATACTGCACACAATTACATGTAGATTACTAGAATAAAACTTACTTTATAATTTTTCGCCTTTAGAAAGCAACAATTCTGTTAATAATAATAATAATAATAATAATAATAATAATAATAATAATAATAATTTTATTTGGACATGATACATAGGTGTACAAAGAATTATAGTAGTTGAGTGTACATGCCAAAAGCCCCTTGTATGCAGAGCATTATGGGCAGGCTTAAAATTAACTTAAGATTAACTAAGTGATGATAGATTCAGTGGTAAAAATTACAGTAAACAATTTACAATATGAAGTACAACTGAGTATTTTAAACAATGAAATTTGAACATCTCAATTAAGAAGCATTATACTTGTACAAATTTGTAGCATTACAATTAAAAACATAGTTTGATAGGGTCATGGGTTATACATCTATGAAATATAGTTACTCAATATTTATTTAGTTTTTGGTGAGTAAGTGTTTTTTAAAAAGAGTCTTGAATTGATAAACAGACAGTGTTCTTTTGTATTCACAGGTAATGAATTCCAAATTTTTGGGCCTTTTATGTGCATTGAGTTTTTACAGTGTGAGATGGGCATGGCGAACATCAAAGAGTGATCTGTGCCTTGTTACGGCACAGAAGTTTGAGGGGAGGGTTTATATCTGAGTTTAGTGTTCTATGTATGTAGTAGGCACAATAATAAGTATGGATGTTTTGTACAGTGAGTAAGTTTAGAGTTTTGAATATTGGTGGAGTATGCTGCCTGGAGGGGGAATTTGTTTTCATACTGACTGCGCCCTTTTGTTGGGTAATTAATGGTCTGAGAAGATTTATTGTTGTTGAGCCCCATGCACAGATTCCATAGGTGAGATAGGGGTAAATAAATGAGTGATAAAGGGCAAGGAGAGCTGATTGTGGAACATAGTACCGTATCTTCAAGAGTATGTCTACGGTCATGGAGATTTTCCTGGAAATTTGTTGTACATGTGTTTGGAATTTGAGTCTGTTATCAAGATGAATTCCTGTGAGCTTTGTGATAGGTGAACCGTTTATCATTATGTTAAGTGGAACATCTGTAGCTCTGTTCCCAAACTGAATGACGTAGGTTTTGTCAATATTAAGAGTAAGCTTGTTAATCATCATCTAGGTAGATATTTTTTGTAATTCAGTACGTATTTACAGTATTGGCTAGTATGACTGGGCTTGGGTGAGAGAAGACATATGTAGTGTCATCTGCAAATAGTGTGGGTTTGAGTAGCTGCAATGCATTTGGCAGGTAGTTTATGTAAATGAGAAAGAGAAGAGGGCCAAGGACACTTCCCTGTGGGACACCAACTATAATTGGTTGTGTGGAAGAGTTTGCTCCATTTGTGTACACATATTGGCTTCTGTTGCTAAGGTATGACTTTAGGTAGTTGAGGGAGTGCCCTCTTATACCACAGTGTGATAATTTTATGTGCAACAAATCATGGTCAACTGTATCAAAAGCTTTACGTAAATCAGTGAAGATTCCCAATGGGACCTCTTTTTTCTCGAGTGCAGTGTATATTAGTTCAAGCATGTGTATAATAGCATCATTTATATTTTTATTAGGTCTGAACCCAAGCTTACAGGGGTTGAGTATGTTGTGGGAGATGAGGTAGGAATAGATTCACTCATGAATTAATTTTTCAAAGAGACTGCACCTCAGCAGATTTCAGCAATTAATTATAGTTTGAATCATGCAGTCAGTAAATTGGTTTTGCACTTACATTATTTTGTTGTGCAAATGGTAAGAAATATAACCTAGCAAAACCCTCTTAGCCCATCCTAAAATAACCTGATGCAACTTAACCTTATTCTGCCATCAGTCTTTGTCCGCTTCATCTCTGTTGACATTCGCTGTGAATGGACAGGTGTCAATTGGCTTTGATGGGCCACTCATGCCAAAAAAAATTTTAACAGCTCCCAAAACACCAAATTGACCAAGAAATAACTTGTTCCATGGTGTAAATAGCTGAAACATATCATAATATGATAACTTCTGATTTCCACCAAGGAGCAATCTTCAATTATAGCCTGACTTTTTTGGGTTATCCTATGTAATCTGCACATATGCTGCTATGTATGATAATTTATGTAACTATTTATATGTACCTGTACCTGAATAAACTTACTTAACCTAATTTTTGTTATGCACGTGGGTGCCCCAGTGCCCGCTTCACACACGGAGGCCCCGGGTTCAATTCCCGGCAGTGTAGAAACATTTCGACGTGTTTCCTTACACCTGTTGTCATGTTCACCTTGCAGCAAATAGGTACCTGGGTGTTAGTCGACTGGTGTGGGTCGCGTCCTGGGGGACAAGATTGAGGACCCCAATGGAAATAAGTTAGACAGTCCTCGATGACGCACTGACTTTCTTGGGTTATCCTGGGTGGCTAACCCTCCGGGGTTAAAATTCTGAAGAAAATCTTATCTTACTTGCTTATATGGCTTTCTTCATGGTGGATTTACCACCTTGACTGGACTAGGATGTTGTGTTGATTGGATAGTACATAGGTCACTTCTCCCTCAGCTCATCCTTACTGTGTTCAGCTGCCTCAGGAAATCGTAATATCATGATTGCGGACATATCAGTAATGGGTGGGGCTTTAATCCGTGGCAATTGGTTTGTATTCTTCTGCTCTCCAACTCTTCATCTCAAATGAGGTTCCTTGATGCTGGTGAGGGGCTCTTGATCCAAGGAGGTGGATTTGCCCTCCATCCTTGCATCCAACCTAATTGTCTCCTATTTCCCCCAGGTGCTGCATGACCCCTGTGGGTAGTGTGATTTGCTTACTCTTGAACATTGGTAAAAATCGAACATTTCGCTACTTTGAGCTCAATTTCAAGGTCGTTTTCATCGGGAAACTAATCAAAATCATCTCTATTTCTGTAATATGTTTTCCATTCTATCAAATGAGACCAAGAAAACGAGAATACAACCATAAATACTATAGGAGAATAAACCTCAAAGTCAGTGTTTAAATCCAAAAACATGGACGGAGTTTTTTTTTCTCATGCACTGCGCGCTGCAGGATTTTTTTTATACAATGCACACTAACCACACAGACCCATTCTCTCACATGTGGGCCAACCAGCTTTCTCCTGCTTGATTTGAAGCCGCTAGAATTATTGAGTATATATACGTCCAAAACACTGGCTTGTAAGACATATATATAGGGCCAAAACAGTCAAAGGGTTAAAGAACTTCAATGGAAATGTGCAATATAGACAGTCCTCGGTGATCCACTGACTTTCTTGGGTTATCCTGAGTGGCTAACCCTCTGGGTTAAAAATCTGAACAAATCATATCATATTTTACCCTCTGCAAAGCTGACCCTGGAGATTAATAGTCTGGGGAAGAAAAAAGGGTACCACCTTAATGCCACCTTGAAACTGGGTTAAGTTTTCACATATGGGAATAACAGGCTTTTGAAATGGAGTTGCTGCCTGCCTGCCAGCCTATTCATCCTTTACCCAGTGCTGAGCACTTCGTTGACATGACTCTTCCTCCCTCCCTCCACCTCCTCTCTCCTTCACTTCCTATTTGTCTTTTCCCTCCCTCCCTCTTCTTATCTTTCTCCCTACTTCTCTTCTCCTTGTTTATTCCTCCTTCTTTGCATCCTCCTTCTCCTCCTCCTTTGCATCCTCCTTCTCCTCCTCCTCCTTTGCATCCTCCTCCTCCTCCTCCTTTGCATCCTCCTCCTCCTCCTTTGCATCCTCCTCCTCCTCCTCCTTTGCATCCTCTTCCTCCTTTGCATTCTTCTCTTCTGCATCCTAGTCCTCATCCTAAATCTTTGTACATATGTAAATATGCTGCTCTTCCATTGAAGGATAGCATGGAAAAGTGCCTTTGTTAACCCTTTCAGGGTTTCCCATGTACTAGTACGGCTTATGCACCAGGGTTATTAACATAATAGAACGCCTAAATTCTAGCGTCTTCAAATCTAGTGAGAGAAAGCTGGTAGGCCTACATATGAAAGAATGGGTCTATGTGGTCAGTGTGCACAGTATAAAAAAATCCTGCAGCACACAGTGCATAATGAGAAAAAAAAAATCTCCGACCATGTTTTTGGTTTAAAACCGGCTTTGCAGTTTTTTTCGTATGGTATTTATGGTTGTATTCTAGTTTTCCTGGTCTCATTTTATAGAATGAAAGACATATTACAGAAATTGAGATGATTTTGATTAGTTTCATAATGAAAAATACCTCGAAATTGAGCTCAAAGTAGCAGAAATGTTCGATTTTTACCAAAGTTCAAGAGTAAACGAATCATGCCAAGCATCCAATACACGTCAACTAGTGAGTCTAATATTCTTCCACAAGTGTACTGACATTATTTATACCATTTCTACACCATTTCTACACTAATGCAGTAGTCTGCATAACAGTAAATCTTCTATTTTTGTGTGAGAATAAAAATTCAAATTGGACAGCAAAAGAGATGTAAGAGGGGCCTGGGGACGTGACTAATGAACAGAGAAAATGTTATTTTAGTGCCAGAAATGTCTGTCTTGCTTATTCTGGACCCTATTTGGAAATTGGCATCTTCTGAAATTTGTGTGAAATTGGCAAAATTGCCAATTTCTGACCACTTTATTGGATACTTGAAATCGGTAAATGGGTGATTTCTTGTACTCATTCAATAGAGAAAATGGAGTTCTGACGAAATAGATATGGTTTTTGTCGACTAGTACACAGAAATTGGCCAAAAATAAGGCTCAAAGTGGGCAAAATTGCCGATGCATGAACATCGTTGAGACCGCTAACTTCACGAGAGCATAACTCCGTAAGTTTTCCATCAAATTTCATACTTTTGGTGTCGCTATGATCGGGAAAAGATTCTCTGTCGTTCCATAAGAAGAAATAATTTTTTTTTTTTTCCGAAAAATTTTTGACCCTGAGAACGAGTTCAGGAGAGGGCCTCTTGACCCTGAAAGGGTTAATTAAAGATTTTAGAAAGAATACAATACATGAAGTACTGTAACTGTACTCTGGAAAGATAATGCATTACAAAGGAAAATAAAATTTCTTAAAACAAAGTGCTTCTCATTTTTGCATTTCCCTTGCTCTATTCTAAAACCTGCCATTTTATTATATTGTTAGTTAAATTCTATATGGCATACATATAAGGTTACAAAAAATATTTTTCTCAGAATTTTTTCTCTTTCCAGCTCCCAAATCTAACAAAAGACACTGTGGAAGTGATCGTGAGGCAAGTCCATCAGAGTGGCCTCCACTGGTGACAGATACTCTCTTGTCCATTCACCGAGGGCGCAGAGAACCCACTGAGATTACTGTAACTACACTTGAAGAGGGACACATCATTGAGGTTTTCATTTTTTTTTTTAGTGCAGTTTTCTGTATTATGACTTATAATGAAGCACTGGGAATAATTTGTCCATTTTCAGCCTACTTTCCTTATGAAATTTGGTTTTTCTTTGAAGTAAATGTTTTTTCTCTATGCATGGTAATTATGTGCAACATTCCTCTTTTCAGTATAGATTTGCAATTAAGTAACTATTGATTTTATAATTATTTTATAAATTTGTATGGATGTTTACAGACTGTAGTAGCAGCAAGTGGTGAAGATCAAGACTTCAGTATGGACTGCCAGGCAAAGGGTTGCTCCATGGACACTGCATCTGGAGACACACGTGCAGAAATGGGAAGTTTGAGCTCTGGAGGAGTATTGCCAAGAACTAGCAAGGAATCCACACCAGGGGCATCAAGCAGTAAAGAAGGTAGACAGAGAATTATCAGTACATATGTAAATATTGGGATAAATGTAGTACAGGTTGGTCATCATTAATCTGGCATCATCAGGACCTGTAGGGTGCCAGATTAATGATTTTGCCGAATTACAGAGCGGTTAGGTTAGAATACAAACCCAAGGGCGATACTTATGCATCGACAATTTCAACCACTTTACACCCTATTTTTGGCCCATTCCATTGTTCCAGTCTACCAAACTCATAGGTATTTTGCTAGTATTCCTTCTATTCTGTTGATTGAGTACAAAACACTGCCCCTTTACCAATTTCAACTACCCAATAAAGTGGTCAGAAATCAGTAATTTGGCCAATATCACACAAATTTCAAAAGATGCCAATTTCAAAATAGAGTCCAGAATAAACAATGCAGACATTCTTGGCACTAAAATAACATTTCTCTATTCATTAGTCATGTCTCCATGCCTCTTATATTACTCTTGCTTTCCATTTTGAATTTTTATTCACACAAAAAATAGAAGATTTACTGTTATGCAGACTGCTGCATTATTGTAATAATTGTAAAAATAATGTCAACCCATTTGTGTCTGTGTATTAGACCAGTCACTTGGACACTTACTGGACGGTGACGTCATTTGTTTACTCTTGAACATCTGCAAAAATCAAACATTTCTGCTACTTTGAGCTCAGTTTGAAGGTACTTTTCATTGTGAAACTAATCAAAATTATATCTATTTCTGTAACATATCTTCCATTCTGTCAAATGAGATGAAAAAAAAAAATACACACAAAACTTGTACAAAAGTACACCGCAAAGTCGCTGTTTTATGCCAGGGTTGCAGTTTTTTCTCATTATGCACTGCGTGGTGCAGGATTTTTTTTATAAAGCCATCTCCCACCGAGGCAGGGTGACCCAAAAAAGAAAGAAAATCCCCAAACAGAAAATACTTTCATCATCATTCAACACTTTCACCACACTCACACATTATCACTGTTTTTGCAGAGGTGCTCAGAATACAACAGTTTAGAAGCATATACATATAAAGATACACAACATATCCCTCCAAACTGCCAATATCCCAAACCCCTCCTTTAACCCTTAAATGGTCCAAACGTATATATACGTTTTTTCAACATCCGAAAGTATGTAAAAAATGTAGATCTTTTTTGGTTTACATTTGAAAACGTGTAAAAAAAACTTTTATCAACATGTTTTTTGTTATATTTGAAAATATGTAAAAAAAAGTAGATCTACTTTTGTAGCACTACGAATTTGAACGTCAATCTCTGTGGAACGTTTAAGGGTTAAAGTGCAGGCATTGTACTTCCCATTTCCAAGACTCAAGTCCGACTATATGAAAATAACCGGTTTCCCTGAATCCCTTCACTAAATATTACCCTGCTCACACTCCAACAGATCGTCAGGTCCCAAGTACCATTCATCTCCATTCACTCCTATCTAACACGCTCACGCACGTTTGCTGGAAGTCCAAGCCCCTCGCCTACAAAACCTCCTTTACCCCCTCTCTGCAACCCTTTCGAGGACGACCCCAACCCCGCCTTCCTTCCCCTATAGATTTATATGCTTTCCATGTCATTCTACTTTGATCCATTCTCTCTAAATGACCAAACCACCTCAACAACCCCTCTTCTGCCCTCTGACTAATACTTTTATTTACTCCACACCTTTCCTAATTTCCACACTCCGAATTTTCTGCATAATATTTACACCACACATTGCCCTTAGACAGGACCTATTCTCTCATATTTATGCCCAGATTTACCGGTCACAGCTTATGTGAGTGAGCTGAGGCTATGGCGACCTGACATTGGCTTCAAAGCCACCTTTACTTTTATGGACAGTGTATGGTGTATGTGCTTTACACAATGAGAAGCATTTTTTTTTTATTCGTTGGAACCATGACTAGGGCTAAAAGTAAGCAGGTTGTAACAATAAATGGAGAAAGAGATATTGGAATGACTTGTGCAGCAAGTAGCGCCACCAAACAGTAGCGGCAGGTTGATGTGGTGACCTCGGAAATTTGAAATTATGCTAGCTGAAATTAGTGCCGGACTACTGTTCGAACTGGATTACTGATTGCCATATTAGTGATGGCCGACCTGTACCGTACTATAATTATTTGTTTTGTTTATTGTAATATTTATTGCATCTATTCAGTCAGTGTTTTTGAAATGTTTAAGTTGAATTAAAAATTTTTTTTATAATTAACCCTTTCACTGTCAGTGACATACAGGTACGGCTTACAAGCCAGTGTCGGTGACATATTAATACGCCAAAATTCTAGCTGCCTCAAATCTAGCGGGAGAAAGCTGGTAGACCTACATGTGAGAGAATGGTCTATGTGGTCAGTGTGCACAGTATAAAAAGAATTCTGCAGCACACAGTGCATAATGAGAAAAAAAAACTCCGACCGTGTTTTTGGATTTAAACGCCGACTTTGAGGTGTATTTTCGTACAGTATTTACAGTTGTATTCTCATTTTCTTGGTCTCATTTGATAGAATGGAAGATATATTACAGAAATAGAGATGATTTTGATTGGTTTCACGATGAAAAGGACCTTGAAATTGAGCTCAAAGTAACGGAAATGTTCAATTTTTGCCGATGTTCAAGAGTAAACAAATGATGTCGTTGTCCACAAGTGTCCAACTAGCTATTCTAATACTCAGTCACGAATGGGTTGACATTATTTATTCAATTATTACAATAATGCAGTAGTCTGCATAACAGTAAATCTTCTATTTTTTGTGTGAATAAAAATTCAAAATGGAAAGCAAGAGTAATATAAGAGGGGCCTGGAGACATGACTAATGAATAGAGAAAATGTTATTTTAGTGCCAAGAATGTCTGCATTATTATTCTGGACCCTCTTTTGAAATAGGCATCTTTTGAAACTTGTGTAAAATTTACCAAATTGCCAATTTCTGACCACTATTGGGTAGTTGAAATCAGTAGATTGGCAGTTTTTTGTACTCAATCCATAGAGCATATGGAACTCTAACAAAATAGCTGTAAGTTTGGTCAATTGGAACAATGGAATTGGCCGAAAATAAGGCTCAAAGTGGGTGAAATCGCTGATACATATATATCCCTGAGACCGCTAACTTCACGAGAGTGAATTTCATAAGTTTTCCATGAAATTTCGTACTTTTGGTGTCATTACCATCGGGAAAAGATTCTCTATCATTCCATAAGATTTTTTTTTTTTTAAATTCTTCAACACTGAGAGCACGTTTGTGAGCAGGGGTCTCGAGAATGAAAGGGTTAAAAAGAACTTAAACATATAATGAAAGAATGCAGAATTAGAACACCTTAGGCTGTGATTAAGAGCACAATAACAAAGTAATGAATGTAAGTATAGGTACAACACTGATTTTCCAGCAACAAAAAGAGGTGTTGACAGCTGCCAGATGGTCTGACACCTTTTAGTTCAGAGAGAATTACGAGGGCAACAACACACAGCACTGTGTGTAGCACACGCTCACTTATGTTGTTATCGCTGTGAGTTCTGGTGGTGATCCCTTGATTTTGTGCAGTTCTTAGTGTATTTTGATAACACTTAACTTAGCTGTGGCTATTGACAAGTTAATTGGGCTGTCAGGTGAAGTAATCAAAGGGCTAGAGCAATGTTCCTTTGTGACAAAACAAAAACTATCATATTTTTATTTGATGCATGAAAAATTACACAGATCAAAGCATTTGAAACATTGTAGCTTGGATGAAACATTTAGAAAGGTAGCCAAAAAGAATGTGTCATAGCAGTGGACCTGCATCTGAAAGTCCTGTCGCTTAAACTTAGAGTACTCCTGTAAAATCACAAATCCATGATGTAAGAGTAATCTTGACAACCCTCAAACTCTTGTCCTTTGTGATTAGCTTTACAGCTCCACTAAAATTCTATAATTTAAAACTGTAGGAGTGATGGTACTGCAACATTATTTGTAGTGTGGTAATTAATGAACCTGTTCATTTCTGCTAGTGTTTAATTTAAGTTTCCAACAGTCCCTGGTGCTTTAGAGACATGGAGGTATATAATTAGTTTATTGGGCTGTATTACTGAATTATTATTATATGACCCCTGTTTGCCCATTAAAATCGATATTCTGGCAAGGCTTAGAAACTAAGGGTGCAGGAAAATTGGTGTTGTACCTGTATTAGAAAGTCTGAATGTGGAAATACCTGGTCAACATGTTGTCTGCAGCACATGTTGAGTGATAAACACATGATATAGTGTAAGACTGGAAGAGGATGGTATAGAAGTATGTGCTGCAATTAGTAGAGTTTAAGAGTTGGTGGCATGTTAAATTTATTATTAGGTAGGGATATTTTTAAGTAATGGTTGACAGCACATCTCATTTCAAAAGTTTTGTTCCTGATGTTCACACTGTTACTCTTGAATATAAACTTTGGTATTCTTCTTCATCATTGTTGTTGCATTTATAGATTGATATGCGAGTATTTGTTAATTTCTTGAAAGAACAGGCTTTCAAGAATAAAAAATCTTAAATTATATTATTAGGTTGAATATTGCCTTGAATACGTGATGTGAAAGGGACTACTGGTCATGAAATATTAAAAAACTTGATTGACAGTTTTAATTATAAAAAGAGGTAGATGAAGAGTGTACAAGAAATGAATACTGATGAACTAGGGAACAAAAGTATAGGTTTGCTTTATACACCATAGGAAGGTTAGCATAGGCACACAAATCGTATGACACATTGCTAGATCGCAGAGTTTTTATGACCTGATCGTGGGTTCTATCCCACCGTGGTGGTTTATTTGCAGTCTGGCATAGATTTCTGTCTGAGACAAAGCTTGAGGGGACTTGAGTAGACAGTAACAACCAAATGCATGGAGCGAGATTACTGTAAAATGCTTTGTGGTCTAGTGGTGCCTTTTGCTAACCTCCTATGGTGTATAAATATCCACCTGTTGGACTAATCTTATTGTGCCAGCTGGCCAGTGGCTAGCGATTCAGTCTGAGTTTTATGATGTTGACGGTTCCACCATCTGTGGTAGGTTTGGACTTTGTAGCTAGATTTTGAACCCCAATTTTTTTAAAATGGTATAAAATGCTGGAATTACTTCTTCTTCCACACAGGCACTAACATCTTAAAACTTTAAGGGTGATGGACTGATTACATCGTCTTCAAGTATCTTCTGCTTCTATCAACTTTTCTGTACTTGACTGAAGAAGCCTACTGTGTAGGCGAAACGTTTCATAATAAAGATACCTAACTGTTGCATATGTGTCTTACCTAACGACTTGAGCTAGAGCTAGTAACAACCATGCTGGAGGGAGATTCATCTGTAAAAACTTGCATTTGTGGTCATAGTGGTGCCTTTGCTAACCTTCCTATGGTGTATAAATATACCTAGTTGGACGAATCTTATTGTAGCCAGCTGGCCCAGTGGCTAGCGCGTCAGTCTGGAGTTTTATGACTGATTGCGGGTTCCATCCTCACTCGTGGTATGGTTTGTTTGCAATTGTGTCATTATGATTTCGTGAGTCACTCCAGTAATCTTTTTTTATATAATTTTTTGTCTGTAGTATTAAGATGTGGTGATTACTTCTATCTTGCCACAGCCAAAGCACTAAACAATCTTTTGTAAAGTGTTGGGTTCAGATACTGAGATACTGGAACTGTTAGCTAATGCTATTCCAGTGTTTTGAGAATATTTTCATACAAGAAAATATGGCCATACTGAAAAAATTCTTAATTAATTTAAGATTTATTTTCTATAGGCACTCCTGGATTGAGCGAAGATGGCAATAGTAATAGAAGAAGCCGTTCCATGAAGGACCGCGTTACTTTTGTCTCTGGGAACCCTATGGTTGATGTAACACATGGAATTCTTCATCTTTATAAAGAAAAGTATGTTTTTTCATTATTAATATGAAAAATTCATGAATATTTAGGGAAACATTGAAGTGGATGTAAGTGCAGTTAAAGTATTTTGTGTTGCAAAGAGGGAGAGTAGTTTACAGTGTATGTGACACCTTGATCCTCTGTCGGTTGTTGCTTTCAAGAATCCAGAAAGGTAAAAGTTCACTATGAAATAACCGTCCAATACCTATCGGACTGGCCACTCCAATACGCAGTCATGAATAGGTTGACATTATTTATACAATTATTACAATAATGCAGTAGTCTGCATAACAGTAAATCTTCTATTTTTTATGTGAATGAATGTATATATTATTTCTTTTTTTTTTTTTATTATCACACTGGCTGATTCCCACCAAGGCAGGGTGGCCTGAAAAAGAAAAACTTTCACCATCATTCACTCCATCACTTTCTTGCCAGAAGGGTGCTTTACACTACAGTTTTTAAACTGCAACATTAAACATTAAACTGCAACAATTCGGTCGTCTCCCACCGAGGCAGGGTGACCCAAAAAAGAAAGAAAATCCCCAAAAAGAAAATACTTTCATCATCATTCAACACTTTCACCACACTCACACATTATCACTGCTTTTGCAGAGGTGCTCAGAATACAACAGTTTAGAAGCATATACGTATAAAGATACACAACATATCCCTCCAAACTGCCAATATCCTAAACCCCTCCTTTAAAGTGCAGGCATTGTACTTCCCATTTCCAGGACTCAAGTCCGACTATATGAAAATAACCGGTTTCCCTGAATCCCTTCACTAAATATTACCCTGCTCACACTCCAACAGATCGTCAGGTCCCAAGTATCATTCATCTCCATTCACTCCTATCTAACACGCTCATGCACGCTTGCTGGAAGTCCAAGCCCCTTGCCCACAAAAAATCCTTTACCCCCTCTTTCCAACCCTTTTGAGGACGACCCCTACCTCGCCTTCCTTCCCCTATAGATTTATATGCTTTCCATGTCATTCTACTTTGATCCATTCTCTCTAAATGACCAAACCACCTCAACAACCCTCTCTTCTGCCCTCTGACTAATGCTTTTATTATCTCCACACCTTCTCCTAATTTCCACACTCCGAATTTTCTGCATAATATTTACACCACACATTGCCCTTAGACAGGACATCTCCACTGCCTCCAACCGTCTCCTCGCTGCTGCATTTACCACCCAAGTTTCACATCCATATAAGAGTGTTGGACTACTATACTTTCAATACATTCCCTTCTTTGCCTCCAAAGAATAACGTTTTTTGACTCCACATATACCTCAACGCACCACCCCACCTTTTTTCCCTCATCAATTCTATGATTAACCTCATCCTTCATAAATCCATCCGCCGACACGTCAACCCCCAAGTCTCTGAAAACATTCACTTTTCCATACTCCTCCTCCCCAATTTGATATCCAATTTTTCTTATCTAAATCATTTGAACACTCATCCCTTACCTTTTCTATGTTCACTTTTAACTTTCTACCTTTACACACATTCTCAAACTCATCCACTAACCTTTGCAATTTTTTTTAGAATTTCCCATAAGCACAGTATCATCAGCAAAAAGTAACTGTGTCAATTCCCATTTTGAATTTGATTCCCCATAATTTTAATCCCACCCCTCTCCCGAACACCCTAGCATTTTACTTCTTTTACAACCCCATCTATAAATATATTAAACAACCATGGTGACATTACACATCCCTGTCTAAGACCTACTTTTACCGGAAGTATTCTCCCTCTCTTCTACACACCCTAACCTGAGCCTCACTATCCTCATAAAAGCTCTTTACAGCATTTAGTAACTTACCACCTATTCCATATACTTGCAACATCTGCCACATTGCTCCCCTACCACTCTATCATATGCCTTTTCTAAATCCATAAATGCAATAAAAACTTCCCTACCTTTATCTAAATACTGTTTCAAAATATATGCTTCAATGTAAACACTTGATCTACACATCCCCTACCCACTCTGAAACCTCCTTGCTCATCCGCAATCCTACATTCTGTCTTACCTCTAATTCTTTCAATTATAACCCTACCGTACACTTTTCCTGGTATACTCAATAAACTTCATTCTTTCTTTCAACACACCGGCCATATCCCACCGAGGTGGGGTGGCCCAAAAGGATAAACAAGTTTCTCCTTTTACATTTAGTAATATATACAGGAGAAGGGGTTACTAGCACCTTGCTCCTGGCATTATAGTCGACTCTTACAACATGCATGGCTTACAGAAGAAGAATTTTTACAATCTCTTTTGTCCCCTTTCCCTTTATATAAAGGGACTATACATGCTCTCTGCCAATCCCTAGGTACCTTCCCCTCTTTCATACATTTATTAAAGAAAAGTACCAACCACTCCAACACTATATCCCCCCCTGCTTTTAACATTTCTGTCATGATCCCATCAGTTCCAGCTGCTTTACCCCCTTTCATTCTACGTAATGCCTCGCGTACCTCCCCCACACTTACATTCTGCTCTTCTCACTCCTAAAAGATGGTATACCTCCCTGACCAGTGCATGAAATTACCGCCCTCCCTTTCTTCCTCAACATTTAAAAGTCCTCAAAATATTCTCGCCATCTACCTAATACCTCCCCTCCCCCATCTACAACTCCCCTACTCTGTTTTTAAACTGACAAATCCAAACTTTCACTAGGCTTTCTTAACTTGTTTAACTCACTCCAAAATTTTTCTTATTTTCATTAAAAAATTTTTTGACAGTGCCCCTCCCACTCTATCATCTCTCTCCTTTTGCACTCTCTCACCACTCTCTTCACCTTTTTTACTCTCCATATACTCTGCCTTCTTAAACACTTCTTCTTTGTAAAAACCTCTCATAAGCTAACTTTTTCTCTTTTATCACACCCTTACTTTTATCATTCCACCAATCACTCCTCTTCCACCTGCCCCCACCCTCCTATAACCACAAACTTCTGCCTCACAAAACTATACTGCATTTTTAAAGCTATTCCAACCCTCTTCAACCCCCCCACTACTCATCTTTTCTCTAGCCCACCTTTCTGCCAACAGTCGCTTATAATCTTCCCCCGAACTTCCTCCTCCCTTAGTTTATACACTTTCACCTCCCTTTTACTTGTTGTTGCCATTTTCTTATTGTCCCATCTACCTCTTATTCTAACTGTAGCTACAACTAGATAATGATCCGATATATCAGTTGCCCCTCTATAAACATGTACATCCTGGAGCCTACCCATCAACCTTTTATCCACCAATACATAATCTAACAAACTACTTTCATTACGTGCTACATCATACCTTGTATATTTATTTATCCTCTTTTTCATAAAATATGTATTACTTATTACCAAATCTCTTTCTACACATAGCTCAATTATATATACTCTGATAATTATACTTATGTATACCTGTACCTAAATAAACTTACACACTGTGCTGCCATGCAGGTACACATTAAAATCAGTAAGAGTGTCTTAGGTCTCCAGACATCATATTAGTAATGATAATAATAATCACCGAGTCTTATTTAAATGTCGTATATTACGTTAATATACACATTTTCATTAATCCATCAATGATATTTTTTCAAAATTATATAATAAACACGATGCATAACATATAAATATGATAAATACACCCCACAGTAGAATAAATAAACATAAATATGAGATGTGGTAGCAGATGACTTGCACAAGTGACACCATATTATTTCCCAGAAATTTGGCATAGGAAACAAGGTCATAAGTCAAATGGTCGTATGTCGAGCAGGTCGTAAGTCTGATGGTAGGTGTATATACAAATGTACAGTCACTGGACACTTTCCTAGAACTGCTGCAATTTGTGGAATTCTTTGAAATCATGGTATATTCACAAATGGTATTTTACAATCTCACACATAAAAATGAGTGTCTCATCTTCTTCGTTTTGTGGGCGTTTTGTGGAATATGCACGGACAAACACCTCTTTTGAGCAGTTTTTCCTGAAAAGGAGGCAGATGTGATGGGATAGTGATCACCAGTCCTCAGACCGAGGGGTAGTGTTGTCAATTTTGTGCGCTTGGCTGTTGTCAGGTGTTGTTCCTTGTGACATGAATATATTTGTCTGACAACTGACAAACAAAATTCCACATATTTAGGTTTGTTGTTGGTCTTCAACTTATACATATATAAGCATTCAGCTTGGAAATATCAGAAGATCGAAAAAGAGTTTATTGCCCTACTCATCCGACTTACGACCAAGCTAGGTTCCGACCAATACAACCGGTTGTAAGTTCAAAAATGGACGAAGTCGAACCTTTGAAAATTGCCGACATATTGGGTAGGGCATAATGTCAAACCTTTCCTATATAAACTACCTACATAATACTGTACTTAATGTGTACAATCATTATTTCATTCTTTTTAATACCATAATTTACTTCTATAGTTATATTTAATTATGTATTGTATATAATGTATCCATGTATGATCTGTATTGTAAATTTTACATTGCATACAGTATCATATGTTACTATTATCTTTATGTATTGTCGACACAGTGGAATTTATTTATTTATTTATTTATTTATTTATTATAAATTTGTGCAAAACATACAGAGGTACAAAAAAATACAGATAAGAGCAGAAATGCCAAAGCCACTTATACTATCATACATTACGGGCTGGCTTAAAATTAACTTAAGATTAATTAAGCAATGATGAAGTCAGTGATAAAACATTAATGTAAACAGATTACTATAAACCCACAAGTGAGTATTACAAAGACAGGTCATATGAAGGATTCTGTTAGTAGTGTATTTAAAAAATAATAAAGTTAAAATTGGGTTTTGGGTTTTAAACCCTTTATGTGATATAATTGTGAGAAACATTTAAGATATACAATTTATAAGGTTTCAGTTTTTCAGTATTTTTTTGGGTTTTTTGGTGAGTAAGTGATCTTTGAGTAAGACTTAAATTTAAAAACAGGAAGTGTTTCTTTTATTTTTAAACAGGTAATGAATTCCAGTTTTTAGGGCCTTTTATGTGCATTGAGTTTTTTGCATAGTGTGAGATGAACACGAGGAACATCAAAGAGTGATCTGTGCCTTGTGTTATGGTCATGTGTTCTGTTGAGGTGGCAAGGAGATGTTTGAGGGGAGGGTTAATATCAGAGTTAAGTGTTCAAATGTAGTAATAGTGCAGTAATAAGAAAGGATGTTTTGTATGGTGAGTAGGTTTAGTGTATTGAATATTGGTGGAGTGTGCTGCCTGTAGTGAGAATTTGTTACATTCTAACTGCAGCCTTTTTTGTTGGGTAATTAGGGGTTCTGAGAATGGTTAACTGTTGTTGAGCCCCATGCACAAATTCCATAGGTGAGATAGGGTAAATAAGAGAGTGATATAGGCCAGGGGGGCTGACTGTGGAACATAGTACCGTATCTTCGATAGTAGCCTACAGTCTTAGGAAATTTTCTTAGAAATTTGTTGTAAAAGTGTATGAAATTTGAGTCTATTATCAAGGTGGATTCCAAAGAATTTTTCCCTCTGTTAGCTTTGTGATAGGTTGATCCGTTATAAATTATGTTAAGAGGGACATCTGTAGCTCTGTTACCAAACTGAATGAAGTAGGTTTTGTCAATGTTTAGTGAAGTTTGTTATTTCCTCATCCAGGTAAAATATTTTCTGTAATTCGGTATTTACAGTATTGGCTAGTGTGACTGGGCTCGGGTGAGAGAAGACGTAGTATGCATCTGCAAATAGTGGGGTTTTTGAGTAATTGCGAAGCATTTGGAAGGTCATTATGAATAGAGAAAGAAAGAGGGCCAAGGACACTTCCCTTGGGACACCAACTTGTAATTGGTTGCGCCAGAAGAGTTTGCCCCATTTGCGTACACATATTGGTTTCTTTTGCTGAGGTATGACTTGAGGTAATTGAGGGAGTGCCCTCTTATACCATAGTGTGACAATTTACGTGGACAAGTCAGGGTCAACTGTATCAAAAGCTTTAACTAAGTCAATGAAGATCCCCAGTGGACTTCTTTTTCTCTATTGCAGTGTATATAGTTCTAGCATGTGTATAATAGCATCATTAGTATTTTTATTAGGCCTGAATCCAAATTGGCAGGGTTGATTTATGTTCTGGAGAAAAGGGTAGGAGTAGATTCGTTTTATGAATTAGTTTTTCAAAGATTTTTGAGAGAGGGTGTAATTTTGGATATTGGCCTATAGTTATTCAACTCTGTTTGGTCTCCTCCTTTGTGGATCGGGGTGACCCTTGCTATTTGAGTACTGTAGGGAAGGTGGAGGATTCAATGGATTTGTTAAAGATGTTGCAATGTTTGGGAGATAGCACTTTGTGACACTTTTTTATATATAAAGGGTGGAAGGTACTTAAACCCTCCTGCCTTGTTTTTTAGTGCATTGATAATAAGGGAGATTTCCCGTATGGGTTAGTCGGAGCTAGGAACAGTGTTTCGGTAGTTGCCGGTGAGGTGTTATTTGGTGGGGTATCTGAGCTTGGGATTTTATGGGCAAGGTTTTGTCCTATATGGAGAAAGAAATCATTGAGCCCTGTTTGCTGTTTCTGTTGGTGGGAGTTGGGGGTTCATCTGATTTTGCAAATTTTTTATTTCGCTATTTCGTGATATCTTTTTGTTCCCAAATTTCAGATAGTGTTTTCCAGGTCTTTTTTATATCACCTCGTAATTTGGATAATCTGTTCTCATAATACAATTTTTTTGCCCTTCTTATCAGGCTGGTTAGGATTGACGAGTAACGTTTTGTTTGGTCTCTGGTTATGTGACCCATTCTGTACTGTTTTTCATATTGGTGTTTTTGTATTTATGGATTTGAGAATGCTGGGTTTAGCCAGGGACTGTTCCGTCTCTTTGCTGTCATCTGTTTAGTTTTTTTAGGGCAGTGCTTGTTATAGAGGTATTGGGTCTTTTTAGAAAATTATTAATACATTCGTCAATACTGTATAGATTTCAAGCTCAGTGTGCCAATCAATGTTTGCTAAGCTGTTGCGAAGTTTTTAAAAGGGCTGCCTCATTGTGAAGTCTGAAGGTGACTTTAGTTGTGTCTTGGGTATTTACCAAGTTTTGTTAGAGGAAAGTGGGGTAGTGGCCCTGTGGTATTATCTGTAATTATGCCTGATTTTAAAGGGGGATATGGTGTTGGTCCAGATGTGGTCAAGTAGGGAAACACTAGCCCTCTGAACTCTTGTGGGTTTTGTTACTGTTGGTATAACAACAGTTACTCTTTGTGTTTTGTGAATTCAGTAACGTGGGGTCCGGCTTGCAGGAGATTTATATTGAAGTCACCTGAGAGTAGTAAGTGTCTTTGTTCATGCGTGCATCAGTTATCATACTTCCTAGATTTGACAAAATTGGCTAATTTTTTGACTGTGGAACTCTGTAGATTTTATCAATGTGAGAGGTTTTTGTAGGTATTTGGATTTGAATTTAGCTATTATATATTCCCCATGTTCATCCCTTGTGCAAGTATTAGGGGGGATACATCTAGTTGGTCTGAGTAGTATATGGCTTTTGCCACCCCCTTGTTGGTCCCGGCCTAAAAGTTGTGTATGGCTGTGTAACCAGGAATGCATAACATCTGCACTATCAGGCTTTAGCCAGGTTTTAGTTAGTGTAATGATGGACATATTGGCATGTAAGGAATTTAGTAATGCTATGAGGTCATCGTAATGCTTGCTTAAGATCTGATATTGTAAATTAAAGATAGTTTATGTTGTTGTTGGCACTGAGAAGTGCCTTTGATTGTTCCAGTGTAGTAATTACAGTAACTGTTTGATTCATTTAAGTCATTAAATAAGAGGTTGGTATCAGGATCAATGCTTGTAATCATAAATTGTATGAACTATATTTAGAATTAAGTATAAAACAAAGTAAATAGTCTTAAGCAAAAAATAGCACCTGAATTATTTAACAAATGTAAAATAAGAGCTAAGGGACAATACAAATAAAGTGATGATCAATAATATGCTTTGGGGAAAATGATAGTAGGTAGTACTATAAAGGTAATTTTTTAAAGTTATAATTATAGTTAAAAATTATAAAAAAAAGGGGCTAATATAAAGGGTTTTGAATAAATGAGCTTTGGAATATAATGGCAAGATTGTGAGCTTATTCTACTTTAGCACCTGAGAATAGCACCTTGATTATTTTAACAGTTGTGGATAATAAACTAGGATAGTTATATAAACTAAAATAAAGGAAAAATAAAAAGGGACTAAAATTAAGTAATGGTAAGCAAAGTTAAATGGACAGATGGTAGGAATTATAATATAAACTTATAATATAAAAATACAATTTGAAATGGTAAATTGCAATTGCACTAGAGTCTGGTATGGGTTGTTGACAAGATCAAGGTTATAACTATAGATTTAAATTGACAAAATAAAATTCACAATTAAAGTACAAAAGAATAATAGTAAAAAAATCACAATGGTAATGTCTTGGTTATAATATGATAGTAAGATGGTAGACAGGGACCCAGGTACACAGGTACAAAGGATAATACAAGGTTGGGGTTTTAATATAAAAACTTGAAAATTTTGGCAACAAAATGTTATGGGGAAATATAAAATAATGTTTAATGTACAAAAATAAAATTGACTGGTAGTAAATATGGTGTTTAATAAAATTTTAGTAAGTAAAAATGATTACAAAAAAGTGAAAAAGTAATGTTTAATTTCAAATTTAATATTGCACTGGTAGTTATACTTGAGGTTATATGGCAGTACAAGGTAATTAAGAGTAATCTAGGATAGTAAATGTGGTATTAAAACAGGTAAAGGTAATTATCAAGTAATGGTTATAAATGTCAAAAATGTTAAGATAAATTGAAATTTTAGTAAAAATGATATTTATTAATTTTAGTAAGTAATATCAATTGTAGTATTTAAAAAAAATATGAGGGAGTAATATGGACAGAGAAAGTATCAATTCAGCTAATGTTTCAAGCGAACAATAGTAAATAAAAAATCACATAAGGTGATTATGCTTCTAGTAAAATCACAAAAGAGGGAGTTGATTATTTTAAAAACCCAAGAGATTGTACAATGAAATTTGAACAATAATGGAGCAAAACATACACTACAACTACGTAGCCCTTTTAAGTTGGGCATTGTTTAGTTATTCTCTGTAAGATTAGTATCCCTGAGAAATCGTGATAGATCATTCTCGTTCGTGATTGTGTACATTGACCCACATTTGTTTTCCTAACAAATTTTCCCATCCCGTGTGAAGCATTGGTGTATTGTGTCATTATTTTTCCCGCTTAAGTTTTCTGACTCTATACAGGAGGTTCTGACGTTTTTTTGTAAAACACTCGTTTATGTATACCTCTTTCTTTACTTTAAAAGATGCAAAAATTAAGTCTTTTTTTCCTATCATGTGAGTTGAATCTAAGCATAACACTTTTTTTACCATGGGATCCTATAATCTGGCTTCTTTATTTCAGACCTGGACAATAACACTTGTTTGGTCCTTTATGATCTGCAGAGTAATTTCTTTACTGTTTGTTTGGGTTTATATCACTGAAAAAGTGGACTGTTAACTATTACTGCGTCCGATAGTTTTTCTGCTCAGTTTTTATCTTCTTGGAGAGCAAAGTATCACTGAACTGGGTTTTCTAAGTTGTTTTTTCCATTGTTTTACTGCTTCTTCAAAACCTTTGTATTAAAAAAGAATTATTTTGTTGGTAATGGCTGTCTATGACTGTTTGGAAAGGTCTTGTCACAGTTAGTCATTTCCCGGTGTTGATAACTTTTGTTTAAGACTGGGATTTTTTGTCTCGAGTTGTGTCATCCTGGTGTCTTTTTTTGTTAGCGCTCTCGAAGATTTTATATTTCAATAACTAAGTTGGAGATGCATGACTTTAGGGTATCTGGATCGTTTGGGCATACCTGAGAAAATAATAATAGTAATAATGATAATAGTCACCGAGTCTCATTAAATGTTGTATATTACGTTAATATACACATTTTCATTAATCCATCCATGATATTTTTTTCAAAATTATATAATAAACATGATACATAACATATACAGAAAGGTAAATACACCCCACAATAGAATAAATAAACATAAATATGAGATGTGGTAGCCAGATAACTTGTGCAAGTGACGCCAAGAATAAAATTTTCTCTAATCTAACATAAAGAAAATGTGTTTACTGGGGTAACTGTAAAAAAATTTTTTCCTTTTGTATGTATATAATAAGTTAATTCAGGTATACACAAATACAGTTACATAGATTATCATACATAACAGCATATGTGTAGAGAACCTAGGATAACCCAAAAAAGTCAGACAGAGTGACTTATTTCCATTGCTTTCACTCGGAGTATCATTTCTTCTCAAAATAATGTTACATTAGAATGGGAGTGTTCTTCTTTATTTATTCTACCGTATCAATGTAGAGACAACCTGTACACAAAGTAACTTGTACACAAACCAGACGTGTACACTTTGTTGTTTACAAAACTTACCTTCACCTGAATCACTAAATCACCTTGAATCACTAAAGACACCCTTCTCCTGCATTATTCTTACTGAGACCTGGCATAAGCAGGACACAATAGATATCTACCCTCTACCAGGATACACAGCAGTCCACAACTGCAGACCATACCAAGTTGGGGGTGGTATTGCAATCTATTACTCTAACCAGTTATCTTGTATTAGCACCACTTGCTTTAGTGATGAATATGGAGAATACATTTTTGCTAATTTTACTGTAAAAAACCTTAAGACGCCTATAACAATCGGTGCCATTTACCAGATACCCCACACAAACATCCCAAATTTCAGTGAGAAATTAAAGGCACTAATACAAACAGACAAATGAATAAGCACCCCCCTTCTCTTTGCGGAGAAATTCAACATCAACCTTGGCCTAATAGATGATCAGCCTGTAACTGATTTCATCAACAGTATGAACAACACACTTCTCATACCAACAATAACAAACCAACCAGGCTCACTGAAACAAGTGCAACCCTAATAGACCACATATGGACCAATATACTAGCCCCCCTTAAATCAGGGATAATCACAGATAGCACTACAGACCACTACCCACCTTCCTCTTGACAAACATTAGTAAAACCACCACTTGAATACAACAAAGTTTCATTTAGACCCATGATGAGGCCTCAATAAGGAAGTTCACAGCTGACCTAGAGACTGTTGACTGGCCTACAGAATTCTCCAAGGCCAATGGAAATTGATGACTGGACAGACATTTTTCAAACAAATTACTTAGACTATACAACAAACATGTTCTATAAAAACGAAAAACAGATCACAAACAAATGGCTTGGTTGCCCATGGCTAACCAGCACCATTCTGAAATCCATTGATAAAAAACCCACCAATATGAAAAGCAATATAGACGGGGGCTTAGTACACAAAGATATTCTTAAACACTATTAAATCAGTCCTCACCAAAGTAATAAAGAAAGCCAAACAACTATACTACTCCAGTAGATTCACTGACACAAGAGGAGATATAAATAAGACCTGGAAAACACTCTCTCAGATTCTAGGACCCACAAACTAAAAAAAAAACAAGAATATTGTCCTAACAAACCTAATAAACACCACTGCATCCCACTGACACAGCTAACAAGATAAACCCTTCTCTCAACCATGGGTTCTAATCTCGCCAATAAAATCTCACGTACCAATGCCCATGCCGGGGACTACCTAGAGGGGAATTTTCCCCCTAATTCCTTCTATCTTGCTCCAACTGAGCCCACGGAAGTCACCGAGATTAAAAAAGTCACTTAAAAATAACTCGGGGAATCTGTCTCGTGTCCCACCATTATTGTAGAAGAGAGCGCCCATGTCCTCTCGCATGCTATCTCATTACTTTTTAACAAGTCACTAAAACTAGCACCTTCCCCGAAACTACTCAAGCGGCAAGGGTTACACCAATACATAAAGGTGGTGACCCAAACAGATTTAAAAAAACTATAGGCCAATATCAAACTTACCATTGCTATGCAAAATCTTTGAGAAACTCGTGCACAGGAGACTATATTTATTTATAACGGCACAAAACATACTCAAACCCCTGCCAATGTGATTCAGGAAAAAAAAAGCACTAACGATGCAATCATAAAAATGCTAGATCTGCTTTACACAGCATTGGAAAAAAGGAATATCCACTAGGAATTTTTATTGACCTAAGAAAAGCTTTTGACACAGTAAAAAACCAGGGCATCCTACTCCACAAAACTTGACCATTAGGGGTATAAGAGGCCATGAGCTTGCAAAATTTCAAATCTTACCTTACTAATGGGTATCAGTATGCCCACAATTAAAGACACAGCATCAACAACACAGCACTTGATGCTGGAGTTCTGCGGGGAGGTGTCCTTGGCCCCCCTGCTCTTCCTCATATCAACAATGATCTTCCAAACGAAATCTCAACCCCTGAACCCCATTCTCTTTGCTGACGACACGACTTATGTCATCTCTCCCCCTAATCTTGCCACCCTCAACACCATTGTTAATGATAGCTTATCAAAATATCGATTTGGATGACAGCCAATAAATTTAAACGCTTAGCACTGACAAAACCTACTACATTAGTTTGGTAGCAGAGCAGGAAATCACAAATTAACATTAAGATCGACAACACTCTAATTGCCAGGCATAATGAGGGCAAAATTTTTAGGCCTATAAACCCCGACAACAACCTGAACTTCAGCACTCATATCCAGCACATAACCAAAAAAATATCCAAAACGGTTGGGATCCTCTCCCCAAAATACGATACTACGTGCCGCAAACTGCCCTTCTCACACTACACCATTCACTTATATATCCATACCTCACCTATGCTATCTGGCTTGGGATTCAACTGCACAACACAAACCTAAAGCCAATAATAACCCAACAAAAAGCCGCAGTAAGAATAATCACTAAATCCCATCCCTGGGAAAAACACCCCCCCCACTCTTCTAGATCTAAACTTACTCACTGTTCAGTACAAACCACACTTACTACTGTGCAATCTACACTACAGGGACCTTAAATTCCAATATTAACCTTGACCTAAAACGCTTTCTTGATAGTTGTGACAGAACCCACAGGCACAACACCAGACACAAACATCTCTATGACATTCCCCGTTTCCGACTAAAAACCTTTTTTCAAAAATTCAAATGTATGTCAAAGGCCCTAAAATCTGGAACACCCTGCCTGAAAAACTCTAAAACTGCAGGCACATTCATCACCTCAAAAAATACCATCAGAAAAAACTCATCTCCCTGATAAAACCCTGTCAACTAATTACACGAATAACCACCTGGTGGTTCACACTTACACTCACTCACCCATTTGACCATAAACAGAAAAATCAATCTCAATCCCAAAATAATGAATCTTAACTAGTCATAAGTTGGCCTGTGATACTCCAATACTGAAACTATGTATAGTGCCAAAACAAAAGCATTCACATTGCTAAACTCACAAACTAGTATTTAGTCACTTAGCCATAATACCAACTTACCTCATAATTTTGTAATATTTTAAACTTAAGATTTAATTTAAGTCTGCCCAAAATGCCTAGCCATGCTAGGTGTTCTAGTGGTATACTCTATAATTATTATTGTACTACATGTAAACCACCCAATAACCAAATTCTGTAAACTCAGCATTGTAATCCTTATAGAGAATAAACTTTGAATTTGAATTTACATAACTCTGCGCCTGTCCTCTCTCATGTACTCATTCTTTCTCTCTCTCATTTATTCGTTTTATTTCATTTACTTACTCCTGACCATACATTAAGACTACAAATATTTTAAGGTAAGTAATGAGTGAACTGTATATACATTTTATCGCTCTGGGATGCTTAAATATCATAGAATATGTGTGGGTGGGTTGGCCTGGTATGGTACCCGGGGGCTACCATAAAATACCACACTTGATTTTTTACAATAAATACTAAATCATCTCACCCTAGATTAAGACTACAAATATTTTAAGGTAAGTAATGAGTAAACTGTATATGCATTTTATCGCTCTGGGATGCTTAAATGTAATAGAATATTATGTGGCCTGATATGGTAGCCCGGCTGACTACCATACATACCACACTTGATTTCTTACAATAAATACTACTTGTCTCACCCTAGATTAAGACTATAAATATTTTAAGGTAAGTAATGAGTGCACTATGTGTGTATTGTACTTTTTATTGTTTTTTGATGCCTAGTTCTATTGCTAACTTAATATATGTTAGTGTAAACTTGTTATCTAGTATTTGTATGCATTTATAAGTGGAAAAAAAGGGTGTTCCACTTTACGGTGATTTCCGCTTTACGGCAGTAGCCTGGAAACTAACCTGCCGTATAAGTGGGGCCCTACTGTATTTTAAGGAATTGTTAAATGTTGATGAAGATATGGAAGCTGTGATTTCATGTATGGGTCAAGGAGGAATAACATTTTATAGGAGTGAGGAAGAGCCAGTTGTGAGTGCAGGGGAAGTGCATGGGGCAGTGAGTAGAATGAAAGGGGGTAAAGCAGCTGGGATTGATGGGATAAAGATAGAAATGTTAAAAGCAGGTTGGGACAGTTTTGGAGTGGTTAGTGTTTTTATTTAATAAATGTATGGAAGAGGTAAGGTGCCTAGGGATTAGCAGAGAGTGTGTATAGTTCCTTTGTATAAAGGCAAAGGGGACAAAAGAGAGTGTAAAAATTATAGGGAATAAGAAGTTTGTTGAGTATACAGTGGTACCCCGAGTTTCGAACTTACTTCATTCCAGAATGTTGTTCGAGTGCCAATACCGAACGAATTTGTTCCCATAAGGAATAATGTAAATTAAATTAGTCCATTTCAGACTCCCAAAAATACACTTACAAACGCACTTACACAATTGTTTGAGTTGGGAGCAGTTCGAAACTCGGGGTACCACTGTACCTGGTAAAGTGTATAGTAGAGTTATTATTGAAAGAATTAAGAGTAAGATGGATAGCAGGATAGCAGATGAATAGGAGGCTTTAGAAAAGGTAGTGGGTGTATAGACCAAGTATTTGCAGTGAAACATATAGGTGAACAGTATTTAGATAAGGATAGAGAGGTTTTTGTGGCATTTATGGATTTGGCAAAGGCGTATGATAGGGTGGATACGGGGGGGCAATGTGGCAGATGTTGCAAATGTATGGAATAGGAGGTAGGTTATTGAAAGTGTTGAAAAGTTTTTACAAGGATAGTGAGGCTCAGGTTACAGTATGTAGGTGAGAGGGAGATTATTTCGCAGTAAAAGTAGGAATGTATGATGTCACCATGGTTGTTCAACATATTTATAGATGGTGTTGTAAGAGAAGTGAATGCTCAGGTGTTGGTAAGAAGTGTGGGGTTAAAAGATAAAGAATCTAGCACCAAATGGGAGTTGTCACAGTTGCTCTTAGCTAATGACAAGCTGTGCTTTTGGAATTATGAAGAGAAGTTGCAGAGGTTGGTTGATAAGTTTGGTAGGGTATGTAAAAGAAGGAAATTAAAGTGAGTATAGGAAAGAGTATGGTGATGAGGATAACAAAAAACTTTGGTAACAGAAGGTTGGATATCAGATTGGAGGGAGAGAGTATGGAGGAGGTGAATGTGTTCAGATATTTGGAAGTAGACGTGTCAGCAGATGGGTCTATGAAGGATGAGGTGAATCAGAATTGACGAGGGGAAAAAAGTGAGTGGTGCACTTAGGAGTCTGTGGAGACAGAGAACTTTATCTATGAAAGCAAAGAAAGGAATGCATGAGAGTATAGTTATACCAACACTCTTGTTTGGGTGTGAGGCATGGGTTGTGAATGTTTCAACAAGGCGAAGGCTGGAGGCAGTGGAGATGTCATGTCTGAGGGCACCATGTGGTGTGAATATAATGCAGAGAATCCGTAGTTTGGAGATTAGGAGGAGGTGTGGGATTACCAAAACTGTTATTCAAAGGGCTGAGAAGGGGTTATTGAGATGGTTTGGACATGTAGAGAGGATGGAACAAAATAGAACAACTTCAAGAGTGTATAAATCTGTAGTGGAGGGAAGGCGGGGTAGGGGTCGGCCTAGGAAATGTTGGAGGGAGGGGGTAAAGGAGGTTTTGTGTGCGAGGGGCTTGGACTTCTAGCAAGTGTGCGTGAGCGTGTTAAATAGGAGCGATTGGAGACAAATGGTTTTTAGGACTTGACATGCTGTTGGAGTGTAAGCAAGGTAACACTTATGAAGGGATTCAGGGAAACCGGCAGGCCGGACTTGATTCCTGAATATGAGTAGTACAGTTCCGGCACTCTGAAGGAGGGGTGCTAATGTTGCAGTTTTAGAACTGTAGTGTAAACATGCCTCTGGCAAGACAGTGATGGAGTGAATGGTGATGAAAGTGTTTCTTTTTTGGGCCACCCTGCCTTGGTGGGAATGGCTGATGTGTTAAAAATACATGTATTCATATAATATTTGGAAATTATTGAGTTGATGATAGCGATAATATAGTGTTTGTCTGGTTCCTTTTGGGAGATGAGGTGATTTCTAAGCAGAGCTTTGAATTAATGTGCAGGCAAGAGCCCTTTTGTATGTTCAGGCAATGAATTCCAGATCTTAGGGCCCTTTATATGCATAGCATTTTTTGCATAGCGAGAGATGGACATGAGGGATATCAAAGAGAATTTCATGTCTTGTATTATGCAAGTGCATTCTGTTGTAGTTCTCAAGAAGGAGTTGGAGAGGAGGGTTAATATTGGAGAATAATGTTCTGTGTATGTAGTAAGCACAACAATGTGAGTGGGTATTTTGTATTTTAAGCAGGTTCAAGCTCTTAAATAGCTCTAAATTTAGTAATAGTAAGTTGGCAGTAGTTAGGCATAAAATTTTATGCAAGAGAAAAATAGTCATTTCATGTAATAAATTTTCTTTATTTTCCAGCACTAAAACAAGTTTGGATGAAACAGAATCACGATCAGAGATGTTATGTATGCTGGCAGTCCCAACATCTATGACAATTCATGACTTGTTGCAGTTCACGGCTCCATGTTACTCTGTGATACAGCATATGAGAATCATCCGAGATCCAACGCCCAACCAGTATATGGTGCTCATAAAGTTTAGAACACAAGTGAGCCAAGGTTTCTAAATTTTTTATGGTTCATTTCTTTTTTTTTCCACCTATGCATATCCCATTCAATAAGTTTTATTTTTCCAGACTAATTCTGTTTTTATTTTTTTCTCCTTGAACTTTCAATAGTATGTGCTGTTAGGAGCAATTTTTTACACAATTTTCATATCTTGGTTCAAATGGCAGTGTCATTTTTTAGATTAACTCTTTCAGGGTCGAGACCTCCGATCCTAAACTTGTTCTCAGGGTCGAAAAATTTTCAAAAAAGAAAAATGATTTTTTTTGGTGAAATGATAGTCTTTTTCCAATGGTAATGACACCAAAAGTATGAAATTTGTTGGAAAACTTTTGGAATTATACTCTTGTGAAGTTAGCGGTCTTGACGATATAAATGTAGTGTCTGCCTTTTCCCTTTCCCTTTGGGAGGTACCAACTGTTCATGTCTGTTTTCCCTACTGCCATGCACTAAAGCTCTCCTGCCTACTGCTGCTTCTCGCTCTCTTTTTCTTGATCACTTCCATCGGCAATTTCGCCCACTTTGAACCCTCTTTTCACCAGTTCCAGTGTTCCGGTCGACTAAAATCATAACTATTTTGCTAGATCTACATTTGTTCTATCAATTGAGTACAAGAAACCGCCCATTTACTGATATCAACTACTCAATAAAGTGGTCAGAAATTGGCAACTTGGCCAATTTCACACCAATTTTTAACGATGCAAATTTCAAAATAAGGTCCAGAATAAACAAGACAGACATTCCTGGCACTAAAATAATATTTTCTCTGTTCATTAGTCATGTCTGCAGGCTCCTCTTATACAGTGGAATCGTTCCATGACCTTGCTCGCATCTGGTTTTGCTCGTTTACAGAATCAATTTTCCTCGTTTAAATTAATTGAAATGGAATTAATCCGTTCCAGTGGAATTCCAGGCATGACAAAATACTTCAGTAATTTTCCTAATATCAGCTCTCCAGCTTATTTATCTATCAGAATTCATTTAATATGACATAAACAGTATTAACCCCTTGACTGTCGCAACCCCCAATCCTGAGGTGTCTCCTGGTGTCGCAAAATTTAAAAAAAAAAAAAAATTTTTTTCTTATGAAATGATAGAGAATGTTTTCCCGATTGTAATGACACCAAAAAAACGAAATTTGATGGAAAACTGACGGAATTATGCTCTCGCGAAGTTAGCGACCTCGGCGCTGTTTACAAATCGGCGATTTCGCCCACTTTGAGCCCTATTTTCGGCTAATTCCTTTGTTCCAGTCGCCCAAACTCATAGCTATTTCTTTAGAACTCCATTTTTTCTATCGATTGAGTACAAGAAACTGCCCATTTACCGATTTCAACTACCTAATAATGTGGTCAGAAATTTGCAATTTGGCCAATTTCACGAAAACTAAAAAATATGACAATTTCAAAATAAGGTCCAGAATGAACAATGCAGACATTCCTGGCTCTAAAATAATATTTTCTTTGTTCATCAATCATGTCTCCAGGCCCCTCTGATATTACTCTTGCTTTCTATTTTGAATTTTTATTCAAACAAAAAATAGAAGACTTACTATTATGCAGACTACTGCAATACTGTAATAATTGTATAACTAACATCAACCCATTCATGACTGCATATTGGAATGGCTAGTTGGACATTTATTGGACAATGGCATCATTTGTTTACTTTTGAACAAAATCAAACATTTCCCCTACTTTGAGCTCCATTTCTAGGTTCTTTTTATAGTAAAATCAATCAAAATCACTTCTATTTCTATAATATGTTTTCCATTCTATCAAATGAGACCAAGAAAACGAGAATACAACCATAAATACTATACGAAAATAGACCATAAAGTCGGAGTTTTTTTTTTCTCACTGCGCACTGCGTGCTCCAGGATTTTTTTTATATGGTGCACACTGACCACACAGACCCATTCTCTCACATGTGGGCCTACCAGCTTTCTCCTGCTTGATTTGAAGCTGCTAGAATTTATGAGTATATATACGTCAAACACGGTACCTCGTAAGACGTATATATACGGCCGTGACAGTCAAAGGGTTAATAACATAGTAACATGATATATACACTAGAATGAATAAAATAAATGTCATTACATATGTGGCTAGTGGTGGTGACAGCAGCCATTGTTGTTGTTAGCAGGGTACAACAAGGTTGTTTTCAAGGTACAAGTTCTGCCACTGCTGCTTCATGTTGTCTGCCACTGCTGCTTCATGTTGTCTGCCACTGCTACCTCATGATGTCTGCTCCCACTTTTGCTAGCATGTTAGAGCTTTCCAGTATGTGAAGGTTGAGGGGCAGTGCCAATCAGACAGGTCTTAGACGGTGACGTCATTTGTTTACTCTTGAAAATCACCAAAGAATCGAACATTTCTGCCTCTTTGAGCTCAGTTTCAAGGTACTTCTCACCGTGAAACCAATCAAAATAATATCTATTACTATAGTATACGGTAGATCGTCATTTAGCACAGTAGTTACACTCCTGAAAATGCTGTGTTAGGTAAAATCGTGTTAGATAAACTGAAGAACTTATGGGAAAAATAGGGTAACGTTCCTGGGAGCCCCCAAAAAGCCAAACAACTTTTTTTTAGGCCTCCACATCTTACAAAAATAAAAGTGAATATGTAGTTTTAGTTCATTGTTGTGACGCATTATGTTGTTTTTACTGCTTAAGACCACAAATGTAACAGAAATAATAGTATTTCTTACCTTAAATTGTGGGTGCTGGCATTTGTGGATGATTGTGAAGAGTGGAGAGTTATGCTGTGGCCCTACTGGGCTGAGGTGGATGGTAGAGGTTCTGGTACTGAAGTTGATGGTTGTACTGGAGTGTCTAACTTTAAATCATTCAGTCAGTCAGGTCAGTAAATCAATCAAGTCACTCAGTAAGTCAGTCAAGTCACTCAGTAGGTCAGTCAAGTCATTCAAGTCATTCAAGTCGGTCACTCAGTAAGTCAAGTCACTCGGTAAGTCTGTCAAGCCACTCAGTAAGTCAGTCAAGTCTCTCAGTAAGTCAGTCAAGTCACTCAGTAAGTCAGTCATGTCACTCAGTAAGTCTGTCAAGTCACTCAGTAAGTCTGTCAAGTCACTAAGTAAGTCTGTCAAGTCATTCAGTAAGTCAGTCAAGTCACTCAGTAAGTCAATCAAGTCATTCAGTAAGTCAGTCAAGTCATTCAGTAAGTCAGTCAAGTCACTCAGTAAGTCAGTCAGTCAGTCACACAAACTCATGTTTACCTCTTTTTCTGTGTACAAAGTATGGCTACAGGTTATCTCTTGTCTAATATCTTTGTTTCTTTGTTAATTCTAACACTTAAGTGCTTATACTTCTTTGTGCCATCTTCAGCAACACTGGTATGGCTACTGGGTGTCTTGATTGCTTGGCAGATACAAGATATAGTAATTAAAATATCACAACACAATTCACAAACACAGCTGCCTTGTAGCAGAGAAAAACTGGACACGTATGAATTACGAACGCTGGGATGGTGGGGTGGTGTCGGGGAGTGGAAGGGGATGACGGGAGGGCTCCCTGGCTGCTCCACAACAAGGCAGCCGATTGAGCAAAAGAGTTTTTTTTTTTCCTTTCCACAAACTAAACTGTGTTACATAAAATTGGTGCCGCAATTCTTCAATCGTGCAATACCTAAATCGTGCTAAATGACGGTCTATCTGTATCTTCCATTCTATCAAAAGAGACCATAAAAGAAAGAATACAACCATGAAAACCATACGAAAATATACCCCTAAGGGAAGGCTAATGGCTGAGAAGTGAACTCCATTATTTATGGTCCGATTTCTTTCATTTTTGGTGTACGTTAAGAAACACCTTCCATCATACATTGCCCAAGTTTCAATAAGATAGTACAACAAATAACTGAGATCAAATTCCTTAGATCAAGAGCAAGAGCCCCTCACCAGCATCAAGGAACCTCCCTTGAGGCCTGCTCACATCTGAAAATTTTACTTGCGTCTGGAAGCAAAAAATCGACCAAGTGATTGCTCGTATCTGGAAAAATTCACATGTGGATGCACTCATATGTAGAGGTTCCACTGTATTACTCTTGCTTTCTATTTTGAATTTTTATTATCTCAAAAAATAGAAGATTTACTGTTATGCAGACTACTGCATTATTGAAAAAATGGTATTAATCATATCAGCACACTTGTGAAAGTACACCTACCATCCAACTTACGACCTGCTCAACTTACGACCACTCGACTTACGACCATGTTTTTTATGCCAAATTTCTGGGAAATAAACAACTATTTGTGTTGTACACAGTGTTTATCCTAAACCTTACAGTATAAAATACAGTACTAACAGCATAAAAAGTAAAGTAAAACATGAAATACCAAAATAAAACAATAAAATAAAGTCATTACAAAAATGTTACGTTGATATTCAGTAGTAAAGTTCGACTTATGACCATTTCGAATTACGACCGGTTTCTCTGAACCGAACTTGGTCGTAAGTCGGATGGTAGGTGTATATTAGATTCACCAGTTGGTGTGTATTGGACGTGTGGCATGATTTGTTTACTCTTGAACATCGGCAAAAATCGAACATTTCTGCTACTTTGAGCTCAATTTCAAGGTACTTTTCATTGTGAAACCAATGAAAATCATCTCTATTTCTGTAACATATCTTCCATTCTATCAAATGTGACCAAGAAAACAAGAATACAATCATAAATACCATACAGAAATACACTGCACTACACGATCGGATTTTTTTTTCTTATTGTGCACTGTATGCTTCAGGATTTTTTTTATACTGTGCACACTGACCATGCAGACCCATTCTTTCATATGTAGGCCTACCAGCTTTCTTTTGCTAGATTTGAAGGCTCTAGAATTTATACCTACAAATTTGGCACTGACCCTGGCTCTCAAACCGTGCGAGTATGGCACTGACCCTGAAAGGGTTAATTTTACAAGTGGTTATGGTGCTCCTTCTAGAGTTTGTAACTATTGAAATGTTTAGTTAAGACCTCAGTTATTCAGATTTCTCCTCTTTTATAAAGTCACTTCATCATAATCATATAGTACATCTTTCTAGATTGTCTTGTGTTTTAGAGCACATTTTTTTTTTTTTTCATTCCTGTAATGAGCCCTGCTAAGTTGGCTTATATTAGTCCACTTGTGAAAGTACTTTTATAAAGATGTTGTCTACAGTTTTTTTTGTAACATAACTGTTACATTATTTTCAATTTCTACATTATAATTTTGTCGCGCCTTTCCCCTAATTGCCTTCTGTATCCTATAACTGTTAACACCTTTGTGACAGGAGTTCTCCTTGCTTTGAATAACCCTTTCAGGTTAAATGCTTTTGAATAATAGAGGTACATTATTCATGTTATTGGAGGTGAGAAGTTCAGTGCTTGCACCCTAAAAGGGGGGTGAAGATGTTGCATGTTGGCAGGTCATCTGAACTGTAACATCAGTACACTTTCAGCAAGACATCGATTGAATGAATGATTGTGAACTTTTTTCCTTTTTGGAGGGGAAGGTGGGGGAGGCTGTGTGTTAAAAATATATATACCATAGACCATCAATTAAGATGGTAGTTAGGTTCCTGAAAATGCAGTATTAGATGAATCTGTTATAGGAACTGAAGAACTTCTGGGAAAAATAGGGTTGGGTTTCTGGGACCCCCAAAAAACCAAACAACTTTTTTTTAGGTCTCCAAATATTAAGCAAATAAAAATGATAATGCAGTTGTTGCTCATTGTCATTATGTATGTTTTTTCTGTTGTTCAAGCTACAAATGCAACAAAAATATTTCTTACCTTAAATTGTGGTTGCTAGTGTTTGTCGATGATTGTGAAGGAGGGAGTGGAGAGGCATGTTGAAGCCATCTGGGCTGAGATGGATGGTAATCCAGTCAGTAAGTCAGTCCAGTCAAGTGAGCCAGTACATCAATCAGTCAAGTCAGTACAGTCATTCAATTCAGTAGATCCTGCATTCAGTTCAGTAGGTTACTCATTCAAGTCAGTAAGTCACTCATTCAAGTCAGCCAGTCAAGTCATTCAGTAAATCAATCAAGTTGGTCAGTCAAGTCAGTAAGCCAGTCAGTAATTCAGTAAATCAGTTGCCATTAACCCTTAAACGGTCCAAATAGATCGACGTTCAAATTCGTAGTGCTACAAAAGTAGATCTACTTTTTTTTACGTATTTTCAAATATAACAAAAAAAAAATGTAGATGAAAGTTTTTTTACACGTTTTCACATGTAAAACAAAAAAAAGATCTACCTTTTTTTACATACTTTCAGATGTTGAAAAAACATATATATACGTTTGGACCATTTAAGGGCTAAATAAATCAATCAAGTCAGTAGGTCAGTAAGTTAGTCAGTCAAGTCATTCAGTAAATCAGTCATGTCAGTCAAGTTGGTCAGTCAAGTCAGTAAGCCAGTCAATAAATAAGGTCAGTCATTCAGGAAATCAGTCAGGTCATTCAGAAAATCAGTAAATCAGGTCAGTCAGTAAGTCAGTCATTCAGTAAATCAATTAAGTCAGTAGGTCAGTCAAGTCAGTAAATCAGATGACAGCCTGGGTTATTCATTGCACAAGCCTGTATATTTGCTTCACTCTTTAATCATATCATATGAACTGATGCTTCATTAAGGCCATAAGTTCTCACCATGTCCACATAGGTACCACATTTAAGTTTGTCTAATACTTATCTCAATTTTCTTTATAATTCCAAGACTTGAACTTTTTTTTACTTTGTCTTGCCACTTCCTGCATCATTTGCATGCCTCCTGGGTGCCATGGTTTCTTGGCAGATGCATTGTATGGTAATGAAAAGACCAAAACCTAATTCAGAGACAATGCTGGGTACCGCACTGGACGTGTATATTCCAAGCACTGGTACGGAGGTGGCAGGGTAGGAAACTAGGGCCTTCCCTGTAAAAGACAATGGCTTCACCCACAGGCAGACTGCCTGTGGGTGAGGGGAAGATCCCCACCGTCCAGCTTGCAGCGCTGAAATTTTTTCCCCACCGAGAAGCAGAACCGTTTAAATTGAATTTTACGAAGTGTAAAACGAAAATGTGCTGCAATTTGACAATAGTGTAATGGAGAAAACGTTTTAAAGGAAACCGTTTTAATTGACGGTCTACTGTATGTTTTTAAATACAATGACTGTCTTCTGCCAAGGCAGGGTGACCCAAAGAAGAAAACACCTCCACCAACATTCACTTAATTGCTTCCTTTCTAGAGATGTTCTGACACTTCAGTCAGATTATTTCAGATGCTTTAACAATTTTGAGGGCCTGTCCCGTAGTTCTACAGCTTTGAAGCCAGGGTCATTAGCTCAGCCCACTCAGAGAAGCTGTGAGCAGTAAATTCAGGCCTAGATATAAGAGAATGCATCTGTGTGGTAAATGTGCACCATATAAAACTAATACTGAAGCACGCAGTGCATAATAAGGAAAAAAACTGCAGCCATGCTTTTGGATTAAAATAGTGACTTTGAGGTGTATTTTCATATGGGTTTTACAGTTGTATTCATGGTTTCTTGTCCTCATTTGATAGAATGGAAGATATATTGCAGAAATATAGATTATTTTGATTTGTTTTAGTACTGAAAATAGCTTGAAATTGAGCTCAAAGTAGATGAAATGTTCGATTTTTGTTGATGTTCAAGAGTAAACAAATTGGATCACACATCCAATACACGTCAGCTGATGGGTCTAATGTGTGTTCATGAATGTGCTGATATTATTTACACATTTATTACAATATTGCATCAGAGTATATCTTCTATTTTTTGGTGTGAATAAAAATTGTTTATGTGAATAATAAATCAAAATGGAATTCATCTGTAAAGCCTGGAAACATAACTAATAAACAAAGGAAATGTTATTTTAGTGCCAGTAATGCCTGCACTGTTTAATCTGGACCTCATTTTGAAACTGGAATATTTTGAACTTTGTGTGAAATTGGCCAAATTACCAATTTTCGATCACTTTATTGGGTAATTGAAATAGTTGATTGGGCAATTTCTTGTGCTCGATAGATAAAATGGAATACATACTAGTGAAATAGCTTAGAATGTGGTCAAATGGAGCAATGTAATTTGCCAAAAATAGGACTCAAAGTGGGCAAAATCGACGATGCATAAATATTGTTGACACAGCAGAATTCGCGAGAGCGTAATTTCATCAATTTTTGATCAGATTCCGTACTTTTTGTTTTATTACGTTCAGAAAAATGTTCTCTACCATTTCATAAGAAAAAATAAGAATTTTTTTTTTTTAAAACTCTTGGATCCTGTGGGGAATTCTCAGATTAAGGGTCTGGACCCTCAGAGGGTTAAAAATGAAAAGAAGTATTATTTAGAGAAATAGAAACATTGAGCCAAAACTCGATGCATCGTATATTACAGTGGACCCTCGGTTATCGGCCATAATCCATTCCAGAAGCTCGGCCTAAGACCGAAATGGCCGAAAACTTAAATAATATTTCTGATGAGAATTAATGGAAATAGGTACAATTAATCCATTCCAGACAAAAATATTCACAAAAAAAAAAAAAATTTTTTTTAACAATTATATAAGTATTACATACCTTTATTGAAGGCTAATGCTGGCTTCTGGAAGATAGGGAGGAGGAAAGAGGGAGGAGTTAGTGTTTGGAAGGGGAATCCCCCTCCATAAAGACTTTAAGTAGCAAAGCCTTCTTTGTCTTTTAATGCCACTAAGACCAGCTTTAGAGTCACTGGACCCCTGTCGCACAACAAATTTGTCCATAGAGGTCTGTTTCTGGCGTCTCTAAGATTTCCCTGAAGAGGGACAGGGTTTTTTCACTGAACATGTTGCAGATATGGCTTGGTCAGGGTGGTGTTTCTCTACAAAAGCTTGCACCCTAGTCCACATTATACACACCTCTTTAACCCATAAACGGTCTAAACATATATACAGTAGGGCCCCACTTATACGGCGGGTTAGGTTCCAGGCTGTCGCCGGAAAGCAGACATCGCCGGAAGGCAGAACTCCATTTTTTCCATTTATTAATGCATATAAATGCCAGACAGCAAGTTTTCACTAAATTATATTAAGTTAGTAATAGAACTAGACATTAAAAACACACAAAGTAAAATACAGTCACGGTAAATTCATTACTTATCATAAAGTATTTGTAATCTTAATGTAGGGAGAGAGGTGAGTAGTACTTATTTGTAGGAAGTCAGGTGCAGGTAGCCCAGGTGTAGGTAGCACTGCTCCCTGTCTCATACTTAATATACGATATTTAAAACATCCCAGAGAGGTAAAATGCACATACAGTACACTCATTATTTACCTTAAAATATGTGTAGTCTTACTATAGGAAGAGAGGTGAGTAGTATTTATTTGTATAAAGTCAGTGTAGGTAGCCGGTAGGTGTAGCCTGGGCTACACCTACCGGCTACCTACACTTTGGCCCAGAGCCATATTATTAACATCGACATGCCATGTTCACTGAATTTAATCATTTCTAACAACTACCTTTAGATGTGCCACATAAACGAGGTAGAAGTAATGAATAATTCATGGCCGAAATTGTAAACAAAAGCGGAGTGGGGGAGTGGCTGGGCCAAACGCAGATTCATACACGTTTTCTCTGATGGTGAACAGAGAAAACGTAATGTGTCCCTCCACCCGGCTCCACAAGTATTATTATCAGAGCATATAAAATATGCATAATGCCAGACAACAAGTTTACACTAACTTATATTAAGTTAGCAATAGAAATAGGCATTAAAAACACAATAAAAGGTAAGATACACACAGAGTACACTTATTACTTACCTTAAAATATTAATATTAATGTGTGAGAGGTGAGTGGCAGGGTGTTTATATGAATAAAATCAGAATGGCACACCATCATCCTCTAACTTGGCACTTAAAGCAAGAGGCTTACAACTTCTCTTTTTATTACAGCTAACCTTAGACGCCATCGTCAATGAGAGCCAACTAAAAAAAGAGTAAACGAGAGAGAACGAGATACAGAGTTGAGACAATGTAAGAACTCAAACTGAAGAGGTAGTGGACGATCACTTGGTCAGGCGAAATAAATACGTATTAATATGTGTCTACTTTTAATTCATTCACGTCCATTTGTAAGAGTTTGTAAAACATTTACCTCAATATTTTTTTATTTTAATAATAATTACCTCACAATACAAATACTCTTACATTGTGCACAAGTTGTACAAGTTAGTTCAGAATAAACAAACGCAACACACCATTTTTAGAGTGAATGAGATAATATAATAATAAAATAATATAATATTATTATATGTTATTATTATTTTTATTTTATTATTTATTATTATTATTTATATTATTATTTATTATAAAAAGCACTAAACCCACAAGGGTCGTGAATGCTATACATAGAGTAAAGGCATACAAAAGAATATTTTTCTACAGTTACCCCCAGTATTTGACTAGAAAAAACGTAATTCTTCCGACACCACCTACACAGCTGCTTTGTAAACAAATCTCATATTTACGTCAATTTTTATTCTGAGTGTATGTATCATGTTTATATGCTGTGTAATGGGTTTCATATATAATTTTTGAGGAAAATCATAGATGGATTAATGAAAAAATGCCTATATTGATGTAAATAAGACATTTAGTGTGCCCAAGAGTGATTATTATTACATAGTATTGGCGTCATGAGTAGAGAGAGACTTAGCGATTTTAATGTGTATCTGCACACCAGCACAGTGTGTGAGTATATTTAGGTACAGGGACACATAAGTATAATTATCAGAGTACATATAAAATATGCAGTAACTTTAAAACACTTGAAATTTTGGAAAGTTTCCTGACATAATAGATGTGGTCACGGAAAATGTAAACAAACCGGGTGGGGGCGCCGTATTTAAAAGACCGCTTGCCGTATAGCAAATTTTGGTCATAATTTGACATCGCCGTATTAGTGGAACACCGTAAGGAGAAATGCTGTAAAGCGGGGCCTTACTGTATACGTTTTTACCGCTAGTGCCCCAAATGTATATATACGTTTTATTTTTCCTTCCTTCAAATTTGGCCTGAGATGCCTTGTCAGCATAGAATGGGTTCTAATACTCGGCGTGCATGGTATTAAAAAAATCTGGGACAACTTAGTACCTTGTGGGAGCACCAGTTCAAATGAGCACCAGCTAGAGGAAACAGCACAGCAAACACCTGGGATTCACTGATGGCATGTAATATTAACACTCCCATTTTAAGAGGAAAGTGATTTTGACCCTGAGTTTAGTGGCTTTGAGGTGGATGTGGACACAAGTGGTCGAGGAAATGTAAAAAAACCTTGATAATAACCCATGTGCAATATTTGTGCAACACCCTTTCAGAATGTCTTATAATCTATGCCCGAAGTAAAGAGAAACAAATCTGGCTGGCTGGCAGGCTGGCTGACTGACTGGCTGATTGGCTGGCTAGCTGGCTGGCCAGCTGCGTGGCAGCCAGCTGTATGGCTGGCCGGCTGCTGGCGTCCTGGCTCTATCTCCGTTTGTTTATCTGTATCTATGTCTTTCTGTCTCTCTGTCTCTATCTCTGTGTATCTCTGTCTGTCTCTGTCTTTGTCTCTGCCTATGTCTCTTTCTCTCTATCTGTTTCTGTTTCTAGTCTCTCTGTCTATCCCTGTCTGTCTCTGTCTATCTCTTTCTATCTGTCTGTCTTTCTCTGTCTCACAGGTACACATAAATACAAGTATACATAGTGTAAATTACCAGAAAAAGTGCTGTACTCTGCTTGAAGATGAGTCAACGTGATGACGATGCAGTCTTGTGGCTCGCTCTGAGACAGAGAGCTAGACGGATAGACACATAGACAGGGAGCTTGACAGACAAATAGACAGGCATGTTTGTGTACCAGCGAAAACAAAGCAGGCCCTAATCTTTTCTTATCAAGTATTATCACTGCACCCTTGCGAATGCTCAGAATGCTCATCAAACGTCAGCTCTCATCAAATGTTATCTCATCTTATCACGTCACTGTTAGGGGTGGACTTTCTTTGTCTTGCTTCAAGGGAACTTATTATTTTATTATTATTACCTAATCATCTCCCTCCCTCCCCTCCCCTCCCCCCTCCCTTATTATTTTACTTATTATTTTATTATTATTGCCTAATCATCTCCCTCCCCTCCCTCTCTCCCTCCCTCCCTCCCTCCCTCCTCTCTCTCCCTCCCTCTCTCTCTCTCTCTCTCCCTCTCTCTCTCCCTCCCTCTCTCCCTCCCTCTCTCTTCCTCCCCTCTCTCCCTCCCTCCCTCTCTCCCTCCCTCCCTCCCTCCCTCCCTCCCTCCCTCCCTCCCTCTCTCCCTCCCCTCCCTCTCTCCCTCCCTCCCTCCCTCCCTCCCTCCCTCCCATCCCTCCCTCATTCCCTCCCTCCTCCTCCCTCCCTCCCTCCCTCCCTCCCTCCCTCCTTCCTTCCTTCCTTCTTCCTTCCTTCCTTCCTTCCTTCCTTCCTCTCCTTCCTCCTTCCTCCTTCCTTCCCTTCCTTCCCTCCTTCCTTCCTTCCTTCCTTCTGTCCTTCCTTCCTTCCTTCCTTCCTTCCTTCCCTGTTATTATACACTTCCACATATCCAAAACATTGCTGGGACCTATAAATACTTTATATATCAATCAAATCAAAGTTTATTCTCTACAAGGATTACAATGCAAGGTTTACAGATTTGATTTGATTTGATTTGATTCTTGACTGTCCCTCACGTCCACACTCTTTCACATTGCCATCCCCTCACCTCCCTGGTGTTCATGTATTACTGAGGTCTCGAACAACTTTTCCAGGTGTTTTATGCATACAATAGTAGCTCTAGGTGTGGAAAGAAGCCAGCCAAAACACCAAACATTTTATCAGCACTGAGATTGTAAATTATCTAGAAAACACAATAAAGAATAAGCGATCCTACAGTGCAAACAACTAATAAATGTGTAAAATAAAAGAATAGAAACGCAAAATAATCATCCATGCTCAACTCCTACATGAAAGTTCGTCTGCAAGATGTGTTCGGATGCTTAATTTTTTTTGTACACGCACAAGAACTACTATAAATATATTCCAAGACAATAGTAAATGACTAAGGCAGGCGAAAATGTCCACCTGTCAATGTGTTTGTGACAATGTGAGTACAATTTCAGTACCTAATACTAGTGTCAGAACAAAGATTGGTTATGAAATGACAAGAACTACTATAAATTGTAATTATCAGAACATAAAAATTCTATAAAATAATAATAATAATAGTAGGTTGGTAAACAGCAACTGCCCAGGGAGGTACTACCGTCCTGCCAAGTGAGTGTACAACGAAAACCTGTAATTGTTTTACATGATGGTAGGATTGCTGGTGTCCTTTTTTCTGTCTCATGAACATGCAAGATTTCAGGTACGTCTTGCTACTTCTACTTACACTTAGGTCACACTACACATACATGTACAAGCACATATATACACACCCCTCTGGGTTTTCTTCTATTTTCTTTCTAGTTCTTATTCTTGTTTATTTCCTTTTATCTCCATAGGGAAGTGGAACAGAATTCTTCCTCCGTAAGCCATGCGTGTTGTAAGAGGCGACTAAAATGCCGGGAGCAAGGGGCTAGTAACCTCTTCTCCTGTATATATTACTAAATGTAAAAGGAGAAACTTTCGTTTTTCCTTTTGGGCCACCCCGCCTCGGTGGGATACGGCCGGTGTGTGTTGAAAGAAAGGATTGCTGGTGTCTTTTGTCTGTCTCATAAACATGCAAGATTTCAGGTATGTCTTGTTACTTCTACTTGCACTTAGGTCACACTACACATACATGTACAAGCATATATATACACACCCCTCTCGGTATTCTTCTATTTTCTTTCTAGTTCTTGTTCTTGTTTATTTCCTCTTATCTCCATGGGGAAGTGGAACAGAATTCTTCCTCTGTAAGCCATGCGTGTTGTAAGAGGCGACTAAAATGCCGGGAGCAAGGGGCTAGTAACCCCTTCTCCCGTATAAATTACTAAATTTAAAAGAGAAACTTTCATTTTTCTTTTCTGGGCCACCCTGCCTTGGTGGGATACGGCCGGTGTGTTGAAAGAAAGAATATGAAAAATGGAAAAAAAGATATATCGGCAACACTTCTACAAACTCCATGTTACCGCCAGGTGATCGCCAAGTGCCAACTTTGCGGTCTCATATCCCGGTAAGTACTGACCCTAAAAATTTCTTTTTATCTTATAACACTTAGAAAAATGTGCTCTTTTTTTTTAATAAAAAAAACGATTATTTTATTTTTCAAAATATTCGGGGCACTGGGTAGTGAACGTATGTATACGTTTGGACTGTTTACGGGTTAATCCTTTCAGGGTCGAGAAGCCCTCTCCTAAACTTGTTCTCAGGGTCGAAAATTTTTCGGGGAAAACAAAAAATTATTTTTTATTATGAAAAGATAGAGAATCTTTTCCCGATCATAATGACACCAAAAGTACGAAATTTGATGGAAAACTTACGGAATTATGCTCTCGCAAAGTTAGCGGTCTCGACGATGTTTACACATTGGCGATTTTGCCCACTTTGAGCCCTATTTTCGGCCAATTCCAGTGTACTATTTCGCTAGAACTCCATTTTTTTCTATCAAATGAGTACAAGAAACCACCCATTTACCGATTTCAACTATCCAATAAAGTGGTCAGAAATTAGCAATTTTGCCAATTTCACACAAATTTCAAAAGATGCTAATTCCCAAATAGGGTCCAGAATAAACAAGAAAGACATTCCTGGCACTAAAATAACATTTCCCCTGTTCATTAGTCACATCCCCAGGCCCCTCTTACATTTCTTTTGCTTTCCACTTCGAATTTTTATTCTCACAAAAAATAGATATACTGTTATGCAGACTACTGCATTAGTGTAGAAATGGTATAACTAATATCAGCGCACTTGTGGAAGAATATTAGACTCGCCAGTTGATGTGTATTGGACGCGTGGCATGATTTGTTTACTTTTGAACTTTGGCAAAAATCGAACATTTCTGCTACTTTGAGCTCAATTTCAAGGTACTTTTCATTGTGAAACCAATCAAAATCATCTCAATTTCTGTAATATGTCTTCCATTCTATATAATGAGACCAGGAAAACTAGAATACAAACATAAATACCATACAAAAATACAGCGCAAAGTCGCTGTTTTAAACCAAAAACACGGTCAAAGTTTCTTTTTCTCATTACGCACTGTGTGCTGCAGGATTTTTTTATACTGTGCACATTGACCAAAAGAGACCCATTCTTTCATATGTAGGCCTACCAGCTTTCTCTCGCTAGATTTGAAGGCGCTAGAATTTAGGCGTATTAGTACGTCAATAACCCTGGTGCATAAGCCGTACTAGTACCTTGGAAACCCTGAAAGGGTTAATCTCTGAAGAAGGCACCTTCTTCACACTCTCTTCCTCCTCCTCTGAAGCAAGTTCCTCAGTTGAAGCTCTTGCAGCTGTTCAGTGGTTAGCGCTTCCTTGTGGTCCTCCACCAACTCTTCCACATCCTCACCACTCACCTCCAACCCCAGGGACTTCCCCAGTGCCACAATAGAGTCCACAGGGTCGGCAGGGCCAGGGTCAGCCTCAATCCCTTCAAAATCCCTCTCTTGGACACAACCTGACCACAATTTTCTCCAAACAGAGTTCAAAGAAGTCCTGGAAGTCACTCCATCCCAAGCCTTACCTATAAAGCTTATGCAATTGAAGATAGTGAAGTGATCTTTCCGGAACTCTCTTAGGGTCAACTGAGTGTCAGAGGTCACTTCAAAGCACTTTTCAAGCACTGCTTTTGTGTAGAGTTTTTTAATGTTAGAAATGACCTGCTGGTCCATGGGCTGGAGGAGAGGAGTGGTGTTAGGAGGCAAGAACTTCACTGTGGTGAAATTGAAGTCCCTAAACACTTGGTCTTCCAAGTCTGGAGGATGTGCAGGAGCATTGTCCGGTACCAGGAGGCACTTGAGTGGCAGTTTCTTTTCTAGGAGGTATTTTTTCACACTGGGGCCAAACATCATTAACCCACTCTCTGAAAATTTGCCTTGTGACCCATGCCTTATTATTAGCTTTCCACATCACACACAATATATTCTTGACGACATTGCTTTTCTTGAACACACTGAGATTTTCTGAGTGATACACCAGTAAAGGCTTCACTCTAAAATCCCCACTAGCATTAGCACACAAAAGAGTAAGCCTGTCTTTTATAGGCTTGTGTCCTGGCAGTGCCTTTTCCTCCTGCGTGATGTAGGTCCTGTTTGGCATTTTCTTCCAAAACAGGCCTTTTTTGTCACAAGTGAAGACTTGTTGGGGTTCAGATCCTTCAGCCTTTACATAGTCCTTGAACTCCTGTATGTACTTATCAGCCACTTTTTTGTCAGAACTTGCAGCCTCTCCATGCCTTACAACATTGTGTATGCCACTACGCTTCTTAAATCTCTCAAACCACCCTTTGCAGGCCTTAAATTCGCTACCAGCCACACTTGTTTCTGGGGTTTTCTGTAGAAGATCCTCATGTAACTGCATTGCCTTCTCACAAATAACAGATTCCACAACACTGTCTCCCACTAAATCCACTTAATCCACAATAGCAAAAACTTTTCCATCTCTTCCATTATTGGTGACCTTTGTTTTGTTATAAAAGTTACTCCTTTCACAACATTAGCATCCTTGATTTGTTCTTCCTTTGCCTGGATGGATGTAATGGTAGATTTGTTTTTCCCGTACATCTTGGCAAGTTCCAGCACCCGCATACCACTCTCATATTTATTAATCACTTCATGCTTAAATTCCATGGTGTTTCTCACTTTCTTTACCAAAGGAACTTTACTAGGAACTTTCTTTGGAGCCATGGTTACTTATTTTGCAGTTGCACTGCAAAAAAACTCAAAAAACAATGGGAAACAAGCAAAATATTTTGATGTATGAGCAGAAGCTTCCTCACACACCGAGAGACACAGCTAGACTGATGCGCAAGCGGCCCCAACCGGTGGACTGGCGCGTCTGAAATGACCGATCACCGGGAGCCGAAAAACCGGCTGATGACCGAGTTGGCCGATAACAGGAATGACCAGTATCCGAGGGTCCATTGTACCATGGAGAGTTATACAGATTAATGAAGTAAAATTTTGATTTAATGGACCCTAATTTTGTATTTGGGTGACAAAATCAGTGGCAAACATCTGAAAGCATTGGACAAAGCCCATTATTGTCACTGTCGGCAAGGGTAAATGGAATTGTCTTATTGTTAAACTCACAGGAAAACAATCTCATCATTTGAATCTAACAGACATTTGGCTTTAACACACACTGCCCTTGCCCCTATTAGTCTGTTATTTTTTGGGGGGTTGTTTCCTTCATATTTACACTTATCAGCTACTTCTCACCAAGAACATTTTAGTTGCTTCCTGCGACATACCTGGCATACAGTGAAATTCCATGGATTATTACCTGCCTTCCCAAAGAAATTTCTCCAGGTTTATTTCTTTAAATACTTTGTTTGTTTCAGGGTGATGCAGATATGTTCTACAATACTTTCAATGGGCACCCATACAACAGTATTGAACCTGATATCTGCCGTTTAGTGTATGTTGCCCGAGTAGAGACCACTAAAGAATCGGAGAATGGTGGTCTTCCTATACCTGGTAATATGTTTTATTATCTTATAATTTGTCTTGGAAAGGTACCATATAAATGCAAAAGTGAATGTGAATGAATTAATTGCAAGAACTAAATAAGACTAAGACCTGTGGAAGTGAAACAGTGTAACAGTCTGAAGATTTGTGTACATGGATAAGATCATTTTATTTCCCAAGATGATACATTATAGTTACAACAGTAGGTTAAAAGTGCATATATCTTACAAGGAAAATTATATAATTGTGATAATTATGCATAGCATAATTATCATAATTATATAATTTTGTAGTTCTACAGCTTTGAAGACAGGGTCCAAGCCATAGTACTACATCATGAGCTCAGCTCACTCAGATAAGCTGTGAGTGGTAAATTTGGGCCTAGATATGAGAGAATACATCTATGTGGTAAGTGTACACCATATAAAACAAATCCTGCAGCACACAGTGCATAATGAAGAAAAAACTGCAACTGTGTTTTTGGATTAAAACAGCAACTTTGGAGGGTATTTTCATATGGTTTTTACAGTTGCATGCACGGTTTCTTGCTCTCATTTGATAGAATGGAAGATATACAGTAGACCCTTATATTACACTGTAGTTACATTCCTGAAATTGCCGTGTTAGATAAATCCATGTTAGATAAACTGAAGAACTCATGGGAAAAATAGGGTTACGTTCCTGGGAGCCTCAAAAAAGCCAAACAACTTTTTTGTAGACCTCCAGATCTTACAAAAAGTGAGTATTTAATTGTTGTTCATTGTTGTGATGTATTATGTTGCTTTTACTGCTTAAGACTACAAATGCAATAGAAATAATAGTAATTTCCTACCTTAAATTGTGGGTGCTGGTGTTTATCGATGATTGTGAGGAGAGTGGATAGTTATACTGTGGCCCTGTTGGGCTGAGGTGGATGGTAGAGGTTCTTGTACTGAATTCGATAGATATACTGAAGTGGGCATAAATTCTGTAATGGATTTCTGGGCTATTTTACCCTGTAGTACGTTATACAGCTGACAGTAAGGCATCAGCTGCTGTAGACACTGTTTCAGAGCACTATTTATAGATTTGTCAGGGTCCTATTCATTGAAAGTCTAACTTTAAGTCAGTAGGTCAGTCAAGTAAGACAGTAAGTCAGTCCAGTCAGTAAGTCAGTTAAATCAGCCAAGTCAGTCATTAACTCCAAGACTTAAATGCTTAACCCTTTTCTTGCCACTTTCAGCAACACTTGTATGCCTACTGGGTGCCATGATTGCTTGGCTGATACAAGATATGGCAATTAAAATATCAAAACACAATCCACAAACACAACTAGCTCCTGGATGCATATGAACGGAAGATTGGGACAGGGGATGGTGGTATGCCTCCTCTGTTGAGACAATGGTCTCACCCACAGTACGGTGGCAGCCTGAGAAATATCCCGTGGGCGATGCTCCATATTTTTTCCCCTCCCATAAACTGAACCATGTTAAGTTAATTTATGGAGTGTTGTATAAAATTATGCTGCAATTTTTCAATGGTGTAATAAACAAAATGTGCCAAATAAATCCATAGAATATAAGGGTCTACTGTATTACAGAAATAGAGATGATTTTGATTGGTTTTAGTATTGAAAATAGCCAGGAATTGACCTCATAATAGAAATGTTTGATTTTTGCCAATGTTCAAGAGTAAACAAATCACATCATGCATCCAATATGCAATGACTGGTGGGTCTAATATATGTTCACGAATCCACTGATATTATTTATACAATTATTACAGTATTACATAACAGTAAAGCCTCTATTTTTTGGTGTGGATAGAAATCCTTTATGTGAATAAAAAAGCAAAATGGAATTCATCTCTAAAGCCTGGAAATATAACTAAAAAACAGAGGAAATGTTACTTTAGTGCCAGGAATGCCTGCATTGTTTATTCTGGACCCTATTTTGAAATAGGAATATTTTGAACTTTGTGTGAAATTGGCCAAATTACCACTTTCTGATCACTTTATTGGGTAGCTGAAATAGATGAGTGGGCAGTTTCTTATGCTCAATCAGTAAAATAGAAGTGATACTAGTGAAATAGCTAAGAATTTGGTTGACTGGAATAATGTAATTTGCCTAAATAGGAGTCAAAGTGGGCAACTGCCAATGCATAAATGTTGGTGATGCAGCAAAATTCGTGATAGAGTAATTTTGTCAGTTTTCCTTCAAATTTCGTACTTTTTGTTTTATTACCTTCAGAAAAAGATTCTCTACCATTTTATAAGAAAAAATAAAAAAAATTGTTTTTGAAAACTCTTGGATCCTGTGGACAAGGCGTAGAACAACGGGGTGGACCCTCAAGGGTTAGTGTAGGACTCCCTCTGTATAGAGAGCAAAAATCAAGATAGACAGTACTTTGGTTTCCTAAAAATTGTAGAAATTGTAGCAAAAGCAGACTAGGTACTACAGGTAGCAGTTAAACTCACTGGCAGCCAAAGAATCATTGACAAATTTAATCCATATTTGGAGCATCTGAAAACACATCCCCCTTCTCAAAAAAATTTGTCTGAATAATGCTGTCTCTTCAGTGTCTCTAGCATTGCTTCAAATTTCATAGCCTTGCACAGGCCTTTCCTAGATTAAAAAGAAGCTAATAGTCCCTCTAAAGTTCTCTAAATAAGTCCTAACCCATATGACCCTAAGCACAAGAAAGGAATAATAGTTTCTCTCAGATTGCATCCTACTAATTTTTACAACCATAATCAGGTCTTGATTATGGCATAGATCAGCTGATTTTTTCACAAAATGTAAATGCTCCCTAAAATTGAATACTTAACCCTTTGACTGTTGCAAGCCCCTTTCTGAAACTGTCATTGTATGTCGCAAAATTTTAGGGGGGGGGATTTTTCTTATGAAATGATAGAGAGAATCTTTTCCCGATGGTAATGACGCCAAAAGTACGAAATTTGGTCGAAAACTCACGGAATTACACTCCCACGAAGTTAGCGGTCTCGGCGACATATATGCATCGGCAATTTCATTGAATTTGAGCCCTGTTTTTGGCCAATTCCATTGTTCCAGTTGACCAAACTCATAGCTATTTCTTTAAAACTCCATTTTTTCTATCAGTTGCATACAAGAAACCGAGCATTTATCGATTTGAACTACCCAATAAAGTGGTCAGAAATTGGCAATTTGGCCAATTTCACGCAAATTAAAAATGATGCCAATTTCAAAATAGGGTCCAGAATAAACAATGTAGACATTCTTGGCACTAAAATAACATCCTCTGTTCATTAGTCACGTCTCTAGACCCCTCTTATATTACTATTGCTTTCTATTTTGATTTTTTATTCATACAAAAAAATACAAAATTTACTGTTATGCAGACTACTGCATTATTGTAAAAATGGTATAAATAATATCAGTGCACTAGTGAAAGAATATTAGACTCCCCAATTGGCGTGTATTGGATGTGTGATGTAATTTGCTTACTCCTGAACATTGGTAAAAATCAAACTTTTTTGCTACTTTGAGCTCAATTTCAAGATCGTTTTCATCATGAAAGTAATGAAAATCATCTCTATTTCTGTAATATATTTTCCATTTTATCACTTGAGACCATGAAAACGAGATAACAATGATAAATACTATACGAAAATACACCTCAAAGTCGGCGTTTTAACCCTTTCAGGGTCCATACCGTAGATCTACGGCTTTACGTTCAGGGTCCAAACCGTAGATCTACGCTATGAGCTCAGCTCACTCTGATAAGCTGTGAGCAGTAAATTTGGGCCTAGATATGAGAGAATACATTTATGTGGTATGTGTGCACCACATAAAACAAATCCTGCAGCGCACAGTGCATGAGAAAAAAGAACCGAGACCGTAATTTTCGATTAAAACAGCGACTTTGCAGTGTTTTTTTCGTATGTTTTTTATAGTTGTATTAGCAATTTCTTGGTCTCATTTGATAGAATGGAAGATATACTACAGAAATAGAGATGATTTTGATTGGGTTTAGTACTGGAAATGGGTTGAAACTGAGCTCAAACTAGCAGAAATGTTAAATTTTTGCCGACGTTCAAGAGTAAACAATGACCTCACAAGTCTAATACATGACAGCTGGTGGGTCTAATATACATTCACAAATGTGGTGATATTATTTATAGAATTATTACAGTATTGCATAACAGTAAATCTTCTATTTTTTGGTTTGAATAAAAATTCATTATGTGAATAAAAAATCGAAATGGAATTCATTTGTAAAGCCTGAAAACGTAACTTATGAACAGAGGAAATGTTAGTTTAGTGCCAGGAATGCCTACATTGTTTATTCTGGACCCTATTTTGAAATTTTAATATTTTGAACTTTGCATTAAATTGGCCAAATTACCATTTTCCGATCACTTTATTTTATTGTTGAAACAGTTGACTTGGCGATTTCTTGTGCTCAATCGATAGAATAGAAGTAATACTAGTGAAATAAATGGGATTAAATCTGGAGTATCTGAGAGAGTTAGAGCAAAGGAAGGGGTAGCAGTAATGTTAAATGATCAGTTATGGAAGGAGAAAAGAGAATATGAATGTGTAAATTCAAGAATTATGTGGATTAAAGTAAAGGTTGGATGCGAGAAGTGGGTCATAATAAGCGTGTATGCACCTGGAGAAGAGAGGAATGCAGAGGAGAGAGAGAGATTTTGGGAGATGTTAAGTGAATGTATAGGAGCCTTTGAACCAAGTGAGAGAGTAATTGTGGTAGGGACCTGAATGCTAAAGTAGGAGAAACTTTTAGAGAGGGTGTGGTAGGTAAGTTTGGGGTGCCAGGTGTAAATGATAATGGGAGCCCTTTGATTGAACTTTGTATAGAAAGGGGTTTAGTTATAGGTAATACATATTTAAGAAAAAGAGGATAAATAAGTATACACGATATGATGTAGGGCGAAATGACAGTATTTGTTGGATTATGTATTGGTAGATAAAAGACTGTTGAGTAGACTTCAGGATGTACATGTTTATTAGAGGGGCCACAGATATATCAGATCACTTTCTAGTTGTAGCTACACTGAGAGTAAAAGGTAGATGGATCAAGGAGAATAGAAGCATCAGGGAAGAGAGAGGTGAAGGTTTATAAACTAAAAGAGGAGGCAGTTAGGTAAGATATAAACAGCTATTGGAGGATAGATGGGCTAATGAGAGCATAGGCAATGGGGTCGAAGAGGTATGGGGTAGGTTTAAAAATGTAGTGTTAGAGATGTTCAGCAGAAGTTTGTGGTTACAGGAAAGTGGGTGCAGGAGGGAAGAGGAGCGATTGGTGGAATGATGATGTAAAGAGAGTAGTAAGGGAGAAAAAGTTAGCATATGAGAAGTTTTACAAAGTAGAAGTGATGCAAGGAGGGAAGAGTATATGGAGAAAAAGAGAGAGGTTAAGAGAGTGGTGAAGCAATGTAAAAAGAGAGCAAAGAGAGAGTGGGTGAGATGTTACAACAAAATTTTGTTGAAAATAAGAAAAAGTTTTGGAGTGAGATTAACAAGTTAAGAAAGCCTAGAGAACAAATGGATTTGTCAGTTAAAAATAGGAGAGGAAGTTATTAATGGAGAGTTAGAGGTATTGGAAGATGGAGGGAATATTTTGAGGAATTGTTAAATGTTGATGAAGATAGGGAAGCTGTGATTTCGTGTATAGGGCAAGGAGGAATAACATCTTGTAGGAGTGAGGAAGAGCCAGTTGTGAGTGTGGGGGAAGTTCGTGAGGCAGTAGGTAAAATGAAAGGGGGTAAGGCAGCCGGGATTGATGGGATAAAGATAGAAATGTTAAAAGCAGGTGGGGATATAGTTTTGGAGTGGTTGGTGCAATTATTTAATAAATGTATGGAAGAGGGTAAGGTACCTAGGGATTGGCAGAGAGCATGCATAGTTCCTTTGTATAAAGGCAAAGGGGATAAAAGAGAGTGCAAAAATTATAGGGGGATAAGTCTGTTGAGTGTACCTGGTAAAGTGTATGGTAGAGTTATAATTGAAAGAATTAAGAGTAAGACGGAGAATAGGATAGCAGATGAACAAGGAGGCTTTAGGAAAGGTAGGGGGTGTGTGGACCAGGTGTTTACAGTGAAACATATAAGTGAACAGTATTTAGATAAGGCTAAGAGGTCTTTGTGGCATTTATGGATTTGGAAAAGGCGTATGACAGGGTGGATAGGGGGGCAATGTGGCAGATGTTGCAAGTGTATGGTGTAGGAGGTAGGTTACTGAAAGCAGTGAAGAGTTTTTTACGAGGATAGTGAGGCTCAAGTTAGAGTATGTAGGAAAGAGGGAAATTTTTTCCCAGTAAAAGTTAGGCCTTAGACAAGGATGTGTGATGTCACCGTGTTGTTTAATATATTTATAGATGGGGTTTGTAAGTAGAAGTAAATGCGAGGGTCTTGGCAAGAGGCGTGGAGTTAAAAGATAAAGAATCACACACAAAGTGGGAGTTGTCACAGCTGCTCTTTGCTGATGACACTGTGCTCTTGGGAGATTCTGAAGAGAAGCTGCAGAGATTGGTGGATGAATTTGGTAGGTGTGCAAAAGAAGAAAATTAAAGGTGAATACAGGAAAGAGTAAGGTTATGAGATAACAAAAAGATTAGGGATGAAAGATTGAATATCAGATTGGAGGGAGAGAGTATGGAGGAGGTGAACGTATTCAGATATTTGGGAGTGGACGTGTCAGCGGATGGGTCTATGAAAGATGAGGTGAATCATAGAATTGATGAGGGAAAAAGAGTGAGTGGTGCACTTAGGAGTCTGTGGAGACAAAGAACTTTGTCCTTGGAGGCAAAGAGGGGAATGTATGAGAGTATAGTTTTAACCAACGCTCTTATATGGGTGTGAAGCGTGGGTGATGAATGTTGCAGCGAGGAGAAGGCTGGAGGCAGTGGAGATGTCATGTCTGAGGGCAATGTGTGGTGTGAATATAATGCAGAGAATTCGTAGTTGGAAGTTAGGAGGAGGTGCGGGATTACCAAAACTGTTGTCCAGAGGGCTGAGGAAGGGTTGTTGAGGTGGTTTGGACATGTAGAGAGAATGGAGCGAAACAGAATGACTTCAAGAGTGTATCAGTCTGTAGTGGAAGGAAGGCGGGTAGGGTCGGCCTAGGAAGGGTTGGAGGGAGGGGGTAAAGGAGGTTTTGTGTGCGAGGGCTTGGACTTCCAGCAGGCATGCGTGAGCATGTTTGATAGGAGTGAATGGAGACAATGGTTTTTAATACTTGACGTGCTGTTGGAGTGTGAGCAAAGTAACATTTATGAAGGGATTCAGGGAAACCGGCAGGCCGGACTTGAGTCCTGGAGATGGGAAGTACAGTGCCTGCACTCTGAAGGAGGGGTGTTAATGTTGCAGTTTAAAAACTGTAGTGTAAAGCACCCTTCTGGCAAGACAGTGATGGAGTGAATGATGGTGAAAGTTTTTCTTTTTCGGGCCACCCTGCCTTGGTGGGAATCGGCCAGTGTGATAATAAAATAACTAGTGAAATAGCTAAGAATTTGGTTGACTCGAATACTGTAATTGGCCTAAAATGGGAGTCAAATTCGGCAAAATTGCCAATGCGTAAATATTGCCGACACATCAAAATTTGCAAGAGCATAATTTCGTCAATTTTCCATCAAATTTCGTACTTTTTTGTTTTATTACCTCTAGTAAAAGATTCTCTACCATTTCATAAGAAAAAATAACAAAATTATTTTTTGAAAATTCTTGGACCCTGGTGCACACTTTGAAATTTGGCCTCTGGACTCTGAAAGGGTTAATCCAAAAAAACAGTCAGTTTTTTTTTTCTCATGCACTGCATGCTGCAGGATTTTTTTATGTGGTGCACACTGACCACACAGACCCATTTTCTCACATGTGGGCCTACCAGCTTTCTACTGCTTGATTTGAAGCCTCTAGAATTTCCGCGTTTAAGTACATCAGAAACAGTGGCGCGTAAGGGTTAATTATACAAATGAATACAGCCTCTCCTCACTTACCGACGTACTCTTTTACCGACATCTCGGAGCTACAACGGGCTCTTTAACGAGTTGTTATTGTATACTGTACGAGAACTTGGGTCATGAATGGGCAGCTCAGCGTCTCAGTGTTAGGCATCTATTCTCTTTCCTACAGCAACTCAGTACACTAGCTTTCACAGTCTCCAAGGACTACATCTTTGTACAAATTTGTGTTGTTTTTCCTCTTGGAAGAGGAAAATGGGAGAAGTACAAAAGAAGTTCATTGTAAAGGGGTTAGTGATGCTTCTCAGCATCAAGCAATCTTCAAGACTACTTATTTCATCTATAAATTTGTGTTTTATTGCGCATCCCATAGTAGAAGATAGAAGTGTAGCAGCACTTGGAAGAGGAAAAACAAGAGGAAAATGGAAGAAGTGCAAAAGAAGTTCACAGTAAAGGGGTTAGCTGGTGTGTTTGTATGTGTGTTTACATTCTCTGTGTATCGTGACAGCTTAAGAAATGATTAAAATCTGTGAACAAGGCATGTCGATGGAAATAATAATAATAATAGTAATAATAATAATTATAGCTAGTAGGTATAATAAGCGTGTATGCACCTGGAGAAGAGAGGAATGCAGAGGAGAGAGAGTGATTTTGGGAGATGTTAAGTGAATGTATAGGAGCCTTTGAACCAAGTGAGAGAGTAATTGTGGTAGGGGACCTGAATGCTAAAGTAGGAGAAACTTTTAGAGAGGGTGTGGTAGGTAAGTTTGGGGTGCCAGGTGTAAATGATAATGGGAGCCCTTTGATTGAACTTTGATAGAAAGGGGTTTAGTATAGGTAATACATATTTTAAGAAAAGAGGATAAATAAGTATACACGATATATGAGGCGAAATGACAGTAGTTTGTTGGATTTTGTATTGGTAAAATAAAAGACTGTTGAGTAGACTTCAGGATGTACATTTTATAGAGGGGGCCCCAGATATATCAGATCACTTCTAGTTGTAGCTACACTGAGAGTAAAAGGTAGATGGGATACAAGGAGAATAGAAGCACAGGGAAGAGAGAGGTGAAGGTTTAAAACTAAAAGAGGAGGCATTAGGGTAAGAAAATAAACAGCTATTGGAGGATAGATGGCTAATGAGAGCATAGGCAATGGGGTCGAAGAGGTATGGGGTAGGTTTAAAAATGTAGTGTTAGAGTGTTCAGCAGAAGTTTGTGGTTACAGGAAAGTGGGGGCAGGAGGGAAAGGATGATTGGTGGAATGATGATGTAAAGAAAAGTATAAGGGAGAAAAAGTTAGCATATGAAAGTTTTTACAAAGTAAGAAGTGATGCAAGGAGGGAAGAGTATATGGAGAAAAAGAGAGAGGTTAAGAGAGTGGGGAAGCAATGTAAAAAGAGAGCAAATGAGAGAGTGGGGTGAGATGTTATCAACAAATTTTGTTGAAAAAAAAAAAAGTTTTTGGGGTGAGATTAACAAGTTAAGAAAGCCTAGAGAACAAAGGATTTGTCAGTTAAAAATGGAGAGGAGAGTTATTTAAAAGGAGAGTTAGAGGTATTGGGAAGATGAGGGGAAAAATTTTGAGGAATTGTTAAATGTTATGAAGATAGGGAAGCTGTGATTCGTGTATAGGGGCAAGGAGGGAAAAACATCTTGTAGGAAATGAGGAAGAGCCAGTTGTGAGTGTGGGGGAAGTTCGTGAGGCAGTAGGTAAAATGAAGGGGGGAAGGCACCGGGATTGATGGGATAAAGATAGAAAAGTTAAAAAGCAGGTGGGATATAGTTTTGGGTGGTTGGTGCAAATTTTTTAATAAATGTATGGAAGAGGGTAAGGTACCTAGGATTGGCAGAGAGCATGCATAGTTCCTTTGTATAAAGGCAAAGGGGATAAAAGAGAGTGCAAAAATTATAGGGGATAAGTCTGTTGAGTGTACCTGGTAAAGTGTATGGTAAGTTATAATTTTAAAGAATTAAAGTAAACGGAGAAATAGGATAGCAAAATGAACAAGGAGGCTTTAGGAAAGGTAGGGGTGTGTGGACCAGGTGTTTACAGTGAAACATATAAGTGAACAGTATTTAGATAAGGCAAAGGGGTCTTTGGCATTTTTATTTAAAAAGGGCGTATGACAGGGGATAGGGGGCAATGTGGAAATGTTGCAAGGTATGGGTAGGGGGTGGGTTACGAAAGCAGTAAGGTTTTTACGAGGATATGGGCCAAAGTAGAGTAGTAGGAAAGGGGGAAATTTTTTCCCAAAAGTAGGCCTTAAAAAGGATGGTGATTCACCGTGGTGTTTAATATATTTAAGAGGGGGTTGTAAGAAAAAAGCGAGGGTCTTGCAAGGGGCGGGATTTAAAAGATAAAGAATCACACACAAAGGGGGAGTTGTCACAGCTCTCTTTGCTGATGACACTGTGCTCTTGGGAGTTCTGAAAGAACGCGAGATTGGGGGATGAATTTGGTAGGGTGTCAAAAGAAGAAAATTTAAAGGGGATCAGGGAAAAAAATAAGGGGTTTTAGGAAAAAAAAGATTAGGTGTAAAGATTTTAAAACAATTGGAGGGAGAGAGATGGGGGAGGGAACTATTCAAAATTTGGGGGTGGCGTGCCGGATGGGGCTATGAAATAGGTGAAACATAAATTTAGAGGGAAAAGAGTGAGTGGGCACTTGGAGTCGTGGAGACAAAAAACTTTGTCCCTTTAGGCAAAGAGGGGGAAAGTAAAAAGTATAGTTTTACCAACCTCTTTAAAAGGGGGGAAGCGTGGGGGGTGAATGTTGCAGCGAGGGGAAAAGGGTGGGGGCAGTGGGGATTCATGTCTGAGGGCAATTTTGGGGTGAATATAATGCAGAGAAACGTATTTGGAATTAGGGGGAGGTGCGGATTACCAAAAATGTTGTCCCGAGGCTAGGAAGGTTTTGAGGGGTCGGGCATGTAAGAGAAAAGGGGCGAAACAGAATGCTTCAAATGTACATCTGTAGTGGAAGGGAAGGGGGGGTAGGGGTCGGCCTAGGAAGGGTTGGAGGAGGGGGGAAAGGGTTTTGTGTGCGAGGGGCTTGGGCTTCCACACATCTGACTGTTTTAAGGATGAATGGAGACAAATGGTTTTTAAAAACTTGACGTGCTGTTGGGGTGTAGCAAAAAACATTTATGAAGGGATTCAGGGAAACCGGTAGGCCGGACTTGAGTCCTGGAGATGGGAAGTACAGTGCCTGCACTCTGAAGGAGGGGTGTTAATGTTGCAGTTTAAAAACTGTAGTGTAAAGCACCCTTCTGGCAAGACAGTGATGGAGCGAATGATGGTGAAAGTTTTTCTTTTTCGGGCCACCCTGCCTTGGTGGGAATCGGCCAGTGTGATAATAAAATAAAATATAGCTAGTAGGTTGGTAAACAGCAACCGCCCAGGGAGGTAATACCGTCCTGCCAAGTGAGTGTAAAACGAAAGCCTGTAATTGTTTTACATGATGGTAGGATTGCTGGTGTCCTTTTTTCTGTCTCATAAACATGCATGATTTCAGGTATGTCTTGCTACTTCTTACACTTAGGTCACACTACACATACATGTATCTTCTTTCAACGCACCAGCCATATCCCACTGAGGTGGGATGGCCCAAAAGGAAAAATGAAAGTTTTGCCTTTTAAATTTAGTAATATATACAGGAGAAGGGGTTACTAGCCCCTTGCTCCTGGCGTTTTAGTCGCCTCTTACGACACGCATGGCTTACGGAGGAAGAATTGTGTTCCACTTCCCCATGGAGATAAGAGGAAATAGACAAGAACAAGAACTAGAAAGAAAATAGAAGAAAACCCAGAGGGGTATGTATATATATGCCTGTACATGTATGTGCAGTGTGACCTAAGTGTAAGTAGAAGTAGCAAGACATACCTGAAATCTTGCATTTTTATGAAACAGAAAAAAAGACACCAGTAATCCTACCATCATGTAAAACAATTACAGGCTTTCGTTTTACATTCACTTAGCAGGACGGCAGCACCTCCCTGGGCAGTAGCTGTCTACCAACCTACTACCTATAACATACGTGTCTTCTTCTTTCTTTCAACAAACCGGCCGTATCCCACCAAGGCAGGGTGGCCCCAAAAGAAAAACGAAAGTTTCTCTTCTTAAATTTAGTAATTTATACAGGAGAAGGGTTACTAGCCCCTTGCCCCCAGCATTTTAGTCGCCTCTTACAACACGCATGGCTTATGGAGGAAGAATTCTTTTCCACTTCCCCATGGAGATAAGAGGAAATAGACAAGAACAAGAACTAGAAAGAAAACAGAAGAAAGCCCAGAGGGGTGTGTGTATATATATGCTTGCACATGTATGTGTAATGTGACCCAAGTGTAAGTATAAGTAGCAAGACATACCTGAAATCTTGCATGTTTATGAGACAGACAAAAGACACCAGCAATCCTACCATCATGTAAAACAATTACAGACTTTCATTTTACACTCACCTGGCAGGACGATAGTACCTCCCTGGGCGGTTGCTGTCTACCAACCCACTACCTAGGAACATACATGTATACAAGCATGTACTGTATATATACACACCCCTCTGGGTTTTCTTCTATTTTCTTTCTAGTGCTTGTTCTTGTTTATTTCCTCTTATCTCCATGGGGAAGTGGAACAGAATTCTTCCTCCGTAAGCCATGTGTATTGTAAGAGGCGACTAAACTGCCGGGAGCAAGGGGCTAGTAACCCCTTCTGTATATATTACTAAATGTACAAGGAGAAACTTTTTTTTTTTCCTTTCGGGCCACCCCGCCTTGGTGGGATACGGCCTGTGCTTTGAAAGAAAGAATAATAATAATAATAATAATAATAATAATAATAATAATAATAATCATCACTTTGGAGTGCTTTAAATGTCAACTACCAAACCTATGTGAAATACTCATGACATTTATTCTTATTTTTTTTTTAACAAATTATTTTTTAACATTTTTTTAACACATTATTATAGATTATAATAATAAAATCTATTTTTGCATTTTTTCTTATGACAAGAGTGATCTAGGAGTGTTTCCCCTGATGCAAACACCGTTTTCTTTCGTTATAAACCAGAGATACAGACAAGAAAATGTATCTATCTTAGGATATTATCCCAGAGCAGCAGCTTCCACCTCTGCCCCATTCACATAATATGGCATATATTATTCATTTCAACATCTTTATCACAGTTCTAGGTTATTTATCATGTTTCTGATATCAATTTGGAATAAATTTAATAGATTGATAACCTTTATTACTAATATTAGTGTAATTACACAACATTTTAAGCACCGTGGCTAACATCCAACACCCATGATGACTAACCAGATACTGAATGCTACTGCTCACCTCTCCCTCTCTCATTTAGCTCTTCCCACTTCATAACGATGTTAGATGGTATCAGACAGAAAATAATGTATCAGACAGAAAATAATGAAGCAGTAATGTATCAGACAGAAAAATAAAAAAAAAAAATGAAAAAAATCGAAAAATATTCTGAAAAGTCACTACGTGTTCAGATGTAGTATATTACTCATCACGTCATAAAAATAATTTTTGTAAAATGACTATAATTTTTTGTAGAAACATGGTACAAATATGATACTTATTCTAAAATGTTGCCAGATTCTTAAGCTATTTTTCTATAAGCTTAATTCGTTTGTGTATTTTATTTTTCTATAATATATGAGTTATGCAAATTAAAATAAAGTTATCAAGTTGGAGTTTCATTTTTATTTTTTCTTTCTACTTTTTTCTTAAAAAGTCAGCCGTCTCCCACCGAGGCAGGGTGACCCAAAAAGAAAGAAAATCCCCAAAAAAGAAAATACTACTGTACTTTCATCATCATTCAACACTTTCACCTCACTCACATATAATCACTGTCTTTGCAGAGGTGCCCAGATACAACAGTTTAGAAGCATATATAACATACACCTCCAAACTGCCAATATCCCAAACCCCTCCTTTAACCCGTAAATGGTCCAAACGTATGTATACGTTCTCTCGCCCAGTGCCCCGAATATTTTGAAAAAATAACAAAAATAATTTTTTTTTTTTAAGAAATAGAACATTTTTCAAAGTGATATTTATATTTTTTTTATTATCACACTGGCCGATTCCCACCAAGGCAGGGTGGCCCGAAAAAGAAAAAACTTTCACCATCATTCGCTCCATCACTGTCTTGCCAGAAGGGTGCTTTACACTACAGTTTTTAAACTGCAACATTAACACCCCTCCTTCAGAGTGCAGGCACTGTACTTCCCATCTCCAGGACTCAAGTCCGGCCTGCTGGTTTCCCTGAACCCCTTCATAAATGTTACTTTGCTCACACTCCAACAGCACGTCAAGTATTAAAAACCATTTGTCTCCATTCACTCCTATCAAACACGCTCATGCATGCCTGCTGGAAGTCCAAGCCCCTCGCACACAAAACCTCCTTTACCCCCTCCCTCCAACCTTTCCTAGGCCGACCCCTACCCCACCTTCCTTCCACTACAGATTGATACACTCTTGAAGTCATTCTGTTTCGCTCCATTCTCTCTACATGTCCGAACCACCTCAACAACCCTTCCTCAGCCCTCTGGACAACAGTTTTGGTAATCCCGCACCTCCTCCTAACTTCCAAACTACGAATTCTCTGCATTATATTCACACCACACATTGCCCTCAGACATGACATCTCCACTGCCTCCAGCCTTCTCCTCGCTGCAACATTCATCACCCATGCTTCACACCCATATAAGAGCGTTGGTAAAACTATACTCTCATACATTCCCCTCTTTGCCTCCAAGGACAAAGTTCTTTGTCTCCGCAGACTCCTAAGTGCACCACTCACCCTTTTCCCCTCATCAATTCTCTGATAAGTGATATAGGATTAAAATGAAAAAAAATAGGGCCAGTACTTACCGAGATATGAGGCTCACCTGACGGTAACCTTGAGTCCTGCTGCTTGCAGAACTGATGCCAATATACCTTTTTTTCTCATTTTTTATATTTTATATAATTTTTATGTGCTGATAATTCCAGTTTATAGTGGGTCTTGTCATTTCATAACCAATCTTTGTTCTGACACTAATATTAGGTACTGAAATTGTACTCATATTGTCAAAAACACACTGACAGATGGACATTCACACCTTCCTTGGTAATTTGCTGTTGTCTAGGAATATATACAAAGTATTTATAGGTCCCAGCAATGTTTTGGATATACAGGAGTATATAATAATAATAATAAGTAGTTCCCTTGAAGCATGATATAAGACAAGTGTCAGTGACAAGCTCTGCAGGGTGAAGTGATAAGTGGTGACATTTGATGAGCCCAAGCGAGGGTGCAATGATAAGATAAGGGGTGACATTTGATGAGTGTCGGCAAGGGTGCAGTGATGAAATAAGGGGTGACATTTGATGAGTGTCGGCAGCTCTGTCTCTGCTTATCTGTCTGTCTGCTTGTCCCTCTTTCTGTCTCTCTGTCTCAGAGAATGCCACTGTGAACCAACAGGCATTCTTAGCATTATATCTACAAGCACAGCATAGCACTTTGGATTTTTTGGGTTATCCTAGGTAATTTACACTATGTAGAATTTTATTTATGTGTACCTGTGAGACAGAGATAGAGATAGACAGAGACAGATAGACAGACAAAGATAGACATAGATACAGACAGACAGACATATGGAGATAGAGCCAGCCAGCCTGCCAGCCTGCCGAACACTTATTACACTTTCCAGAATTGTTTCTCTTTACTTAGGGCATTGGTTATAAAACATTCTGAAAGGATGTTGCACAAATGTTGCACATGGGTTATTATCGAGGCTTTTGATATTTCTTTGACCACTTGTGGCCACATTCACCTCAAAGCCACTAAACCTGGGGTTAACATCACTTTCCTCTTAAAAGAGGAGTGTTAATATGACATTACATCAGTGAGTCCTTGGAGTTTGCAGCGCTGTTTTCTCTAGCTGGTGCTCAGTTTAACTGGCTCTACCACAAGGTACTAAGTGGTCCTAGATTTTTTTAATACTGTAAACACCAAGTGTTAAGACCCATTCTATGCTAACCAGGCATCTCAGGCCAATCATGCCAAATTTGGAGGCAGGAAAAATAAGATGTAAATATATGTCTGGGGCACTAGCGGTAAGAGCGTATGTATACGTTTGGACCGTTTATGGGTTAAAGTGCAGGCATTGTACTTCCCATTTCCAGTACTCAAGTCCGACTATATAAAAATAACCAGTTTCCCTGAATCCCTTCACTAAATATTACCCTGCTCACACTCCAACAGCTTGTCAGGTCCCAAAAATTACTTGTCTCCATTCACTCCTATCTAACATGCTCACACATGCTTGCTGGAAGTCCAAGCCCCTCACCCACAAAACCTCCTTTACCCCCTCCCTCCAACCTTTTCGAGGACGACCCCTACCCTGCCTTCCTTCCTCTACAGATTTATACACTCTCTAAGTCATTCCATTTTGATCCATTCTCTCTAAATGACCAAACCACCTCACCAACCCCTCTTCAGCCCTCTGGCTAATACTTTTAGGAACTCCACACCTTCTCCTAATTTCCACACTCCAAATTTTCTGCATAATATTTACACCGCATGTTGCCCTTAGATAGGACATCTCTACTGCCTCCAACCATCTCCTCGCTGCAACATTTACAGCCCAAGCTTCACACCTATATAAGAGTGTTGATACCACTATACTTTCACACATTCCTTTCTTTGCCTCCATAGATAACATTTTTTGTCTCCACATATACCTCGACACACCACTCACCTTTTTCCCTTCATCATTTCTATGATTAACCTCATCCTTCATAAATCCATCCTCTGACACGTCGACTCCCAAATGTCCGAAAGCATTCACTTCTTCCATATTCCTTCTTTCCAATGTGATATCCAGTTTTTCTTATCTAAATCATTCGATACCCTTGTCACCTTACTCTTTTCTATGTTCACTTTCAACTTTTTACCTTTACACACCCTCCCAAACTCGTCCACTAACCTTTGCAACTTCTCTTTAGAATCTCCAATAAGCACAGTATCATGAGCAAAAAGTAACTTTCTAATATACTATTTAATTCGCCATTTGGCATCGTTACAAAATGGGTGGAGCTATAGCAGAGGGAGAAGGAGCAGTGTCTCAGTAACTCATGATGGCCATTGATGCGTGGAGAGGTGTGCCTCTCAGCTCTATAAAATATTGTATAATTATACTATTACAATCAATAAAGGTTATCTATCTATCTATCATACTTATTCGAGAATAATATTAGGTATAACATAAATAATGTAGAGGCATGATAAAGATGCCCAAATTAATGAAAACTGACATTACATAGAGAGGTATGGAAAGGTGGAGGGTGGGGAGGGATAAAAAAAAAATGTGACAGCGACCATTACAGAAAACGTTACATACCTGAAGGGCAGCTATAGAAGATCATTCTTATCCTATGCAAAGACTGAAAAAAGTGCAATTTTCTCAAAAAAAAAAAAAAATATTTCCAAAGTAATCAGCTATCCATGTGTTTCCTGAAATATCTTGGAAGTAAGTCATTGATCTATTTTATGTTGTATTACAGTTAACCCTTTGAGGGTCGAGAGGCCCTCTCCCCAACTCGTTCTCAGGGTCAAAAATTTTTCGAAAAAAAAAAAAATTCTTTTTCTTAAGAAATGAAATGGAGGTTCTTTTTCAAACATAATGACACCAAAAGTATGAAATTTTATGGAAAACTTATGGAATTATGCTCTCGCGAAGTTAGTGGTCTCAAAGTGGGCGATTTCTCCCACTTTAAGCCCTATTTTTGGCCACTTCAAATGTTGCAGTTGATTAAAATCATAGCTATTTCCCTAGAACTCCATTTCTTCTATCGATTGAGTACAAGAATCTACCCATTTACCAATTTCAACTACCCAGTAAAGTGGTCAGAAATTGGCACTTCGGGCAATTTCACACAAATTTCAAAAGATGCCAATTTCGAAATAGGGTCCAGAATAAATAAGACAGACATTCATGGCACTAAAATAACATTTTATTTGCTCATTAGTCATGTCTCTAGGCCCCTTGTACATTACTTTTGCTTTCCATTTTGAATTTTTATTCTCACAGAAAATAGAAGGTTTTCTATTATGTATACTACTGCATCATTGTAAAAACAGTATAAAGGATACCAGCGCACTTGTGAAAGAATATTAGACTCACCAGTTGACGTGTATTGGACGCTTGGCTTGATTTGTTTACTCTTGAACATCAGCAAAAATCGTTCATTTCTGCTACTTTAAGCTCAATTTCAACGTACTGGTCATTGTGAAACCAATCAAAATCATCTCTAATTCTGTAATATATCTTCCATTCTATCAAATGAGACCAAGGAAATGAGAATACAACCATAAATACCCTACGAAAATACACTAGAAAGTCGCTGTTTTAAACCAAAAGTGCAGTCAAAGTTATTTTTTTCTCATTATGCACAGCGTGCTTCAGGTTTTTTTTTATACTGTGCACACTAACAACACAGACCCATCTTTCATATGTAGGCTTGCCAGCTTTCTTCCACCAGATTTGAAGGCGCTAGAATTTAGGCATACAAGTACGTGACCGACCCTGGCTGCAATGACGTACTTGTATGTGACCTCAAAGGGTTAATAATAAACAGATTGAAAGGAATTTCCCAGAAAACATAAAACTGAATGTTTTAATTTTGGGTTGTGACACTTTTGTAGTGTCAGTAAGGGGCGATTCCTCCATTAGCGACAAATTCGTTTACCAGTGGGGTCTCAGGCCCCTAACTCTGTCGTTAAGTGAGGAGAGGCTATACAGTGAAACCTTGGTACACGACCAACTCCTTACTCTTCCAAAGCTCGGCACTCAACCAAACACACATTTTTTGGTGTTTTTTTTGTATTATTTGTATAAATACGTCACCATGGGGACTTCGAAGATTAGTGTTAACAGCCAACCAAACAGAAAATTGGTTGGGAAGAACTTGTTCGATACTCAAATGGATCAGCACTCGAACAGTCTTCTGGAATGAATTAAGGTCGCATACCGAGGTTCCACTGTATATTGTAACCTCTGTTTACATAACCTGTTTATTTCTTATTATAATTGACAACTGGGTCTTCAAGCTGCATTTCTGTTATACACTAAGCTCTAATGTTTTATCTGCTACAGAAATACAGTGCAAATATTGAAACTTGCCTCTCTGGAGTAAAACATTTATCAAATATCAAACACTATTTCTCTCTCTCTCTCTCTCATCTCTCTCTCTCTCTCTCTCTCTCCCCCTTCTCTCTCTCTCTCTCTCTCTCTTCTCTCTCTCCTCTTTTATCTCTCTCTATCTCTCTCTATCTCTCTCTATCTCTCTCTATCTCTCTCTATCTCTCTCTATCTCTCTCTATCTCTCTCTATCTCTCTCTATCTCTCTCTATCTCTCTCTATCTCTCTCTCTCTCTCTCTCTCTCTCTCTCTCTCTCTCTCTCTCTCTCTCTCTCTCTCTCTCTCTCTTCTCCTCTCTCTCTCTCTCTCTCTCTCTCTCTCTCTCTCTCTCTCTACACACACACACACACACACACACACACACACACACACACACTTGTGCCACAATATGCATATCCGTATTATCAACTTCAGAAATAATGAAAATAACCCAGGATTTAATAGAATGAGTGTTAACTTATATGGGTCTACCTACCTACCTAACTTATATGGTGACCCAAGTATAACTGAATACACAATTTTACAGCAAAAATACACACATCACAATTCCTGCTTATTTCTTGAACCACTGCCAAGGTTCTTTATACCATAACTAAGATAATAATATAATGTAAATGAACTCATGATGCTGATGACCCCACATGTTTGAACAAATAAGTGGGTAATTTCAATGTCAAACGTAGATGTATGTCTGGTATGAAAATTTTGACAAACAGACTTGTCACAAACCATACCACGGGTGGGGATAGAACCCGCGATCAGAGAGTCTCATACCCCTCCTGTGGTATGGTTTGTTTGCAATCGTGTCATTACAATATCATGAGTCATGTTACGACTTATCACACCCTGTGCCAAGTATTTTTAAAAAGGAGTAGATTAGAAAATTCACTATCCTACAGTAATAATTTTTATTTTTTGATTCATGTCTTTCATTATGTGATTGTTGGAGATTGAAAAGAGGTTGATAGAAATGTTTGTTTTAGTATTATTTTTTCTTACATTTACAGGTCATACAGAACTGCCCAACTGTCCTGTTTGTCTTGAACGAATGGATGAGTCTGTGGATGGAATTTTGACAATTTTGTGTAACCACTCTTTCCATGGAGAGTGTTTAGCAAAGTGGGGTGACACAAGGTATGGTTTTTCTTGTTGCTCTACTTAAAACATTACATATATCTACCTTTAGTTCTGTTTTGCCTACCCATCTATCTATCAGTCTTATTACATAAATTGGAAGATGCATAAGGATTGTCAGAGACATGTTTTTTCTTAATACTAATAAGAAATGGCAACAAGAATTTTTAAATGTATAAGTGCAGCGTATGATAGAATTGTGAATTAGTGAATGAAAAGCATAAATATGATTGCAGAGTTAAAAGGACTAGAATTGTGAATTAGTGAATGAAAAGCATAAATATGATTGCAGAGTTAAAAGGACTGAGAAATAAAAATGTATGTGAAACAATTGGTTATGATAGAACTTATAAAGAAGCATGGCTTAGACCAGCCAAAGAACTGTTTGCTAAAGTAAGCATTTTGAATGATGTATTTCAGTGTGGATTATGAGCACTGTAATAAGTGTTGCAGTTTTATGGAATAAGTGGCTGGTTGTTGAAAGATGTAAAGAATTTTTACTGAGTGAAACTCATGGCAATGTGTATATAGGAAAGAGAGGAAAGAATCCCAGTAACAGTGGGTCTTAGATTGTTTAGCATACTTGAGATGAGGATATAAGAGATGTACAAGTTCAAGCATTAGGGAGAGACGTGGTCCTTAACCCATAAACTGTCCACACTTAGATATACATTGACATACGGCAGGCTCCAAACGTAGATCAACATTTTATTTTTCATTCCTTCAAAATTGGGGCGATAGGCCTGAGTCGCCTAGGCATGAGAAAATGGGTGTGCGCAGATTGAAAAAATTGGGGACGCTGGGGTACTGCGTGGTAACACCAGTTAGTTTCAGCTCCATCTTGGGTCAACAACATGGCAAACCCCCGTGATTCACTGACTCCTCGTCATATTAACACTCTACTATTCTCGGAAAGTGATACAGAACGCAAGTTTAGTGCTTTTGATTCCGATATAGCCACTAAAGATCAAGGAATTAGTGAAACTTTTGTTGATAACCCAGATGACCCTCAGGCCATGACCTCTGGGGTGGTCAGTGTGGATAGTGTGGACAGTGTGGCCATACCAGACCCTCAACCCAGTACTTCTGAGGTGGCCAGTGTGGCCACAACAGACCCTCAGCCCAGCACCTCTGGGGTTGCTAGTGTTGCTTCCCAAAGGCAACTTCGCAAGAGAAAATTATCATTTTCCACGTGCTTGGGTGGTGACGATAGTGAAAGTGATATAAGTGACAATGATGAAATCGATTTTATGCCGATAGACGATTCGTCAAGTGAAAATGATTATCATTATTCCCCAGTGAAACGTACTTTTAGGCATCGTAACCTCCGTTCATGTAGCATGCCATATGCAGTCAGCAGCAAGGATCGTATGAGGTCACAGTCCGAAACCCCAACCACTGATAGTGATAGTGATGATGAAGGTGAATATGCTGGGATGGAGGAAGAGGGGGTGGCATTTTGCCTGGACCTCGTGGTGTGGTGGGTGGACAGACAAAGGACCACCCGTCACCCTCTCAACCATGTGCTGCCTCCACTCCTGTCCCCCCTCCTGTTCCCCACACCCCATGCCACAGGTCCACCCTGCACCATCTGATTGCGAATGGAACTGGACAGAAAGTACACCATTTGTGCCAAATCCTTTCAATTTTGATGCCAGTGGAAGTGGCATCATGCCACACTGTCCCATCACAAATGAGTCTACAGAGTTAGACTATTTTCAACTATACGTACTTTGATGAGCCAATAATGAACCTAATTGTTACCCAAACCAACATGTACTACCAGTATACAATGGACCACGCAGATGTTTCAGAGTCTTCACGGCTGCGCAGGTGGAAAGATACAACTGTGGCTGAAATGTATTTATTCCTTGGCACTGTCATGCTTATGCCACACACATATAAGAACAATATAGCACACTACTGGTCCACAGACCACTTCATCAATACTCCAGTCTTCCGTGACCTCCTTCCCTGCAACAGATTCGCTCTGTTGCTACGAATGTTGCACTTCTCGGGCAGGAATACGCCAAACAGAAATGACCTCTTATACAAAATCCGGTAATTGTTTATGTATCTGAAGCAAAAATTCAGTGCCTACTTTTATCCATTCAAGAACATTGTTGTTGATGAGTCCTTGGTTCTGTTCAAGGGATGACTGTCATTCAAACAACATATACCAAGCAAACGTAATCACTTTGATATAAAACTCTTTGTAATGTGTGACTGTGAGACTGGTCTTGTGTTGGATGTCATTATCTACACAGGGAAAAATACACTCGACGATACCAGGCGCATGTTGGGCATTTCTGGGGATGTTGTTCGCAAGATGATGGGACCATACCTTGGCAAAGGTCATACATTGTACACAGACAACTGGTATACAAGCCCTATGCTAGCTGATTTCCTATGTGTGAACAATACTGATATATGTGGAACAGTGAGAAGAAGTAGAAAACACATGCCAAGGTTCACTGGAGGAAGTCTAGTTGAAGCATTTCATGCCAATGACATCATGGCACTGACGTTGCATGACAAACAGGACTTGACGTTGCTGTCAACCATCCACAGAAACGAGATGGTACACACAGACAGACTGAGCAGGTTCAACAATGAACCTATTGTAAAGCCAGCTGCTGCCATCGACTATACAAACAATATGCAACTAATCGACAAATGTGACATGATGATAGGGTTTGTTGACTGTGTGTGTAGGAGTTGCAAGTGGTATATAAAAGTGTTTTTTCCACCTTGTAGACATTGCAATGCTCAATGCCTTCAACATGTATGAAATAAAGACTGTGAAGCGACAACAATATGCAGAATTCACCCTCAATGTCATCAAGCAGATACTGAGAAAGTATGGTACCACACCTATATCTGTCACTCCACAGCAACCTGTCACCCCACAACAGCAACCTGTCACTCCACAAGAAGGGGGGGAAGTGCCCGACAAAATAATCCCTAACTGTCACTGTCTGGTAACATTACCATCTACTCCAAAGAAGGAGTACTCTCAGAAAAAGTGTGTTGTGTGTGCTTACACTAAACAGCGACCCCGAGTGCAGAAAGACACATGATACATGTGTCAGCAATGTGGGGTGGCACTCTGTATGAATCCATGCTTCTTGGAGTACCATACAGTGGTGAACTTTTAGAAACATAAATGGGACTTGTAAATACCTTGTATATACTATATGTAAACAATAGTATGTGATTGAACCAGGTGTACAAATTCATTTATCAGTGTGAACATGTGTGTTTGTGACAGTATGATCACTAATTCAGTACCAAACTTTTGTCTCAACAAGAATTGGCTATGAAATCAAAAGATCTGCAACAAAACATTATTATCATAACATGAAAACAACAAAAAATAGAAAAGAATTGGGAAAAAAACGATAAATGTTTATTATTTCTGCAAGCAGCAGTGCTCCTTGTTGCTGACACCTCATCATTTAGCACCAACTTCGCGGGCTTATATCTCGGTAAGTACTGACCCTAAATTTTTTTTATCCTATAACATTTATAAGAATGCGCTCTTCAATTTAAAAAAAAAAATTATTTTTTTATTTTTCAAAATATTCGGAGCGCTGCGCAGGCGATCGTACATCTACGTTTGGACAGTTTAAGAGTTAAAGATAATTAATCTGACTTCAGGTTTAAAGATGACACTGTAATTTGGAGAATCTGAAAGAAGGCTACACAGGTTTGGAAGAAGTGTAAGAGAAGGATTTTTTTGATAGCTAATGAGAATTAAATGAAATATTAGAATGAAAAAAAAACATAGATTAGAAGATAAGACACATATGCAACAGTTAGACAACTTTATTCCGAAACGTTTTGGAATAAAGTTGTCTAACTGTTGCATATGTGTCTTACCTAACAACCTGTCGGTATTGTATACCATTTTGATGTTCATAGATTAGAAGAATTGAATGTGTTCAGATATTTTAGAGTGAATGTATGAGATGATGTTCCTTGAAGGATGAGGTAAATAAATGACCTTGGAAAAAAATTGCATGAGTAATTGCATACTCAAAATAGATGACAACATTAGCCACAACAAATTTATCCCTTGTTTAATCAGTTCAGGGAACAGTTTTATAATAAATATAATAGTCTAAAAGTTTCTTACTTTTCAGTTTCATCAATTTATTTCATAAGCAAAGAGTAAATTAGGAAAATAATATTTATCTCATATTTTTCTGTGAATTAGTTCTTATTTATATTCTCTTTTCAGTAGTTTAGTCATAAGTTACATTTGCTTTTTATCCTGTTTGTACAAAAAAAAAATAAAAATAGATAATAGGAATTATCTCACTCTCTTTTACAGTGTATGATAGTTTTTTCTTAATTTGTCTTGTCATAGTTTATATAGCAGTTTATGTGAAGTAATTCTTAGGCATTGACCTCAGAGGAGTGCAGATGTAGTCTTGGACTGATCTTACTTCACAGAGAATGTAAACAAAGTTTAACATTTAGAGTAGCTCAAAGTTAAAGAAAGTGGTTCATTAGTTTAAGTGCTCGTCCTTGTTACAGCAGCTGCACCCACATTTTAATATACGTATGTCCTGTGAATTGTAATTATCCCTGTATAGGTGTATTTTCTTGTTACATCAATTACATTTTTATTTTAGGGTATGGAATAAGTATTGTAATGATGCCCTGTCATGAACCACAACAGCATTACAAAAGCAGTGGACATTGGATACTATATATTAAGTGATTTACCTTGTTGCCTAAATAGAGGGTTAAAGCCCCAGCAAGTTTTTGCATAAATTAATACAGTGGACCCTCGAGTAACGACGGCATCATCTAACGCCAAAATCGGATAGCGTCCCATTTTTGCGTCAAAATATTGGTTTCGGATAACGCCCAAATACTCGGTTAAGGGCATTCGTCCTAAATGTGTCCGCGCGGCCTGAGCCACCCAGCCTTTCCAGTACAGCTAGTGTGCCATTGTTTACAAGCCAGGAAGGACGATTCTACATGTACATGCGATATATTTTGTATTATTTCATTGTTTTTAGTGCTTGTAACTAATTAAGCCACCATGGTTTCAAATAAACCTTCTAGTGCCAGCCTTGTGGTAAAAAGGGTGAGAAATACTATCAAATGTACACCAAAGCAGTGTTTCAAAAGTGCTTTGAAGTGACCTCAGACACTGAATTGACCCCAAGAGAGTTCTGGAAAGATCACTTCAGTATCCTCAGTTGCATAAGCCTTATAGGTAAGGCTTGGAGGGAGTGACTTGCAGGACTTTGAACTCTGCTTGGAGAAAATTGTGGCCAGAATGTGTACAAGAGAGGGATTTTGAAGGGTTTGGGGCTAACCCTGAGGAGCCTATACCAGTTGTGGAATCTATTGTGTCATTGGGGAAGTCCATGAGGTTGGAGGTTAGTGGCAAGGATGTGGAAGAGTTGGTGGAGGATGACGATGAAGAGCTAACCACTGATGAACTGCAAGAGCATCTGCAACAGCACCAGACCACAGCTGAGGAAATTGCTTCAGAGGAGGGGGAAGAAATATGGAGTAAGTTGCCTTCTTCAACGATTAAGGAGATTCGTACAATGTGGACTAAGGTACAAGCCTTTATGGATTAACATCACCCTGACACAGCTGTTGCAAGCCGTGCTGGTGACTTTTACAATGACAGTGCTGTGTCCCATTTTAGGGAAATCTACGCCAAAATTTTAGCGGCATCAAATTTAGCGCAAGAAGGCTAGTAGGCCTACATCTGAGAGAAAGGGTCTGCATGGTGTGTGTGCACTGTAAACAAAAACTCTAGGCGCCCACATGGCATTGTGGGAACGCCGCCTCAGTAACCTTCATTCACCATGCCTCGCCGCAAGGCAGGTCTCACTCCGAGGCGAATTGGGACTCTCCTCTTCGTAACTGATAGTTCTGACTCTAATGGAAGTGGAAACGAAGAAGAATTCTATGGCTTTGTTCAATTAGTGACTGAGAGCAATAGCCAGGATATCGAAAATAGTGCAGAAAATCCTGACGATCCTCAACCTTCTACCTCTGGTGTGGGCACATCTGAGTAATGATCAGTTGTACCTCGTCGCAAGAGAAAACTAATGTTTTCGCGTGGCCAGGCTTCAGACTTCAGTAATGATGATGATAGTGATGTGGACTGTGATTTTATTGCTCTTGATGATCATTCAAGTAGTGATAGTGAGGAATCATATTCACCAGTAAAGTGTCAGTATATACGCCACCACATGCAGTGCAGTGCCCAGGGGACGGAGTACATCCCGGAGTACATCCCATGGCCCTACACCAGGAATAGACAGTGAAAGTGAGGATGATGTGGCTACACTTGGCATGGATAGACCACAGGCATCAGTAGGTGGTGGTATTGGTGGTGATAGTGGTAGTGGTGATGGTAGTGCCATGGCCATGCATGATTCACCTTCCCAGGCTGGGACCCACGCCACTGACTCCTAAGCTCAAGGACAAAGCGGAGCATCAGCCACCACCCCACCACAACTACAGCTACAACCACAACAAGCTTATGATGTCCAGTATCCACCAGCAAACCGCATCTGGCATTGGCAGCAAAATCCCAATTTTGTTCCCAAGCCGAACCAGTTTGATGACTCTTAAAGTGGAATCCTACCAACTTGTTCCCTTGGAAACACTGCAAATGAACTGGAATTCTTTGAAGTATTCTTTGACCAGCCCTTGATGGAAGCTATTGTCAGGAAAAGTAACAAGTATTTTGAGTACACCATGGCAGATACGATCATATCACCACAGTCAAGACTACACCGGTGGAAAGAGACAACTGTGACTGAAATGTATTTGCTTTTTGTAACAATAATGCTTATGCCTCATGTCTATAAGCATAATGTAAAATCATACTGGTCCACAGATCGGCTAATTTGTACCCTGGCCTTCAGTGAAATCATCCCTGTGAACAGGTTTATCTTAATATTATGTATGTTGCACTTCTCTGACAAAACCAGTCCTGACAGAAGTGACAGGTTATACAAGATTAGAAATATTTTTATGTATCTGAAACAAAAGTTTAACATGTACTTTTATCCATTCAAGAATCTTGTAATTGATGAGTCTTGGATTTTGTTCAAAGGTAGACTGCCATTCAAGCATTATATACCAAGCAAGAGGAAATGCTTTGGTATAAAACTGTTTGTACTCTGTGACTGTGACAATGGCCTGGTATTGGATATTATTGTATACACAGGAAGTAAAACATTGAAAGATACCAGGATGTTATTGGGTATCTCAGGTGACATAGTGAGAAGCATGATGGCACCTTATCTTGGTAAGGGGCATACATTATATACTGATAACTGGTGGTGAGAGAGTGCAAAAGGTAGCAGATGATAGAGTGGGAGAGGCACTGTCAAGAAATTTTAATGAAAATAAGAAAAAATTTTGGAGTGAGTTAAACAAGTTAAGAAAGCCTAGGGAAAGTATGGATTTGTCAGTTAAAAACAGAGTAGGGGAGTTAGTAGATGGTGAGATGGAGGTATTAGGTAGATGGCGAGAATATTTTGAGGAACTTTTAAGTGTTAAGGAAGAAAGAGAGGCGGTAATTTCATGCACTGGTCAGGGAGGTATACCATCTTTTAGGAGTGAAGAAGAGCAGAATGTAAGTGTGGGGGAGGTACGTGAGGCATTACGTAGAATGAAAGGGGGTAAAGCAGCTGGAACTGATGGGATCATGACAGAAATGTTAAAAGCAGGGGGGGATATAGTGTTGGAGTGGTTGGTACTTTTGTTTAATAAATGTATGAAAGAGGGGAAGGTACCTAGGGATTGGCGGAGAGCATGTATAGTCCCTTTATATAAAGGGAAAGGGGACAAAAGAGATTGTAAAAATTATAGAGGAATAAGTATACTGAGTATACCAGGAAAAGTGTACGGTAGGGTTATATATATATAATTGAAAGAATTAGAGGTAAGACAGAATGTAGGATTGCGGATGAGCAAGGAGGTTTCAGAGTGGGTAGGGGATGTGTAGATCAAGTGTTTACATTGAAGTATATATGTGAACAGTATTTAGATAAAGGTAGGGAAGTTTTTATTGCATTTATGGATTTAGAAAAGGCATATGATAGAGTGGATAGAGGAGCAATGTGGCAGATGTTGCAAGTATATGGAATAGGTGGTAAGTTATTAAATGCTGTAAAGAGTTTTTATGAGGATAGTGAGGCTCAGGTTAGGGTGTGTAGAAGAGAGGGAGACTACTTCCCGGTAAAAGTAGGTTTAGACAGGGATGTGTAATGTCACCATGGTTGTTTAATATATTTATAGATGGGGTTGTATAGGAAGTAAATGCTAGGGTGTTCGGGAGAGGGGTGGGATTAAATTTTGGGGAATCAAATTCAAAATGGGAATTGACACAGTTACTTTTGCTGATGATACTGTGCTTATGGGAGATTCTAAAGAAAAATTGCAAAGGTTAGTGGATGAGTTTGGGAATGTGTGTAAAGGTAGAAAGTTGAAAGTGAACATAGAAAAGAGTAAGGTGATGAGGGTATCAAATGATTTAGATAAAGAAAATTGGATATCAAATTGGGGAGGAGGAGTATGGAAGAAGTGAATGTTTTCAGATACTTGGGAGTTGACGTGTCGGCGGATGGATTTATGAAGGATGAGGTTAATCATAGAATTGATGAGGGAAAAAAGGTGAGTGGTGCGTTGAGGTATATGTGGAGTCAAAAAACATTATCTATGGAGGCAAAGAAGGGAATGTATGAAAGTATAGTAGTACCAACACTCTTATATGGATGTGAAGCTTGGGTGGTAAATGCAGCAGCGAGGAGACGGTTGGAGGCAGTGGAGATGTCCTGTTTAAGGGCAATGTGTGGTGTAAATATTATGCAGAAATTTGGAGTGTGGAAATTAGGAAAAGGTGTGGAGTTAATAAAAGTATTAGTCAGAGGGCAGAAGAGGGGTTGTTGAGGTGGTTTGGTCATTTAGAGAGAATGGATCAAAGTAGAATGACATGGAAAGCATATAAATCTATAAGGGAAGGAAGGCGGGGTAGGGGTCGTCCACGAAAGGGTTGGAGAGAGGGGGTAAAGGAGGTTTTGTGGGCAAGGGGCTTGGACTTCCAGCAAGCATGCGTGAGCGTGTTAGATAGGAGTGAATGGAGACGAATGGTACTTGGGACCTGACGATCTGTTGGAGTGTGAGCAGGGTAATATTTAGTGAAGGAATTCAGGGAAACTGGTTATTTTCATATAGTCGGACTTGAGTCCTGGAAATGGGAAGTACAATGCCTGCACTTTAAAGGAGGGGTTTGGGATATTGGCAGTTTGGAGGGATATGTTGTGTATCTTTATATGTATATGCTTCTAAACTGTTGTATTCTGAGCACCTCTGCAAAAACAGTGATAATGTGTGAGTGTGGTGAAAGTGTTGAATGATGATGAAAGTATTTTCTTTTTGGGGATTTTCTTTCTTTTTTGGGTCACCCTGCCTCGGTGGGAGACGGCCGACTTATTAAAAAAAAAAAACGGTACACAAGCCCTTTACTCAGTGATTTCTTGCAAGTGAACATGACAGGTGCATGTGGCGCAGTGCATTCTAATCGTGAACATACGCCCAGGTTCAACGCATGCACTCGTGCTGGTGAGATGCAGGTGTTTGCTGCCAATGACATCATGGCGGCATGACAAACGAGATGTCACATTGTTGACAACCATTCGCCCTAACAAAATGCAAGACAGTGGCAAAATTGACAGAGTGACTAATGAACATATTTGAAAACCAGTGACACTGATTGATTATACACAAAACATGCATTTGGTTGACATATGTGACATGCAGATTGGCTTTGTTGATTGTGTTCGTAAGAGTTACAAGTGGTACATGAAACTTTTCTTCCATCTCATGGACATTTCAATGCTCAATGCATATAATATGTACCAAAGGAAGACCGGCAACAGACCACCGTATGGTGAATTTTGTTTGTCTGTTGTCAGACAACTCATAATGAAGTACCAGGTAACAACACGTGCTATACAAAACCGTCCTTGAACTCCTCAGGAAATACCCAAGCATGTGAGGAGGGAAGGTGATCATTTCATAATACAGCATCCTGCAACTAAGAAGAAATTTGCTCAGAAGAGATGTGTTGTCTGTGCACAAACAAAACAATGGCAACAAAGATGCAAAGACACTCTGTTTATGTGTGAGGAATGTAAGGTACCTCTGTGCATGGTGCCTTGTTTCAAGGACTTCCACAGGCTGCAGCAGTTCTAGAAACATGTCCAGTGACTGTACATATGTAAATATATAATAGAACATTAGTATTATACAACATTTGTGCATGTTTATTGTAGTAAACAATAGTGGTAAACAATATTATAATACGTACTAATAACTTTAGTGTAAAGCACCCTTCTGGCAAGACAGTGATGGAGTGAATGATGGTGAAAGTTTTTCTTTTTCGGGCCACCCTGCCTTGGTGGGAATCGGCCGGTGTGATAATAAAAAAAAAATAAATAATAACTTTAGTGCGGTTATTGTGTTCAATACAGTGAGTGTATATATATACATTATATACAGTATTGGTTTCACAGGCCACAAATGTTACTAGAAAAAGGAAAAAAAATAGAAAAGAAAAGAAAAAAGTATAAAAAACGTAAAATAAAGAAATGTGATTTTGCGGAAGTCGCTGATGGTGCCACCACCCGGTCATTTTGGGTCAACTTCCCGCCCTTATATCTCGGTAAGTACTGATCAGAAATATTTTGTTTTGTTTTATTACCTTCACAAAAATAATATCTTTAGATATGTAAGTTTTTTTTTTTTTTTTTTTTTTTTTTTTTTTTTTTTTTTTTCCAAAATTTCTTGGACACTGGGGCACCCCTTCAGGTTTTGCCTTTGGACCCAGAAAGGGTTAAAGACATGCCAGAAACAGTGTTCTCTGGACAGATTTTTGGTGTGACAGGGGTCCAGTGACTCAAGCTGGTCCTAGTGGCATTTAAAAACAAAGAAGGGAGGTAACCCCAGAAAAGGACTTGCTACCTAAAGTCCTTATGGAAGGGGATTCCCCTTCTAAACAATAATACATCTCCATCCTCTCCCCTCCTCCCGTCTCATCACTCATCAATAAGTCCTCAATAAAGGTAAGTGTTATTTCAGTATTGCTTATTGTGCATGTCTCATTGTTTTCTGTGTAGGGAAATGTATATTTCATGTAAAAAAATTATTTTGTTTAATACTTTTGGGTGTCTGGAATGGATTAATTGGATTTCCATTATTTCTTATGGGGAAAATTAATTCAGCTAATGGCAAAATCAGTTAAAGGCAAGCTCTCTGGAACGGATTAATGCCGTTACCCGAGGGTCCACTGTATATACTTGCATATATACATAACATATTGTTCTCTTCAGTATAATCTAATTGCTCTTATGTTACCAGATACAGTGGACCCCCGGTTAACAATATTTTTTTCATTCCAGAAGTATGCTCAGGTGCCAGTACTGACCAAATTTGTTCCCATAAGGAATATTGTGAAGTAGATTAGTCCATTTCAGACCCCCAAACATACACGTACAAACGCACTTACATAAATACACTTACATAATTGGTCGCATTGGGAGGTGATCGTTAAGTGGGGGTCCACTGTACCATAGAAGGCCTCATAACTTATGGGTTTAGTGTATTCCCATGAGTGTAATCTTAATGCTACACAGGGCATCAAATGTCATATTGGTATATGCAAATTAAGAGCTGTGAACTAAAATTAGTTGTTTTGGTGTGGATCATACACAGCCAGACCACTGCAGAAGTCTTCGTGTAAGTTCAACATTTTTCTTTATGGAGCACTATGCACTAGGGAATATGTTTTGAGGGAAAGGAATGATGTGCTGTTGGAGTGTCATTAATATTTATAAAAGATGAGTAAATAGCATACATTTCCAAAACCTTTTTAAAGTTTTATTTTTTAAAATCAAAGCTATTTGTTGGCAGATGTATTGTGTAATAATGTATATTTGTAGCCCCGTGGTTTATTTGTGCTATAAGTTCATGCAGATGGATTGATTTTGTCCCATGATTTTCAGCCACATTCCTGTATGATCTAAAGTTTACAGTTTATTTCATGTTTTCTGTTGAATTGTGATGTATTTTTTATCACTTTTTCAAACAAAATATTTATGGAGATAATGTAGAAAACAAACATTACAGGAAAAAGTAAGGGAAATGCTGTAGTTCAGGTAAAAATTATTAATAAATTGTATAGAATAATCAGAGGGGTCCCCAACTATCAGACCAGATGTGTTTCTGAAAATCATTCATACCTCATAATTTGGAACCTATTTTTCCCATAGACACCTGTGCTATAATCAATATAATCCTAAATAATAATATTTTGAAGGAGTGAATGGAGATAAATGGCTTTTGGGACCTGACAAGCTGTTGGAGTGTGAGCAGGGTAATATTTTGTAAAGAGATTCAGGGAAACCAGTTAGCCAGACTTCAGTCTTGGAAATGGAAAGTACAATGCCTGCACTGTAAAGGAGGGGTTTGGGATATTGGCAGTTTGGAGGGACATCCAAACTGTCGTATCTGAGCGCCTCTGCAAAGACAGTGATTATGTATGAGTGATGGTGAAAGTGTTCAATGATGATGAAAGTTTTTTTCTTTCTTTTTGGGTCACCCTGCCTCAGTGGGAAATGGCCAACGTGTTTAAAAAAAAAATATTTTGTATGCATGTACATTTTCTTAACAAAATTAAGAATGATTTACAGTATTTCATGATTTGGTCACCTTTCTTCCCATTTCTCCTAATTTTGCCAGTCTATGTTACTAAAACTGAAAACATTAAGATCTTTATTTAAAATATGGTGGAAAAAGAAAACTATTTGAATTAGTACACCCAGAGGATTAATAACCCAGGATAACCCAAGAAAGTCAACCACTGAAGCTTATTTTTAATTGTTCTTCCCTGTGATGCAGCCCACAACAGTTGACTAATTCCTAGGTATATATTTATTGCTAGGGAGCAAGTGGTAATATTTTATTTACTTTGAAATATGACGAATGTTTCTGACAGGTCTTAGTCATATGATGATCTGATAACTGGTGCTTTTGGTCATATCATAGTCTTCCACTGGCTTATGGTAAAAGGGACAGCAAGTATAGGGAGATATGCTCGTATGTCTCATTGTGCCCAGGGTTCAGTCTGTGTACCTTAGGTTGTGAGCTGAACACACTACCACTGAGTTATGAGACACTAACATTTTTTTATTGTTTATAAATTTAATTTTTAGCATTTTATATTATAAAATCAAGGTATAAAAATGCTCATTAGGTCATTCAAGGATCAACAGCCTGAAGACTTTCCCTAATCATATTGTTTAACAATATCGGCAATTGTATTATAATTATTTCTCTATAAATTTTATATTATTATGCAGTACATTCTTTTATCATTATTGAATTGTTGTGAATTTCATAGTCATATGACCCTTCAGCAGCACATTCAGCTGATGCTTATTACACATTGGGCAAATAGTTGTACCAGGTTGGAAGACCAGGCATTCACCGAGGATGTCATCCTTCACTCTTTGATATGGATTACAATAAACACTAGCTCAAAGTAAATGCATGGCTGGATATAATATGGTTTTGTGGTCTCAACATGGATCATAAAATACAGCATGGGTGCATTTAAACTTTTGGCATGAAAGTAACTCAGACCTGAATCATTTGCAAAGCCTTCTCATATTTGTGTTCAGTGCTATGGCGTGATAACCTCATCATCAGGGTAACTTTTTGTTGAAATCTTATTGAACTGAGATGCAGTACTCCAATCACTCTTTTTGTAAGAAAAGTATCCATAATTATGGTGGTTTGGTTATCACATATGCAAAGCAATCAGAATATCACACTCACTTACTGTGTTTGGTGGTTAAACATAATAAATGCTTAATTTTATTTATAATTATAGGTGGACATAAATTTTGTAAGTGTGTACTGGAAAGGTATTAAGTAACAGGTTCTCCTAGTTATGGCTTTTATTTTTCCTCTCTGTCTCTCAGTTCACACATACATCATGAGCAGCTGTTGATAAGGTTGTTGATGGTAAGAATAAAATTATTTTCATGGTAGCATTGTTGTTGGTGGATAATGATTCAACTGATATAGAACTGGGCATAAAGTATGTAGTCTCAAACAGATTAATTGCATTGTTAAATCATGTGGAAATAAATTACTGTGCATGTGATTACAATATCTATACATACCTATATTTTGTAAAATTAAATGGGAAGAAATGTTTTTTGTAGATTTTTGTACTAAAAAATGAGGGGGGGGGGGACATATAAATTTTATGTCACTGATAGGATGGATGTAAGAGATTATTATGAAAATGGGAAAAAATAAATAATGACATTCTGGCACAGGAAAAATAAAAAAAAAAGTCATCCCTGGATGGAGCTAACAGTGAGATCAATTTTGATGAAAATAAAGAATTTAAAATGAGCAAAGGTTCTTCAAGAAAATACCAGTCCATCAGTACTGCATTCATTTCTCAATATGCAGCAGGGTAGCTGTTACAGTCTCTTCCATGTATCATTCCATTATTTCTCAGTATCCATCAAGGAACAAGCATTAATGCTAGTGAAATTCTCTTGATCAGAGGAATTGGAGATACTTCTCCCTACCCTTGGATCAAATTTAATTACTTTTTATGCCCCAAGTTCTGTATGACCATTATTTGGCACTTCTCCATGAATGTAATAAATAATAATATAATAATAATAGTAATAACATAATCATCCTTAACACAAGTCCAGATAGTGCAGCACCAGATTTTTTTAAATCAGTCAATCAATGCCAGACATTTTTCTGAACTTGTATATTTGAAGAGATTGTGCATGTGCCACATTCCTTGAAACATGAGCTCAGCTCACCCCATGGCTTGAGCTCATTCCTTCCTTGAGGTCTTAGCTTAGTTCTTGAGAACTCAGCTTACCCCCTGAGGATTTAGCTTACCCCCTGAGGGCTGAACTTAGCCCCTGTACCTATACTTTTAGATAGTATGCATAAAAGAGTATGATGTACTGTATATTGTTGAATTAACTTGTATCTCTGAACCTTAACAAGCAGTATGTGACCATACTGCCTACATCACTCATTGTCATGGCATTGTGCCCATTCTCTTCTTTGTGTGCAGTACGTGCATGTACACTCAACACTACAGTATTAGCATATGGGTTAAACATAGCCAAAGAGGTTTTATGTGGGCTGCACCTGGCACTCATTACTTGGTATTGCTGTAGATAGATATACACAAGTCATTATTTAAATATTAAAAATTAGTATAATATATGAATTAGTCAAAATCATGCTTTCATTTCATATTTAGAGTCAGTAATGTAATTAGTTATATGTGTATGTGTGTGTGTGTGTGTGTGTGGTGTGTTATGTGTGTGTGTGTGTGTGTGTGTGTGTGTGTGTGTGTGTGTGTGTGTGTGTGTGTGTGTGTGTGTGTGTGTGTGTGTGTGTGTGTGTGTGTGCATGTGCGTGTGTGTGCATGTGCGTGTGTGTGAGCGCGCACACATACACTTATTTGTGGTTGCAGGTGTGTGTGTGTGCATGCATATATGTGCACATGTAAAGATGTTTGGGATATTTGCTGTTTGGGGACATCTAAACTGTAGTATCTGTGTGCCTCTGGTAAGACAGTGATAATGTGAATGATGGTGAAAGTGTCTTTTTTTGGGTCACCCTACCTCAGTGGGAGATAGCCAACTTATTAAAAAATATATTTGGAGTGACATCTAAACTGTCGTATCTGGGCGCCTCTGCAAAAACAGTGATTACGTGTGAGTGGTGGTGAAAGTATAGAATGATGGTGAAAGCGTTTTTCTTCTTTGGATCACCCTGCCTCTGTGGGAGATGGCTGATGTATTGAAAAAAATATAAGACTTGTAGGTAGATTGGTTTATGACGGATGAGGTAAATCATAAAATTGAGGTATCTCTGGAGACAAAGAACATTATCCATCCAGGCAAAGAAGGGAATGTTTGAGAGTACGTATAATGGTACCAACACTCTTATATGGGTGTGAGGCATGGGTTGTAAATGCTGCAGCAAGGAGGAGGCCGGAGGCAGTGGAGATGTCATGTTTAAGGGCAATGTGTGGTGTAAATATTATGCAGTGAATTCGTAGTGTGGAAATTAAGAGGAGGTGTGAAGTTACTAAAAGCATTATTCAGATGGCTGACGAGGGGTTATTGAAGTAGTTTGGTTATTTAGAGAGGATGGAGCAAAGTAGGATGACTTAGAGGGTGTATAAATCTGTAGTGGAGGGGAGGAGGGATAGGGGTCATCCCAGGAAAGGATGGAGGGGGTAAAAGAGGTTTTGTGTGCAAGGGGCTTGGACATGCAGCAGGCATGTGTGTGTGTGTTAGATGGAGTGAATGGAGACGAATGGTTTTTGGGACCTAATGAGCTGTTGGAGTATTAGCAGGGTAATATTTTGTGAAGGGATTCAGAGAAACCAGTTAACTGGACTTGAGCCCTGGAGGTGGAGAGTACAATTCCTGCACTTTAAAGGAGGGGTTTGGTATATTGGCTGTTTGGAGTGATATCTAAACTGTTGTAACTGGGTGCTTCTGCAAAGACAGTGATTATGTTGAATGATGATGTTAGTGTTTCTATTTTGGGTCACCCTGCCTCAGTGTGAGATGGCCAACTTGTTGAAAAAAACAAAGAAAAAATATATGTTATATTTACTTTTTTTATTTATCTATCATCCTTGTGTTTATTGCACAAGTTAGAATGCAAGTGAAGATACATTGATGGCTAATAGCAAAAGATTTGTTGTTCAGTTGGTTTATTTAATCTTAACCATTTTTTTTTTTTCCATGGAAAGCTGTCCTGTGTGCCGGTACTGTCAGACTCCAGAAGAAACACCTGATCAAAGGTGTTCACTGTGTGGATCAGCAGACTCTCTCTGGATCTGTCTTATTTGTGGTCATGTGGGTTGTGGCCGATATGTTGGTGGCCATGCACATAGGTGTGTCAGTGATGCTTAAGTATCTGTATGCTCTAAATTACTGACATTTTCTACCCTCTTTATTATGCATATTTTGAATTTTAATTTTGTCATGAAATAGCTTCAGTATTATAATTAATGTACAGTATTTCATTAGTTGCATAATGTTTTAGTGACCAAGGATTTATTGAAGAAATAAACTGAATTTATCTGTGCTACATGATTAATACAGTGATTAGCATTCAGAGGTTTTTATTTCTCTTTAGTAATAACTTTTCAGTTATAAGTTACTAGCATACAATGCTCTTTTATCACTTTAGTAAAGTGATTTATAAGGAAATTTAAAAATATTTTTTGTAAAACCCCATGCATGATAAACAAGTCTTATTTATGATTGTAATTGGTTTGTAACTATTTTCAGACATTTTATGGAAACAGACCATCTTTTTGCCCTGCAAGTGGGAAATAATAGGGTTTGGGATTATGTGAGGGACAACTACGTGCATCGCTTGTTACAGAGTGAAGGAGATGGCAAGGTGAATATTCCCCATATTCTCTTAATGTAATTTAACTAACTGTGGTGAGATGTCCATACATATCTGGAAAAACAGCCTTAGTTACGTGACTTGTGGTGCATTGAAATGAATTTGGAGAATTTCATAGTCTGAAGAGGATCGCATAACTGTATAGACCACCCATGACAGTAAATGTTGAGATTCCTCTGGCATATTTGGTCAGTGGTACCCTGATTGTGTGGGAAACATCCAACATGTTTAAAAATTACTAATTTTGTAACATGGTGGATAAGTAAATCAATAACTTTTTTTTTTCAGATTTTACAGTAAATTTTACATGGAAAGGAAGATATGTATAGCTAATAATTCTGTACGTAGTAAGTTGGTAGACATCAACCACCAAGAGAGGTACTACCGTCCTGCCAAGTGAGTGTAGAGCAGAAACATGTATTTGTTTTACACAGTGGTAGGATTGCTGGTGTCTTTTTCTTTGTCTCATATACACACAAGAAAAAAGGTATGTCTTGTTACCTCTGCTTACACTTAGGCAAACTACATATGCTTCTTTCTTTCAACACACCGGCCGTATCCCACCGAGGTGGGGTGGCCCAAAAGGAGAAACGAAAGTTTCTCCTTGTACATTTAGTAATATTTACAGGAGAAGGGGTTACTAGCCCCTTGCTCCCGGCATTTTAGTCGCCTCTTACAACACGCATGGCTTACGGAGGAAGAATTCTGTTCCACTTCCCCATGGAGATAACAGGAAATAAACAAGAACTAGAAAGAAAATAGCAGAAAACCCAGAGGGGTGTGTATATATATATATATATGCTTGTACACGTATGTGTAGTGTGACCTAAGTGTAAGTAGAAGTAGCAAGACGTACCTGTAATCTTGCATATTTATGAGACAGACAAAAGACACCAGCAATCCTACCATCATGTAAAACAATTACAGGCTTTCATTTTACACTCACTTGGCAGGACGGTAGTACCTCCCTGGGTGGTTGCTGTCTACCAACCTACTACCTTTAACTACATATACATGTACACATATATGTACACACACCAATCTGAGTTTTCTTCTATTTTTCTAAATATTTCTTGTTTTTTTATTTCCTTTCATCTCCATGAAGAAGTGGAAAAGAATCTTTCCTCCATAAGCCATGCGTGTCGTAAAAGACAACTAAAATGCTAGGAGAAATGGGCTAGTAACCCCTTCTCCCGCATGCCTCAGTGGGATATGACAGTTTTGTTGAAAGAAGAAGAAAAGAGTTATAAAGCTGGGATAAACCACGGTATGGGTGGGGATTGAACTAGTGTTTTATAACTCACTTTCCATGAGTTCAGTCCCCACCTGTGCCATGGTTTATTTGTAATCGTGTCATTATAATTTCGTGAATCAAAGCTGGGATGTTTGAATGTACGTGGATGTAGGACAGACGATAAGAAAGATGTTTGCCAGTGTTATGAATGAAATGAAGTTGGATGTCCTAGCTCTAAGCAAAACAAAGCTGAAGCAGGGGTAAGGGAGTTTCAGTGGGAGATATAAATGGGATTAAGTTAGGAGTATCTGAGAGAGTTAGAGCCTAGGAGGGGGTAGCAGTAATGTTGAAGGATCAGTTATGGAAGGAGAGGAGGAAATATAAATGTATAAATTCAAGGATTGTGTGGATTAACCCTTTCAGGGTCCGTCCCGTAGATCTACGGCTTTACGTTCAGGGTCCAAACCGTAGATCTACGTCATGAGCTCAGCTCACTCTGATAAACTGTGAGTGATACATTTGGGCCTAGATATGAGAGAATACATCTATGTGGTATGTGTGCACCACATAAAACAAATCCTGCAGCACACTGTATAATGAGAGAAAAAAAACTGAGACCATGATTTTCGATTAAAACAGCGACTTTGCAGTGTTTTTTGTATGTTTTTTATAGTTGTATTTGCGATTTCTTGGTCTCATTTGATAGAATGGAAGACATATTACAGAAATAGAGATGATTTTGATTGGTTTTAGCTCCGGAAATTGCTTGAAACTGAGCTCAAAGTAGCAGAAATGTTAAATTTTTGCTGATGTTCAAGAGTAAACAAATGATCTCACACGTCTAATACACGCCATCTCGTGGGTCTAATATACATTCTCAAATGTGGTGATGATATTTATACAATTATTACAATATTGCATAACAGTAAATCTTCTATTTTTTTGGTGTGAATAAAAAATTCATTATGTGAATAAAAAATCAAAATGGAATCTATTTGTAAAGCCTCAAATGAAAACTAATGAACGAGGAAATGTTAGTTTAGTGCCAGGAATACCTACATTGTTTATTCTGGACCCTATTTTGAAATTGGAATATTTTGAACTTTGTGTTAAATTGGCCAAATTACCAGCTTCCGATCACTTTATTTTGTAGTTGAAACAGTTGACTTGGTGATTTCTTGTGCTCAATCGATAGAATAGAAGTAATACTAGTGAAATAGCTAAGAATTTGGTCAACTGGAATAATGTAATTGGCCTAAAATGGGAGTCAAAGTCGGCAAAATCGCCAATTCTTAAATATTGCTGACACATCAAAATTTGCGAGAGCATAATTTCGTCAATTTTCCATCAAATTTCGTACTTTTTGTTTTATTACCTTCACAAAAAGATTCTCAAGCATTTCATAAGAAAAAATAACTTATTTTTTTTTTTTAAATTCTTGGACACTGGGGCACCACTTCAGATTTTGGCCTTGGACCCTGAAGGGGTTAAACTAAGGGTTGGATGCAAAAAGTGGGTCATAATATGCTTGTATTCATCTGAAGAAGAGAGGGGTGTAGAGAGAGAGAGAGAGAGAGAGAGAGAGATTTTGGGAGATGTTAAGCAAGTGTTTAGGAACTTTTGAACCAAGTGAGAGAGTAACTGTAATGGGGGACCTAAATGCTAAGGTGGGAGAAACGGTTAGAGAGGGTGTGGTAGGTAAGTTTGGGGTGCCAGGTGTAAATGAAAATGGGGACCCTTGACTGAACTTTGTATTAAAAGGGGTTTGGTAATAGGTAATACATATTTTAGGAAAAAAAGGATAAATAAATATACAAGATATGATATAGGGAGTAATGACAGTAGTTTGTTGGACTATGTATTGGTAGATAAAAGATTGATGAGTAAACTTCAGGCTGTACATGTTTATAAAGGGGCCACAGATAGATAATTTTTTAGTTGTAGCTAGTGAGAGTAAAAGGTAGATGGGACACAAGAAGAATGGAATCAGCAAGTAAGAGAGAGAGATGAAAGTTTATAAACTAAAGGAGGAGGCAATTAGGGTAATATTTTGTGAAGGGATTCAGGGAAACTGGTTAGCTGGACTTGAGTCCTGGAGGTGGGAAGTATAATGCCTGCACTTTAGAGGAGGGGTTTGGGATATTGGCTGTTTGAGGTGACATCTAAACTGTCATATCTGGACACCTCTGTAGAGACAGTGATGTGTGAATGCTGGTGAAAGTGTTTTCTTTTTTGGGTCACTCTGCCTCAGTGGGAGAAGGCTGACATGTTAAAAATAAATAAACAACTATTGGAAGAAAGATGGGGTATTGAGAGTATAGGCAGTGAGGTTGAAGAGTTTTTTTTCTTTTTTTTAACAAGTCGGCCGTCTCCCACCGAAGCAGGGCGACCCAAAAAGAAAATACTGTCATCATCATTCAATACTTTCATCTTGCTCACACATAATCACTGTTTTTGCAGAGGTGCTCGGAATACAACAATTTAGAAGCATATACGTATAAAGATACACAACATATCCCTCCAAACTGCCAATATCCCGAACCCCTCCTTTAACCCTTTGAGGGTTTTCGTCGTACTAGTACGTCTTACGCGTAGGGGTTTTTGACGTACTAGTACTCATAAATTCTAGCGACCTCAAATCTAGTGGGAGAAAGCTGGTAGGCCTTCGTATGGTATTTATTGTTGTATTCTAGTTTTCTTGGTCTCATTTTATAGAATGGAAGACATATTACTGAAATTGAGATGATTTTGACTGGTTTTACAATGAAAGGTGCCTTGAAATTGAGCTCAAAGTAGCAGAAATGTTCGATTTTTACCAAACTTCAAAAGTAAACAAATCGTGCCAAGCGTGCAATACACGTCAACTGGTGAGTCTAATATTCTTTCACAAGTGCACCAATAATATTTATACCATTTTTTACACTAATGCAGTAGTCTGCATAACAGTAAATCTTATATTTTTTGTGAGAATAAAAATTCAAAATGGAAAGCAAAAGAATATAAGAGGGGCCTTGAGACGTGACTAATGACTAGAGGAAATGTCATTTAGTGCCAGGAAGTCTTTCTTGTTTATTCTGGACCCTATTCCGAAATTGGCATCTTTTGAAATTTGTGTGAAAAATTTGGGAAAATTGCTAAAATTCTGACCACTGTACTGGATAGTTGAATTTTTAAATGGGTGTTTCATGCACCCATTCGATAGAAAAAAAAGGAGATCTAGCGAAATATTCATGTTTTTTGTCGACTAGTACAGTGAAATTGGCCGAAAATGGGGCTCAAAGTGGGCAAAATCGCCGATCCGTAAACATCGCCGAGACCGCTAACTTTGCGAGAGCATAATTCCGTAAGTTTTCTATCAAATTTCAAACTTTTGGTGTCGTTATGATCGGGAAAAGATTCTCTATCTTTTCATAAGAGAAAATAATTTTTTTTTTTTTTTAAATTTGGCCGACCCTGAGAACGATTTTCGGAGAGGGCCTGTCGACCCTCAAAGGGTTAAAGTGCAGGCATTGCATTTCCAATTTCCAGGACTCAAGTCCGGCTATATAAAAATAACTGGTTCCCCTGAATCCCTTCACTAAATATTCTAAATATTACCCTGCTCACTCTCCAACAGCTCGACATGTCCCAAATACCATTCGTCTCCATTCACTTCTATCTAACACGCTCATGCACGCTTGCTGGAAGTCCAAGCCCCTTGCCCACAAAACCTTCTTTACCCCCTCCCTCCAACCTTTTCGAGGATGACCCCTACCCTGCCTTCCTTCCCCTACAGATTTATATGCTCTCCATGTCATTCTACTTTGATCTATTCTCTCTAAATGACCAAACCACCTCAACAACCCCTCTTCAGCCCTATGACTAATACTTTTATTAACTCACACCTTCTTCTAATTTCCACACTCCGAATTCTCTGCATATTTATACCATACATTGCCCTTAAACAGGACATCTCCATTGCCTCCAACCGTCTCCTCGCTGCAGCATTTACAACGCAAGCTTCACACCCATATATGAGTATTGGTACCACTATACTTTCAAAATGACAAAATGAGATTAGTCACAAGGGAGCCTTCACCAAATTCAACTTCAATAACAAGAACATAAAGTGGGACCAAGTAAACCAAGTCCTAAACGATATAAGCTGGGAAGATAGACTAAGCAACACAGACCCCCAACTTATGCCTAAAACAGATTAACTCAGTGGCACTCAGTGTATGCTCAAGGCTTATTCCTTTAAGAAAAAGGAGGAGTAGATGTAAAATAGAAAGAGACAGGCGCTCCCTTTACAGGTGACGAAAAAGAATAACAGAGCGGCTAAAAGAGGCCAATATATCTGAAATACGTAGGGAGACACTGGTCAGAGAAATAGCAAACATCGAACTTAAGCTACAGGAATCTTATAGGAGTCAGGAATCGCGGGAAGAACTAAAAGCCATAAATGAAATCGAAAGATAGATTTTGCCACCGAAGTGGCTAGTTTATTGTGCACCCCATATCCATTCTGTGGACGGTAGCGCGAGAGCATATGGATACACAAAAGGCCTAGGAACTAGGCCCCAAAGGGTTAACAGGAATACATATGGATTTATATCTATATATCTATAGTTAACTTATCTGTTACAAGCAAATTTAGGAAATTTGCTTAGTATATCTGGTATCTTATTTTCATTAATAAGATATCTTGACATGTCACATAGGTTATTATACTGTCTGTCTCTGTATTCCTCAATGAGTGGACAATTAAGACATAGTGTTAAAGAGAGTGACATATGCCTGATCACATAATTTACATTTAGTTTGATCATCATCTGTGTGTCTCCTAACTCCCAGAAGTACTTGTAACCAAGCCTAAGCCTGGCCACTACAACATCAGTCAGTCTGTTCACATTGCAAGTTGCTCCATAAACATACTTATCTACGTTTATGTTATCATAGTGGGTTATAGATCTACTCAGGCTTCTAACTGCATTCCTATAACAATCGTTTTCATTTTTTTACTTCTTTTCCCAATATTATTCCTATGCTAGACACAGTTTTTACCAAAGTTATATTCTACATTCTCCTTCTGGGTACTCTTCTTGGCTAACATATCAACTTTATCATGAAGGAGTAATCCAATGTGTGATGGGATCCATAGCAATTGTACATTAATTCCTTTGTCCCTAATTTTTGAGTATCTATACCTGGCTTCCCCAATGAGCATGTTGTTGGAGTCATTATATGAGTCAAGAGCCTTCAATGATGACATAGAATCAGTAATGATGACAGAGTCAAGCTCAGTGTCATAGGTTAGTTTTAGTGCCATTAGGACTGCAAACAATTCAGTTTGCAGTGTAGATGCCCAGTTGTTAATTCTTATGCCTAACTCAACAACAAATTTATTATCGTTCTTAACTAGGGAGGTGGCGAAAGAAACTCAAAGTATTTCTTTTCTTATGCCAAATCAAAGTCGAGAACAACATCCAGTATTGGGCCCCTACTTAAACAAGATGGGTCCTACACAGATGACAACAAGGAAATGAGTGAGCTACTCAAGTCCCAATATGACTCAGTTTTTAGCAAGCCGCTAACCAGACTGAGAGTCGAAAATCAAAATGAATTTTTTTATGAGAGAGCCACAGAATTTGGTAAACACAAGCCTATCTGATATTATCCTGATGCCAAATGACTTTGAACAGGTGATAAATGACATGCCCATGCACTATCACGAGCCCCTATTACGAGCTCCCTCTCCATCCTGTGGAGAGGGAGCATGGACATGGGGGTTGTCCCACAGTTACTAAAAACAACATACATAGCCCCACTTCACAAAGGGGGCAGTAAAGCAATAGCAAAGAACTACAGATCGATAGCACTAACATCCCATATCATAAAAATCTTTGAAAGGGTCCTAAGAAGCAAGATTGCCACCCATCTAGTTACCCATCAATTACACAACCCAGGGCAACATGGGTTTAGAGCTGGTTGCTCCTGTCTGTCCCAACTAGTGGATCACTACGACAAGATCCTAGATGCACTAGAAGACAAAGAGAATGCAGATGTAATATATACGGACTTTGCAAAAGCCTTCGACAAGTGTGACCATGGCGTAATAGCCCACAAAATGTGTGCTAAAGGAATAACAGGAAAAGTTGGTAGATGGATCTATAATTTCCTCACAAACAAAACACAAAATGCAGTAGTCAACAAGTAAAGTCTGAGGCAGCTACGGTGAAAAGCTCTGTTCCGCAAGGCACAGTACTTGCTCCCATCTTGTTTCTCATCCTAATATCTATCTGACATAGACAAGGATGTCAGCCACAGCACCGTGTCTTCCTTTGCAGTTGACACCTGAATCTGCATGACAGTGTCTTCCATTGCTGACACTGCAAGGCTAAAGGCAGACATCAACCAAATCTTTCAATGGGCTGCAGAAAACAATATGAAGTTCAACGATGAGAAATTTCAATTACTCCGTTATGGTAAACATATTCCGGCCACAAAATAGAGCGAAAAACCAACGTCAAAGACCTGGGAGTGATCATGTCAGAGGATCTCACCTTCAGTGACCATAACATTGTATCAATCACATCTGCTAGAAAAATGACAGGATGGATAATGAAAACCTTCAAAACTAGGGATGCCAAGCCCATGATGGCGCTCTTCAGGTCGCTTGTTCTATCTAGGCTGGAATATTGCTGCACACTAACAGCACTTTTCAAGGCAGGTAAAATTGCCGACCTAGAAAATGTACAGTGAACCTTCACAGCGCGCATAACGGAGATAAAACACTTCAATTACTGGGAGTGCTTGAAGTTCCTGAACCTGTACTCCCTGGAACGCAGACAGGAGAGATGCATGATTATATACACATGGAGCATGCCGGGAGCAATGGGCTAGTAACCCCTTCTCCTGTAGACATTTACTAAAAAAGAGAAGAAAAACCTTATAAAACTGGGATGCTTGAATGTGCGTGGATGTAGTGCGGATGACAAGAAACAGATGATTGCTGATGTTATGAATGAAAAGAAGTTGGATGTCCTGGCCCTAAGCGAAACAAAGCTGAAGGGGGTAGGAGAGTTTCGGTGGGGGAAATAAATGGGATTAAATCTGGAGTATCTGAGGGGAGTTTGAGCAAAGGAAGGGGTAGCAGTAATGTTGAAGGATCAGTTATGGAAGGAGAAAAGAGAATATGAATGTGGTAAATTCAAGAATTATGTGGATTAAAGTAAAGGTTGGATGCGAAAAGTGGGTCATAATAAGCGGTATGCACCTGGAGAAGAGAGGAATGTAGAGGAGAGAGAGAGATTTTGGGAGATGTTAAGTGAATGTATAGGAGCCTTTGAACAAGTGAGAGAGTAATTGTGGTAGGGGACCTGAAGCTAAAGTAGGAGAAACTTTTAGAGAGGGTGTGGTAGGTAATTTTGGAGTGCCAGGTGTAAAAGATAATGGGAGCCCTTTGATTGAACTTGTATAGAAAGGGTTTAGTTATAGATAATAATATTTTAAGAAAAGAGGATAAATAAGTATACAAGATATGTGTAGGGCGAAATGACAGTACGTAGTTTGTTGGATTATGTATTGGTAGATAAAAGACTGTTGAGTAGACTTCAGGATGTACATGTTTAAGAGGGGCCACAGATATATCAGATCACTTCTAGTTGTAGCACACTGAGAGTAAAAGGTAGATGGATACAAGGAGAATAGAAGCATCAGGGAAGAGGAGGTGAAGGTTTATAAACTAAAAGGGAGGCAGTTAGGGTAAGATATAAACAGCTATTGGAGGATAGATGGGCTAATGAGAGCATAGGCAATGGGTCGAAGAGGTATGGGGTTTGGTTTAAAAATGTGTGTTTGAGTGTTTA
>NC_069430.1:36861332-37033511 GCF_026875155.1 Cherax quadricarinatus | reverse complement strand
AGATGGGGTTGAAAGAGAAGAAATGCCAGGGTCATGGCGAGGCGTGAGTTAAAAGTAAAAAAATCGACAAAAGGGGGAGTTGTCACAGTTCCCCGTCAACATGACTCAAGAAATCGTAATGACATGATTGCAAAAAAAACCATACCCCGGCCCGGGAATGAACCGCGGTCATAGAGTCTCAAAACTCCAGCCCGTCGCGTTAGCCACTAGACCAGCTAGCCACAATAAGATTCATCCAATAGGTATATTTCTACACCATAGGAAGGTTCCCACAGGCACCACTGTGACCACAATGCAAGTTTTTACAGACGAATCTCCAGCTGGGCGTGGCCGTACGAACTTAGCTCAATTTCCCTTCACTCCCGGGCCGGGTTCAATCCCGGCCGGGGGTATGGTTTGTTTGCAATCGTGTCATTACGATTTCTTGAGTCTTGTTGACGGCAGTGAAGGGACTTGAGCTAGAGTTCGTCACGGCCACGCTAGCTGGAGATTCGTCTGTAAAAACTTGCATTTGTGGTCACAGTGGTGCCTGTGCTAACCTTCCTATGGTGTAGAAATATACCTAGTTGGATGAATCTTATTGTGGCTAGCTGGTCTAGTGGCTAACGCGACGGGCTGGAGTTTTGAGACTCTATGACCGCGGGTTCAATCCCGGCCGGGGGTATGGTTTGTTTGCAATCGTGTCATTACAATTTCTTGAGTCAGCTCCCAAATATCTGAAAACATTCACTTCTTTAATACTCCTCCTCTCCAATTTGATATCCATTTTTTTTTTTATCTAAATCATTTGATACCCTCATTACCTTACTCTTTTTTATGTTCACTTTCAACTTTCTACCTTTACACACACTCCCAAACTCGTCCACTAACCTTTGCAATTTTTCTTTAGAATCTCAAATAAGCACAGTATCATCAGCAAAAAGTAACTGTGTCAATTCCCATTTTGTATTTGATTCCCCATAATTTAATCGCACCCCTCTCCCGAACACCCTGGCATTTACTTCTTTTACAACCCCATCTATAAAGATATTAAACAACCATGGTGACATTACACATCCCTGTCTAAGACCTACTTTTACCAGGAAGTAGTCTCCCTCTTTTCTTCACACCCTAACCTGAGCCTCACTATCCTCTATAAAAACTCTTTACAGCATTTAGTAACTTACTACCTATTCCATATACACCTACCATCCGACTTACGACCGAGTTCGGTTCCGAGAAACCGGTTGTAAGTCGAAATGGTCGTAAGTCGAACTTTACTACTGAATATCAAAAAAACATTTTTGTAATGACTTTATTTTATTGTTTTATTTTGGTATTTCATGTTTTACTTTACTTTTTATGCTGTTAGTACTGTATTTTATACTGTAAGGTATAGAATAAACACTGTGTACAACACAAATAGTTGTTTATTTCCCAGAAATTTGGCAAAATAAACACGGGTCCTAAGTCGAGTGGTCGGATGGTAGGTGTACTTGCAACATCTGCCACATTTCTCCCCTATTCATTCTATCATATACCTTTTCTAAATCCATAAATGCAATAAAAACTTCCCTACCATTATCTAAATACAGTGGACCCCCGCATAACGATGGCATCACATAGCGATTTTTCCGCATACCGATTACTTTTATCGCAAAATTTTTGCCGCGCATACCGATTAAAAACCCGCTTACCGATTTTCGTCCGAGACGCGTCCAATGTGCCCTCAGCCAGCCTCACATGTGCCAGCCGTCCCATTGTTTACCAGCCAGCCTCCGCGGTAACATCCAAGCATACACTCGGAATATTTCGTATTATTACAGTATTTTCGGTGCTGTTTCTGGAAAATAAGTGGACCAGGGGCCCCCAAAGAAAGCTTCTGTGCCAACCCTACACCTAAAAGGGGTAAGAATTACTATAGAAAGGGAAGAAAGAGATAATTGATAGTATGAAAGTGGAGTGCGTATAGCCGACCTAGTCAAGCTGTACAAGAAACCCCAATCAACCATCGCTACTATTGTGGGCACCAGAAAGACAATCAAGGAAGCTGTTTTTGCCAAAGGTTCAACTGTGTTTTCGAAACAAAGATCGCAAGTGATGGAAGTGTTGAGAGACTCTTATTGGGTGGATAAATGAAAAACAGATAGCAGGAGATAGTGTCTCTCAAGCGATCATATGTGAAAAGGCTAGGAAGTTGCATGAGGATTTAATTAAAAAATGCCTGCAACTAGTGATGATGTGAGTGAATTTAAGGCCAGCAAAGGTTGGTTTGAGAGATTTAAGAAGCGTAGTGGCATCCATAGTGTGATAAAGGCATGGTGAGGCTGCCAGTTAAAGACCACAAAGCGTTTGAAAATATGTGCAGGAATTCAAGGAGTACATAGAAACTGAAGGGACTAAAACCTGAACAAGTTTTTTAATTGTGATGAAACAGCCTGTTCGGGAAAAGAAAATGCCAAGCAGGCCCTAATTACTCAGGAGGAAAAGGCACTCCCAGGACATAAGCTTTGAAAGACAGGCTTACTTTGTTGATGTGTGCCAATGCTACTGGTGATTGCAAAGTGAAGCCTTTATTAGTGTATCACTCTGAAACTCCCAGAGCGTTCAGGCAAAAGAATGTCCTCAAGGAAATTTGTGTGTGCTGTGGAGGGCAAACAGTAAGGCATGGGTCACTAGGGAATTTTTCTATAACTGTTACACCATGCATTTGCCCCCAATGTTTAAAGATTACCTAACTGAAAAGAAATTAGGGAAATTAAGTGCCTCCTGGGGGTTAGACAATGCCCCTGGTCATCCTACAGACGTGGCAGAGCGACTTATGGGGACATGAGCTTCATTAAGGTGAAGTTTTTTTCCTCCTAATACCACTCCTCTCCTGCAGCCCATGGACCAACAGTTATTTCCAACTTCAAGAAACTGTACACAAAAGCTCTGTTTGAAAGGTGCTTTGTAATGACCTCAGAAACTCAACTGACTCTAAGAGAGTTTTGGAGAGATCACTTTAATATCCTCAATTGTGTAAACTTATAGGTAAGGCTTGGAGGAAGTGACTAAGAGGACCTTGAACTCTGCTTTGGGGAAAAACTGTGGCCAAATGTGTAGACAAAAGGGATTTTGAAGGGTTTTTAGGCTAACCCTGAGAATCCTGTGCCAGTTGAGGAATCCATTGTGGCATTGGGGAAAATCCTTGGGGGTTTGGGGGTTTTGTGGGAGGATGTGGAAGGTTGGTGGAGGAGGACAATGAAGAACTAACCACTGATGAGCTGATAGATCAACTTCAAGAGCAAGAGGCCAGACCTGGGGAAACTGGTTCAGAGGGGGGGACAGGGGAAATTGAAGAAGTTGCCTACTACAAAGATAAAGGAAATCTGTGCTAAGTGGGTTGAAGTGCAAACCTTCATGGATGAAAATCACCCTCACACAGCTATTGCAAGCCGTGCTGGTTTATTATTACACTGACAATGTTGTGAAAAAACTTTAGGGAAGTCATAAAGAACGAGAGGTACAGGCCACTATGGACAGATATCTTTTGCGAAAGAAAGTCCATGACTCTGAAGCTGGCCCCAGTGGCATTAAAAAAGAAGGGAAGTAACCCCAGAAAAGGCTTACTACCCCAAGTCCTAATGGGAAAGGGGGTTCCCCTTCTAAACAGTAAGAAGATAATGCTCTCCCCTCCTCCCATCCCATCAATCATCACCAGATCTTCAATAAAAGTAAGTGTCATTTAATTGTGCATGCCTTTTTCAGTTTGTGTGTATTAAAATTAACATTTCATGTGGTAAAAAAAAAATTTTTTCATACTTTTGGGCGTCTTGCACGGATTAATTTTATTTTCATTATTTCTTATGGGGAAAATTCATTCGCATAACGATTATTTCGCATAACGATGAGCCCTCTTGCACGGATTAAAATCGTTAACCGGGGGTCCACTGTACTGCTCACATATATGTTTCAGTGTAAACACTTGATCTACACATCCCCTACCTGCTCTAAAACCTCCTTGCTCATCCGCAATTCTACATTCTGTCTTAGCTCTAATTCTTTCAATAATAACCCTACCGTACACTTTTCCTGGTATACTCAATAAACTTATTCCTCTATAATTTTTACAATCTCTTTTGTCCCCCCTCCTTTATATAAAGGGACTATACATGCTCTCTGCCAATCCCTAGGTACCTTCCCCTCTTTCATATATTTATTAAACAAAAATACCAACCATTCCAACACTATGTCCCCCCCTGCTTTTAACATTTCTGTCACGATCCTGTCAGTTCCAGCTGCTTTACCCCTTTTCGTTCTACGTAATGCCTCACGCACCTCCCCCACACTCGCATCCTGCTCTTCTTCACTCCTAAAAGATGGTATACCTCCCTGGCCAGTGCATGAAATTACCGCCTCCCTTTCTTCGTCGATATTTAAAAGTTCCTCAAAATATTCTCGCCATCTACCCAAAACCTCCATCTCACCATCTACTAACTCCTCTACTCTGTTTTTAACTGAGAAATCCATTTGTTCCCTAGGCTTTCTTAACTTGTTTAACTCCAAATTTTTTTCTTATTTTCATTAAAATTTCTTGACAGTACCTCTCCCACTCAATCATCCGCTCTCCTTTTGCACTTTCTTCACCGTTCTTTTACTCTCCATATACTCTGCTCTTCTTATAACACTTCTGCTTTGTAAATACTTCTCATAAGCTACCTTTTTCTCATTTATCACACCCTTTACTTCATCATTCCACCAATCACTCCTCTCTTTCCACCTGCCCCCACCCTCCTATAACCACAAACTTCTGCCCCACATTCTAATACTGCATTTTTAAAACTATTCCAACCCTCTTCACCCCCCCCCCCCCCCCACTACTCATCTTTGCAGCAGCCCACCTCTCTGCCAATAGTTGCTTATATTTTACCCAAACTTCCTCCTCCCTTAGTTTATACACTTTCACCTCCCTCTTACTTGTTGTTGCCATTTTCCTCTTTTCCCATTTACCTCTTACTCTAACTGTAGCTACAACTAGATAATGATCCGATATATCAGTTGCCCCTCTATAAACGTGTACATCCTGGAGCCTACCCATCAACCTTTTATCCACCAATACATAATCTAACAAACTACTTGCACTATGTGCTACATCATACCTTGTATATTTATTTATCCTCTTTTTCGTTAAATTATGTATTACTTATTACCAAACCTCTTTCTACATATAGCTCAATTAAAGGCTCCCCATTTTCATTTACCCCTGGCACCCCAAATTTACCTACTACTCCCACCACAACATTTTTACCCACTTTTACATTAAAATCCCCAACCACAAGTACTCTCACACTTGGTTCTAAACTCCCCATGCATTCACTCAACATTTCCCAAAATCTCTCTCTCTCCTCTATACTTCTCTCTTCCCCAGGTGTATATACACTTACTATAACTCACTTCTCACATACAACTTTTATTTTACTCCACATAATCCTTGAATTAATACATTTATAGTCCCTCTTTTCCTGCCATAGCTTATCCTTCAAAATTAATGCTACTCCTTCTTTAGCTCTAACTCTATTTGAAACCCCTGCCCTAATCCCATTTATTCCTCTCCACTGAAACTCACCCACCCCCTTCAGCTTTGTTTCACTTAAAGTCAGGACATCCAGCTTCTTCTCATTCATAACATCCACAATACGAGCAAATTGAATTATGAGCTGGGTCATGGAACGAATTAAACTCGTAAGTCAAGATACCACTGTTTATGATAGCGTAAACATGTTATCAAACTTTATTTATTTATTTTTTTAATACGTCGGCTGCTTCCCACCGAAACAGGGTGATCCAAAAAAGTAAACGCTTTCACCATCATTCACACAATATAACTGTCTTTGCAGAGGTGCCCAAGTATAACAGCTTAGATGTCACTCCAAACAGCCAATATCCCAAACCCCTTCTTTAACCCTTTGACTGTCGCAGCCCGAAATCCTGGAGTGTCTCCTGGTGTCGCAAAATATTTGAAAAAAAAAAATTATTTTTTCTTATGAAATGAGAGAGAATCTTTTCCCGATGATAATGACACCAAAAGTACGAAATTTGATGGAAAACTTATGGAACTACAATCTCGCGAAGTTAGTGACCTTGGCGACATCTATGCATCGGCGATTTCGCCCACTTTTAGCCCTATTTTTGGCCAATTCCATTGTTCCAGTCGACCAAACTCATAGCTATTTCTTTAGAACTCCATTTGTTCTATCGATTGAGTACAAGAAACTGCCCATTTACTGATTTCAATTACCCAATAAAGTGGTCAGAAATTGGCAATTTGACCAATTTCATGCAAATTAAAAAAATTGTCGATTTCAAAATAGGGTTCAGAATAAACAATGCAGACATTCCTGGCACTAAAATAACATTTTCTCTGTTCATCAGTCATGTCTCCAGGCCCCTGTTATAATACTCTTGAATTTTTATTCACACAAAAAATAGAAGATTTACTATTAGGCAGACTACTGCAATATTGTAATCATTGTACAAATGACGTCAACCCATTCGTGACTGCATATTAGAATGGCTAGTCGGACATTTATTGGGCAATGACATCATATGTTTACTCTTGAACATCGGCAAAAATCGAACGTTTCTCCCACTTTGAGCTCCATTTCAAGATCCTTTTCATACTAAAACCAATCAAAATACTCTACAAAAATACACCTCAAAGTTAGTGTTTTAATCCAAAAACATGGTCAGAGTTTTTTTTTTCTCATTATGCACTGGGTGCTGCAGGATTTTTTTTATACTGCGCACACTGACCACACAGACCCATTGTCTCACATGGGCCTACCAGCTTTCTCCTGCTTGATTTGAGGCATCTAAAATTTTTGAGTATACACCTACCTTCCGACTTACGACCTGCAGTATTTAGATAAAGGTAGGGAAGGTGAGCAGTATTTAGATAAAGGTAGGGAAGTTTTTATTGCATTTATGGATTTAGAAAAGGTATATGATAGAATGAATAGGGGAGAAATGTGGCAGATGCAAGTACACCTACCATCCAACTTATGACCTGCTCGACTTATGACCACTCGACTTACGACCACTCGACTTACGACCACTAAACTTACACCACTCGACTTACGACCATGTTTTTTATGCCAAATTTCTGGGAAATAAACAGCTATTTGTGTTGTATACAGTGTTTATCCTAAACCTTACAGTATAAAATACAGTACTAACAACATAAAAAGTAAAGCAAAACATGAAATACCAAAATAAAAAAATGAAATAAAGTCATTACAAAAATGTTTTGTTGATATTCAGTAGTAAAGTTCGACTTACGACCATTTCGACTTACGACCATTTCGACTTACGACCGGTTTCTCGGAACTGAACTCGGTCGTAAGTCGGATGGTAGGTGTATATACGTGAAACACATTGGCTCGTAAGACATATATATACGACCGAAACAGTCAAAGGGTTAAAGTGCAGACATTGTACTTCTCACCTCCAGGACTTGAGTCCGGCTAACCGGTTTCCCTGAGTCCCTTCACAAAATATTACCCTGCACACTAGAAGTAGGTCGGTAGACAGCAACCACCTAGGGAAGTATTACTGTCCTGCCAAAATGAGTGTAAGACAAAAACCTGTATTTGTTTTTCATGATGGTAGGAGTGCTGATGCCTTTTTTTATGTCTCACAAACACACAAGATAACAGGTATATCTTGCTACTTTTACTTACAGTTAAGTCACACTACACATGTATGTACACCTGTGTACACATTCATCTGAGCTTACTTTGGTTTTTCTCAATAGTTCTTTTTCTTATTAATTTCCTTTCATATCCATGAGGAAGTGGAATGAGAATTTTTCCTCCGTAAGCCATGCATGTTGTAAAAGTTAACTAAAATGCCGGGAGCGATGGGCTAGTAACCCCTTTTCCCGTACAGCTTACTAAAAATAAAAAGAAGAAAATCAGACTTTTATATGCAGTTGAAACTGAAAAAAGGCTGTTTCACTTTACAGCAGTAGCCTGGACCCTAACCTACTGTGTTAGTGGGGCCAGCCAGTATTTGTTTATATGTTTTATGAGATATCTGACAGATGTTTGCTAGGGTAAAGGTAAAGTTTTCAGCAAAGTAAAAATGTAACGGTGACTGGGATAAATCTGAATTTCACACCCAGGTATTATACATGTCCACCCAGATATATTTAACATGTGTAGCAAATAGGTTAATTAAAAATGTTATTTCCACATTTCCTTAGCAGTAGAGCTTACCCTCTTATGTCCAGTATTTCAGTCTTCATATTTCATATTTCAGGTTGTATCTTATGAAAGATCATCTCCGGTTGCAGACACAAAGGAGGAAATGGTGCAGGGAGAAGAAAAATTAACAGCATTACAACTTGAATATACACATCTTCTGTCATCACAACTTGAATCTCAAAGGCAGTTTTTCGAAAATAAAATTGCTGAGGCACAGGCAGAAGCCTTACAGGAGGTAAATTTGAGAGCTGGTATTTCTATTATTGACATTATTTTCTTGTCTATGTATATAATTATTTTTGTTACACAGTAGGCCCAAGGGAAATAACAAAATTTGCTTATTTTTTCTTGGTACACCAATTATTTTATTGACCCATTCTGAGGTCTATAGTAACTGAAACTGACCATGATATGAAGGTACAACCCCCTCAAATGACTGGATAGTTATGACTTAAAATTTATTGTGCTGAATTACACTGTCTCCTTTCAGAAGATTGAAATTTGATTGTGGTGTTAATAATTATTCTGCCACTGTCCATAGGTAAGGTGCACATCATACACATCTCCTAAATCTAGTTTCATCTCCATTAGACTTCATTCAACATAAGGGTTTCTTCAGAAAACTAGACATTAAGTACACTATACATCTGTTAAAATCATTTGACTATAGGACATGTGCTGACATCACAATCAAATTTCCCCTCTGACTTTAACATCCCCCACCCCTTCTTCACAGTGCAAGTATAGCTCTTTCCACTTTCAAGACTCAAATCTGGTTAACCTGTTTCCCTGGATCCCTTCATCAGAGTTATCCTGCTCACACTCCAATAGCATATAGTGTATATTTTGTTTAGAGACATAATATACACTATACACTGATTACCCACAGTCATCCATCATCTCAGAACTCACCTCATGGAGGTGGCTGCTCTTCAGCTGCCTCATATATTGAGTAAAATATAATATATTTATATTTTTACATCCAAGTAAACCTTTATTCCAGGCTAAAGAAAGCAGAGATGAAGCCAAGAGGTTTTCGGAGGAACTGCGGAAAATGAAACAAGAATTAGTGGTTGTCACTCGAGATAAACAATCTCAAGATAAGAAGCTCCAGCAGATGACTCAGAAAATAAATAAAGTATGTTAAACTATATAGGCAAACTGTTATAGGTGGTAGTAGGTTGGTAGACAGCAACTACCTAGGGAGGTACTACCAGACTGCCAAGTGAGTGTAAAATGGAAGCCTGTATTTGTTTAACATGATGGCAGGATTGCTGGTGTCTTTTTTCTGTCTCATAAACATGCAAAATTTCAGGTACGTCTTGCTATTTCTACTTGCACTTAAGTCACACTACATTTGCATGTACATGTTTATGTATACACACTCTTCTGAGTTTTCTTTAATTTTGATCTTAATAGTTCTTATTACTTTTCCTTTCATATCCATGGGGAAGTGGAATAAGAATCTTTCCTCCCTAAGTCATGTGTATTCTAAAATGTCAACTAAAATGCCATGAGCAATGGGCTAGTAACCCCTTTTCCTGTATAGCCTACTACAAAGAAAAAGAAGAAAACCGTCAAGGTGGGATGTTTGAATGTGCATGGATGTAGTGTCAATGATGAGAAAGAGATGATTGTGGATGTTTTGAATGAAAAGAAGCTGGATGTCCTGGCTCTAAGTGAAACAAAGCTGCAGGGGGTAGGAGAGTTTCAGTGGGGAGAAATAAATGGGATTAGGTCAGGGGTTTTTAATAGAGTTAGAGCTAAGGAAAGAATAGCTAATGTTGAAGGATAAGTTATGGCAGGAAAAGAAGGAATATAAATATATAAATTCAAAGATTATATGGAGTAAAATAAGGGTTGGATGTGAAAAGTTTATGCACCTGGAGAAGAGAGAAGTATAGAGAGAGAAGTTTTGGGAAATGTTGTGTGAGTGCATGGAGAGTTTTGAACTAAGTGAGAGAGTACTTGTGGTTGGGGAATCTCAATGCTAAAGTGGGTAAAAATGTTGTAGAAGGAGTAGTAGGTAAATTTGGGGTGGCAGGAGTAAATGAAAATGGGGAGCCTTTAATTGAACTGTGTGTAGAAAGAGGTTTGGTAATAAATAATACATATTTTATGAAAAAGAGGATAAGTATACAAGATATGATATAGCATGTAAAGAAAGTGGTTTATTAGATTATGTACGTGTATTAGTGGAAAAAAGCTTGATGGGTAGGCTTAAGGATGTACATGTTTATAGAGGGGCAATGGATATATTGGATCATTATCTAGTTGTAGCTACAGTTAGAGTAAGAGGTAGATAGGACAAAAGGAAAATGGCAACAGTAAGTAAGAGAGAGATGAAAGTTTATAAAGGAAGGGAGGAGGAAGTTAGGGTGAGATATAAGCAACTATTGGCAGAAAAGTGGGCTGGTGCAAGTATGGGTAGTGGGGGAGTTGAAGAGGGATGGGATAGTTTTAAAAAATGCAGTATTAGAATGTGGGGCAGAAGTTTGTGGCTGTAGGAGGGTGGGTTCAAGAGGAAAGAGGAGTGATTAGTGGAATGATGAGGTAAAAGGTGTGATAAAAGAGAAAAAGATAGCTTATGAGAGGTTTTTACAAAGCAGAAGTGATATAAGAAGGGCAGAGTATATGGAGAGTAAAAGAAAGGTGAAGAGAGTGGTGAGAGAGTGCAAAAGGTGAACAGATGAAAGAGTGGGAGAGGCACTGTCAAGAAATTTTACTGAGAATAAGAAAAAAATTTTGGAGTGAGATAAACAAGAAAGCCTAGGGAATGAATGGATTTGTCAGTTAAAAACAGACTAGAGGAGTTAGTAGATGGGGAGCTGGAGGTATTGGGTAGATGGCGGGAATATTTTGAGGAAGTTTTAAATGCCGATGAAGAAAGGGAGGCACTAATTTCATGCACTGGCCAGGGAGGTACAGTGGACCCCCGCATAGTGACTTTAATCCGTGCAAGAGGGCTGGTTGTTATGCGAAATGTTCGGTATGCGAATGAATTTTCCCCATAAGAAATAATGGAAATCAAATTAATCCGTGCAAGACACCCAAAAGTATGAAAAAAAAAAAATTTTACCACATGAAATGTTAATTTTAATACACACAAACTGAAAAAGGCATGCACAATTACATGACACTTACTTTTATTGAAGATCTGGTGATGATTGATGAGATGGGAGGAGGGGAGAGAGAGTGTTAGTGTTTAGAAGGGGAATCCCCTTCCATTAAGACTTGAGGTGTCGAGTCCTTTTCTGGGGTTACTTCCCTTCTTCTTTTAATGCCACTAGGACCAGCTTCAGAGTCACTGGACTTCTTTCGCACAACATATCTGTCCATAGTGGCCTGTACCTCTCGTTCCTTTATGACTTCCCTAAAGTGTTTCACAACATTGTCAGTGTAATAATCACCAGCACGGCTTGCAATAGCTGTGTGAGGGTGATTTTCATCCATGAAGGTTTGCACTTCAAGCCACTTTGCACAGATTTCCTTAATCTTTGTAGTAGGCAATTTCTTCAATTTCTCTCTCTCCTCCTCTGAACCAGGTTCCTCAGGTCTGGCCTCTTGCTGTTGAAGTTGATCTATCAGCTCATCAGTGGTTAGTTCTTCATTGTCCTCCTCCACCAACTCTTCCACATCATCCCCACTAACCTCCAACCCCAAGGACTTCCCAATGCCACAATGGTTTCCCTCAACTGGCATAATCCTCTCAGGGTTAGCCTCAAACCCTTCAAAATCCCTTTTGTCTACACATTGTGGCCACAGTTTTTTCCAAACAGAGTTCAAGGTCTTCTTAGTCACTCCCTCCCAAGCCTTACCTATAAGGTTTACACAATTGAGGATATTAAAGTGCTCTCTCCAAAACTCTCTTAGAGTCAGTTGAGTTTCTGAGGTCACTACAAAGCACCTTTCAAACAGAGCTTTTGTGTACAGTTTTTTGAAGTTTGCAGTAACCTGCTGGTCCATGGGCTGCAGGAGAGGAGTGGTATTAGGAGGCAAAAACTTCACCTTAATGAAGCTCATGTCCCCATAAAGTCGCTCTGCCACGTCTGTAGGATGACCAGGGGCATTGTCTAACACCAGGAGGCACTTAAGGTCTAATTTCTTTTCAGTTAGGTAATCTTTCACATTGGGGGCAAATGCATGGTGTAACAAGTCATAGAAAAAGTCCCTAGTGACCCATGCCTTACTGTTTGCCCTCCACAGCACACACAAATTCTCCTTGAGGACATTCTTTTGCCTGAACGGTCTGGGAGTTTCAGAGTGATACACTAATAAAGGCTTCACTTTGCAATCACCACTAGCATTGGAACACATCAACAAAGTAAGCCTGTCTTTCATAGGCTTATGTCCTGGGAGTGCCTTTTCCTCCTGAGTAATGTAGGTCCTGCTTGGCATTTTCTTCCAAAACAGGGCTGTTTCATCACAATTAAACACTTGTTCAGGTTTCAGTCCTTCACTGTCTATGTACTTCTTGAATTCCTGCACACATTTTTCAGCTGCTTTGTGGTCCGAACTGGCACCCTTACCATGCCTTATCACACTATGTATGCCACTACGCTTCTTAAATCTCTCAAACCAACCTTTGCTGGCCTTAAATTCACTCACATCATCACTAGTTGCAGGCATTTTTTTAATTAAATCCTCATGCAACTTCCTAGCCTTTTCGCTTATGATCGCTTGAGAGACGCTATCTCCTGCTACCTGTTTTTCATTTATCCACACCAATAAGAGTCTCTCAACATCTTCCATCGCTTGCAATCTCTGTTTCGAAAACACAGTTAAACCTTTGGCAAGAACAGCTTTATTGATTGCCTTTCTGTTGCCCACAATAGTAGCGATGGTTGATTTGGGTTTCTTGTACAACCTGGCCAGGTCGGTGACACGCTCTCCACTTTCATACTTATCAATGATCTCTTTCTTCATCTCTATAGTAATTCTCACCTTATTCCTGTAGGGTTGGCACTAGAAGCTTTCTTGGGGCCCATGGTCACTTATTTTCCAGATAAAGCACGGAAAACACTGTAATAATACGAAATATTCCGATTGCATGCTTGGATGTTACCGCGGAGGCTGGCTGGTAAACAATGCCACCGGCGGAACATGTGAGGCTGGCTGAGGGCGCACATTGGACGCGTCTCGGACGAAGAGCGGTGAGCGGGTTTTTGGGCGGTATGCAAGGCAAAATTTTTGCGAAAAAAGCGAGCGGTATGCGGATTGTACGGTATGCGATGCGTACGGTATGCGGGGGTCCACTGTATAACATCTTTTAGAAGTGAAGAAGAGCAGGGTGTGAGTGTTGGGGAGGTGCTTGAGGCATTACTTTGAATGAAAGGGGGTAAAGCAGCTGGAACTGATGGGATCATGACAGAAATGTTAAAAGCAGGGGATAATATTGTGTTGGAGTGGTTGGTATTTTTGTTTAATAAATGTATGAAAGAGGGGAAGGTACCTTGGGATTGGCAGAGAGTGTGTATAATTCTTTTATATAAAGGGAAGGAGGACAAAAGAGATTGTAAAAAATTATAGGGGAAAAAGTTTACTAAGTATACCAGGTAAAGTGTATGGTAAGGTTATTATTGAAAGAATTTGAGGAGGCTTTAGAATGGGTAGGGGATGTGTAGATCAGGTGTTTACATTGAAGAATATGTGTGATCAATATTTAGATAAAGGTAGGAAAGTTTTCATTGCATTTATAGATTCAGACAAGGCATATGATAGAGTGGATAGGGGAACAATGTGGCAGATGTTGCATGTGTATGGAATAGGTAGTAAGTTACTAAATACTGTAAAGAGTTTTTATGAGGATACTGATTATCAGGTTAGGATGTGTAGGAGAGAGGGAGATTACTTCTCGGTAAAAGTAGGTCTTAGACAGGGCTGTGTAGTATCATTATAGTTGTTTAACATATTTATAGATGGGGTTGTAAAAGAAGTAAATGCTAGGGTGTTGGGGAGAGGGGTAGAATTAAATTATGGGGAATCATATACATAATGGGAGTTGACACAGTTACCTTTTGCTGATGATACTGTGCTTTTGGAGGATTCTAAAGAAAAGTTGCAAAGGTTACTGGATGAGTTTGAGAGGGTGTGTAAAGGTTGAAAGTGAGCATAGATAAGAGTAAGGTGATGAGGGTATCAAATGATTTATATAAAGAAAAATTGGATATCACATTGGAGGGAAGGAGTATGGAAGAAGTGATTGTTTTTAGATATTTGGGAGCTGACTTGTCAGCAGATGGGTTTATGAAGGATGAGGTTAACCATAGAATTGATGAAGGTAAAAAAGGTGAGTGGTGCATTGAGATATATGTGGAGACGAAGAATGTTATCCATGGAGGGAATGTACAAGAGTATAGTGATACCAACATTCTTATATGGGTGTGATGCATGGGTTGTAAATGCTGCAGCGAGGAGGCGGCTGGAGGCAGTGGAGATGTCGTGTCTAAGGGCAATGTGTGGTGTAAATATTATGCAGAGAATTTGTAGTGTGGAAATTAGGAGGGCGTGTAGAGTTACTAAAAGTGTTAGTCAGAGGGCTGAAGAGAGGCTGTTGAGGTAGTTTAGTCATTTATAGAGAATGGAATAAAGTACAGGTCTCCCTCAACATTCGCGTTTTCAACTTTCGCGGGCTTCACACATTCGCGAATTCCCACCGCCAAATTCCCAGCCTCCAAATCATATTTAAGTTTCCTGCCACCCGCATGTCCCTACTACCCTGCCTCCAACCCCGGCAACTGGCAGCCAGCCCGCCCACCACTCAGTGTGGCGAGTGTTTTGTTTGTTCATTATTTGCTATTAAACTACAGTATAAATAATGTCAACCCATTCATGACTGCATATTGGAATGGCCATTTGGACAGGTATTGGACGGTGACATTATATGTTTACTCTTGAACACGGCAAAGAATCAAACATTTCTGCTTCTGCTAATAATAATAATAAATAATAATAATAATATGATAGAATTGAAGAAGGAAATTGTACAAAAATACGAGGGTTGAAGCAGTGGTGAAGGAAGTGGTTGAGGCATCGTCAGTCAGTGTGGCTTTGTTTATGCTGGAGTGAGCATTAGTCTCCACTCTCTTCCAAACATTTCACAATAATTCATTGTGTTAGGTGCTTGTAGATTGAGTGCGACTGGAGTGGTAGAGGCAGTGGTTGAGGCAGTGGTTGAGGCAGTGGTTGAGGCAGTGGTTGAGGCAGCAGTTGAGGCAGTGGTTGAGGCAGCAGTTGAGGCAGTGGTTGAGGCAGCAGTTGAGGCAGTGGTTGAGGCAGCAGTTGAGGCAGTGGTTGAGGCATTGGTTGAGGCTGCGGTTGAGGCAGTGGTAGACGCAGTGGTTTAGGCAATGGTAGAGGCAGTGGTAGAGGCAGTGGTTGAGGCAGTGGTTGATGCAGCAGTTGAGGCAATGGTAGAGGCAGTGGTAGAGGTAGTGTTTGAAGCAGTAGTTGATGCAGTGGTAGAGGCAGCGGTTGAGGCAGTGGTATTTAATAACATATGTTATTAATAATAATAATTATAAAGTTTTTCTTCTTCTCTTTTTTAGTAAATGTCTACAGGAGAAGGGGTTACTAGCCCATTGCTCCCGGCATTTTAGTCGCCTCATACGACACGCATGGCTTACGGAGGAAAGATTCTTTTCCACTTCCCCATGGACAATAGAAGAAATAAAGAAGAACAAGAGCTATTTAGAAAAAGGAGAAAAACCTAGATGTATGTATATATATATGCATGTGCATGTCTGTGAAGTGTGACCAAAGTGTAAGTAGGAGTAGCAAGATATCCCTGTTATCTAGCATGCTTATGAGACAGAAAAAGAAAACAGCAATCCTGAAGAAGGGGTGTTAATGTTGCAGTTTAAAAACTGTAGTGTAAAGCACCCTTCTGGCAAGACAGTGATGGAGTGAATGATGGTGAAAGTTTTTCTTTTTCGGGCCACCCTGCCTTGGTGGGAATCGGCCAGTGTGATAATAAAAAAAAAATAATAATAATACATGTTTTTATTAATAACAGAGAGCATGTATAGTCCCTTTATATAAAGGGAAAGGGGACAAAAGAGACTGTAAAAATTATAGAGGAATAAGCTTACTGAGTATACCAGGAAAAGTGTACGGTAGGGTTATAATTGAAAGAATTAGAGGTAAGACAGAATGTAGGATTGCGGATGAGCAAGGAGGTTTTAGAGTGGGTAGGGGATGTGTAGATCAGGTGTTTACATTGAAGCATATATGTGAACAGTATTTAGATAAAGATAGGGAAGTTTTTATTGCATTTATGGATTTAGAAAAGGCATATGATAGAGTGGATAGAGGAGCAATGTGGCAGATGTTGCAAGTATATGGAATAGGTGGTAAGTTATTAAATGCTGTAAAGAGTTTTTATGAGGATAGTGAGGCTCAGGTTAGGGTGTGTAGAAGAGAGGGAGACTACTTCCCGGTAAAAGTAGGTCTTAGACAGGGATGTGTAATGTCACCATGGTTGTTTAATATATTTATAGATGGGGTTGTAAAGGAAGTAAATGCTAGGGTGTTTGGGAGAGGGGTGGGATTAAATTATGGGGAATCAAATTCAAAATGGGAATTGACACAGTTACTTTTTGCTGATGATACTGTGCTTATGGGAGATTCTAAAGAAAAATTGCAAAGGTTAGTGGATGAGTTTGGGAATGTGTGTAAAGGTAGAAAGTTGAAAGTGAACATAGAAAAGAGTAGGTGATGAGGGTGTCAAATGATTTAGATAAAGAAAAATTGGATATCAAATTGGGGAGGAGGAGTATGGAAGAAGTGAATGTTTTCAGATACTTGGGAGTTGACGTGTCGGCGGATGGATTTATGAAGGATGAGGTTAATCATAGAATTGATGAGGGAAAAAAGGTGAGTGGTGCGTTGAGGTATATGTGGAGTCAAAAAACGTTATCTATGGAGGCAAAGAAGGGAATGTATGAAAGTATAGTAGTACAACACACTCTTATATGGGTGTGAAGCTTGGGTGGTAAATGCAGCAGCGAGGAGACGGTTGGAGGCAGCGGAGATGTCCTGTTTAAGGGCAATGTGTGGTGTAAATATTATGCAGAAAATTCGGAGTGTGGAAATTAGGAGAAGGTGTGGATTAATAAAAGTATTAGTCAGAGGGCAGAAGAGGGGTTGTTGAGGTGGTTTGGTCATTTAGAGAGAATGGATCACAGTAGAATGACATGGAAAGCATATAAATCTATAGGGGAAGGCAGGCGGGGTAGGGGTCGTCCTCGAAAGGGTTGGAGAGAGGGGGTAAAGGAGGTTTTGTGGGTAAGGGGCTTGGACTTCCAGCAAGCGTGCGTGAGCGTGTTAGATAGGAGTGAATGGAGACGAATGGTACTTGGGACCTGACGATCTGTTGGAGTGTGAGCAGGGTAATATTTAGTGAAGGGATTCAGGGAAACCGGTTATTTTCATATAGTCGGACTTGAGTCCTGGAAATGGGAAGTACAATGCCTGCACTTTAAAGGAGGGGTTTGGGATATTGGCAGTTTGGAGGGATATGTTGTGTATCTTTATATGTGTATGCTTCTAGACTGTTGTATTCTGAGCACCTCTGCAAAAACAGTGATAATGTGCGAGTGTGGTGAAAGTGTTGAATGATGATGAAAGTATTTTCTTTTTGGGGATTTTCTTTCTTTTTTGGGTCACCCTGCCTCGGTGGGAGACGGCCGACTTGTTGAAAAAAAAAAAAAAAAAAAATGTTATTAAATACCACTGCCTCAACCACTGCCTCAACCACTGCCTCAACTGCTGCCTCTACCACTGCCTCTACCACTGCCTCTACCATTGCCTCTACCACTGCCTCAACCACTGCCTCAGCCACTGCTTCTACCACTACCTCTATCACTGCCTCTACCACTCCAGTTGCACTCAGTCTACAAGCACCAAACACAATGAATTATTGTGAAATGTTTGGAAGAGAGCAGAGACTAATGCTTACTCCAGCATAAACAAAGCCACACTGACTGACAATGCCTCAACCACTTCCTCCACCACTGCTTCAACCCTCGTATTTTTGGACAGTTTCCTTCTTCAATTCTATTGTATTAATAATAATAATAATGATATGATAGAATTAAAGAAGGAAACGAGGGTTGAAGCAGTGGTGGAGGAAGTGGTTGAGGCATCGTTAGTCAGTGTGGCTTTGTTTATGCTGGAGTGAGCATTAGTCTCCACTCTCTTTCAAACATTTCACAGTAATTCATTGTGTTTGGTGCTTGTAGATTGAGTGCGACTGCTACATAATTAACCATGGGCCCAAAGAAACTTGCTAGTGCCAGCCCTTTGGTAAAGAAATTGAGAAACACGATAGAACTGAAGAAAAAAAATTGTACCAAAATATGAGCAGTGCGCCACAGTGGGTGAGGCAGTGGTGGAGACAGTGGTATTTAATAACATGCACGTTATTAAATCATAACATGTATGTACAGTGGAACCTCGGGATACGAACGCCCCACCATGCAAATTTTTCAGGATACGAACTGTCGTTCTGTCAATTTTTTGCCTCAGGATAAGAAAGAAATTTCAGGATGCGAACTTCCCCTTCAAGGGAGGTTCCTTAACCCTTTCAGGGTTTCGGCCGTACTAGTACGGCTTAGGCGCTAGGGTTTTTGACGTACTAGTACACATAAAGGGAAAAGGCTAGTAGGCCTATATGTGAGAGAATGGGTCTGTGTGGTGCGTGTGCGCAGTAGAAAAAAAATCTGGGACCCACTGGCGCATTGTGGGAATGCCATTTTAGTAGACCTTGTCCACCATGCCTCGCGGTAAGAAGCTCCTCACTCCTCGGCGAATTGGGACACTTCTGTTCCCCAGTGACAGTTCTAATACAGATGGAAGTACCAGTGAAGATGAGTTTCAAGGTTTTGGTGAGGTTTTGACTGAAACTAATGACCATAATATCGGTAATAGTGAGGAAAACCTAGACGACCCTCAGCCTTCCACCTCTGCTGCTGGGCCATCTTGTTCAGGCTCAGTTGTACCAGAATCAAAGAGGAAACTCCTATTTTCCCAAATCCCAGACTCAGATGTGAGCATTTGTGATGATAGTGATAGTGAATATGAACTACAAGCTCTTCAAACTAGTTCCAGTAGTGATAGTGAAGTGCAATATTCCCCAGTGAAGCGTCAGTATATACGACGATATATGCGCTCTGGTAGTGTGCCATATGCTTTTCCAAGGGGAAGGAGTACGTCTCGGAGTACATCCCGTGGCTGTATAACAGGAACTGACAGTGAAAATGACAATGATACTGTTGCAATTGGGATGGGAAATGTGCATGGTGGTGGTAGTGGTGGTGCCGGCCGTGAGGCACCAGCAGTGGCCCATGCTGCCACCCACACTGCCACCCACGCTGCCACCCATGCTGCCACCCACGCTGCCACCCGCACTGCCACCCACGCTGCCACCCACGCTGCCACCCATGCTGCCACCCACGCAGCTGCCTCAGCTGATCTACAACAAAGGCTACCATCTCCTACCCACCCACCACACTAGCCTCCACAACCACAATCACCTGTCATTGTCCAGTACCCACCAGCAGACTGTGCCTGGGATTCGCAGGAAGCTGTCAACCCACCAGTTTGATGACAGCTAAAGTGGAATACTGCCATGTTGTACACTGGGAAACAGTGCCAGTGAACTGGAATGTTTCGAGTTATTCTTTGACGAACCCCTGATGGAAAGTGTTGTCATGGAAAGCAACACATACTATGAGTACACCATGGCAAACACAGTACTTTCACCAAAATAACTTCTACACCAGTGGAAGGAGACAACTGTGGCTGAGATGTATCTTTTCTTTGCCACAATACAATGCTATGCCACATGTGTATAAGCACAGTGTGAAATCATACTGGTCAACAGACCTCCTGGTTGCAACTCCAGGTTTCAGTGATATAATGCCAGTGAATCGATTTGTACTAATGTTATGTATGCTTCACTTCTCAGATAAAACCAGGCCTGACAGAAACGACAGGTTATATAAGATTAGGCATGTGTTTGTGTATCTGAAAGAGAAATTCAATATGTATTTTTATCCCTTCAGGAAGCTTGTAAGTGACGAGTCGTTGATTCTGTTCAAAGGAAGACTCTCTTTCAAGCAGTACATACCAAGCAAGAGGAAACGCTTTGTTATAAAGTTGTTTGTGCTTTGTGATTGTTACAGTGGTCTGGTATTGGATATTATTGTGTACACTGGAAGTTATACATTGCAAAATACCAAGAAGTTATTGGGCATCACTGTTGATGTGGTTAGAACAATGATAGAACCATACCTTGGTAAGGGGCATATATTATATGCAGATAACTGGTACACAAGCCCCACACTCAGTGATTTTTTGCGGGTGAACATGACAGATGTGTGTGGCACAGTGCGTGCAAATCGGAAACATATGCCCAGGTTTGACGCTGGCACTCGTAGAGGTGAGGTGCAGGCATTTGCTGCCAATGACATCATGGCATTTCGGTGGCATGACAAACGAGATGTCACACTGTTGTCATCAGTTCACCCTAATGAAATGACAGACACTGGCAGGCAGCATAGAGAGAGCAATGAACCCATTCTAAAACCTGCAGCTGTGATATACTACACCCTCATTATGCGTTCAGTGGACAAATGTGACATGCAGATTGGGTTTGCTGATTGTGTTCACAAGAGTTGTAAGTGGTACATAAAACTCTTTTTCCATCTTCTGGACATTTCCATGCTGAATGCTTATAATATGTTTAAGATGAGGACCAGAAACAAACCACCATACGGTGAATTCTGTTTGTTTGTCATCAGACAAATAGTATTAAAGTACCAAAGAATAACATCTACAATAGACCGCCTACCAAATTTTCAAAAACTTCCTTCTCGCTTGAAGCATGGTGATCACTTCCTGGTAAAACTGCCTGCTACTGCTTTCAAGAAAAAGGCTCAGAAGAGGTGTTACGTGTGTGCACATACAAAAAAACGCCCACAACAATGCAGAGACACTCGTTTTATGTGTGAGGAGTGTAAAACACCACTGTGCATGACACCATGTTTCAAAGACTTCCACAGGCTGCAGAACTTCTAGAAACATTCCCTGTGACTGTATATGTGTATATAAAATATAGAAAAATAGTAATAAGCATCATTTCATATCGTTTGTGTAAATGTTTTCTGTAAACAAAACAATGACAACAGTGTTTATGCCGTTATTGTGTAGTATTGAAAAAGAAATAACTTACAAAATTCTGATCATGTTGGTCTCACAGGCCATAAAAGTTACTTGGAAAAATAAAAATTAAAAAATAATAGAAAATAGTACATAAAATACTAAATGAAAGAATACCGGGTGACAGCAATCGGCGATGTTACCACATGATGCGCATTTTCTGTCAACTTCACGCCTCCATATCTCGGTAAGTATTGATGGTAAAAATTTTTTGTTTAGCCTATAATGTTTAGAAAAAAAAAACTATTTTTTCATAATTTTTTTTTTTAATTTGGCCGACCCTGAAAGGGTTAACCCTTTCAGGGTCTAGAGGCCAAATTTCAAAGTGTGCACCAGTGTCCAAGAATTTTCAAAAAATAATTTTGTTATTTTTCTTATGAAATGGTAGAGAATCTTTTTCTGAAGGTAATAAAGCAAAAAATACGAAATTTGATGGAAAATTGACGAAATTACGCTCTCGCGAATTTTGATGTGTCAGCGATATTTACGCATCGGCGATTTTGCCGACTTTGACTCCCATTTTAGGCCAATTACCTTATTCCAGATGACCAAATTCTTAGCTATTTCACTAGTATTACTTCTATTCTATCGACTGAGGACAAGAAATTGCCAACTCAACTGTTTCAACTACAAAATAAAGTGAATGAAAACTGGTAATTTGGCCAATTTAGTGCAAAGTTCAAAATATTCCAATTTCAAAATAGGGTCCAGAATAAACAATGCAGGCATTCCTGGCACTAAACTAACATTTACTCTGTTCATTAGTTACGTTTTCAGGCTTTACAAATGAATTCCATTTTGATTTTTAATTCACATAATGAATTTTTATTCAAACCAAAAAATAGAAGATTTACTGTCATGCAGTATTGTAATAATTGTATAAATAATATCAGCACATTCGTGAACATATATTAGACCCACCAGCTGGTGTGTATTAGACGTGTGAGGTCATTTGTTTACTCTTGAACATCGGTAAAAATTTAACATTTCTGCTACTTTGAGCTCAATTTCAAGCCATTTTCAGTACTAAAACCAATCAGAATCATCTCTATGTCTGTAATATACCTTCCATTCTATCAAATGAAACCAATAAATTGCAAATACAACTATAAAAAACATACGAAAAACACTGCAAAGTTGCTGTTTTAACCCCTTCAGGGTCCAAGGCCAAAATCTGAAGTGGTGCCCCAGTGTCCAAGAATTTTCAAAAAAAAAAAATTTTTATTTTTTCTTATGAAATAGTAGAGAATCTTTTTGTGAAGGTAATAAAACAAAAAGTACGAAATTTGATGGAAAATTGACGAAATTATGCTCTCGCGAATTTTGATGTGTCAGCGATATTTACAAATCGGCGATTTTGCCGACTTTGACTCCCATTTTAGGCCAATTACATTATTCCAGTCAACCAAATTCTTACCTATTTCATTAGTATTACTTCTATTCTATCGATTGAGCACAAGAAATCGCCAAGTCAACTGTTTCAACTACAAATTAAAGTGATCGGAAATTGTTAATTTGGCCAATTTAACACAAAGTTCAAAATATTCCAATTTCAAAATAGGGTCCAGAATAAACAATGTAGGTATTCCTGGAACTAAACTAACATTTCCTCTGTTCATTAGTTATGTTTTGAGGCTTTACAAATAAATTCCATTTTGATTTTTTATTCACACCAAAAAATAGAAGATTTACTGTTATGCAATACTGTAATAATTGTATAAATATCATCACCATATTTGTGAATGCATATTAGACCCACCAGCTGGCGTGTATTAAACGTGTGAGGTTGTTTGTTTACTCTTGAATATCAGCAAAAATTTAACATTTCTGCTACTTTGAGCTCAGTTTCAACCCATTTCCAGTGCTAAAACCAATCAAAATCATCTCTCTTTCTGTAATATGTCTTCCATTCTATCAAATGAGACCAAGAAATCGCAAATAGAACTATAAAAAACATACAAAAAAACACTGCAAAGTCGCTGTTTTAATCGAAAAATCATGATTTCAGTTTTTTTCTCTCATTATACACAGCGTGCTGCAGGATCTGTTTTATGTGGTGCACACATACCACATAGATGTATTCTCTCATATCTAGGCCCAAATGTACCAGTCATAGTTTATCAGAGTGAGCTGAGCTCATGACGTAGATCTACGGTTTGGACCCTGAACGTAAAGCCGTAGATCTACGGGACGGACCCTCAAAGGGTTAATCGAAAATTATGGTCTCAGTTTTTTTTCTCTCATTATGCACTGTGTGCTGCAGGATTTGTTTTATGTGGTGCACACATACAACATATATGTATTCTCTCATATCTAGGCAAAAATTTACTGCTCACAGCTTATCAGAGTGAACTGAGCTCATGGCGTAGATCTACGGTTTGGACCCTCAACGTAAAGCTGTAGATCTATGGCACGGACCCCGAAAGGGTTAAATAAATAAATATAATATATACACCTACCGTCCGACTTACGACCTGCTCGACTTACGACCACTCGACTTACGACCGTGTTTTTTATGCCAAATTTCTGGGAAATAAACAACTATTTGTGTTGTGCACAGTGTTTATCCTAAACCTTACAGTATAAAATACAGTACTAACAGCATAAAAAGTAAAGTAAAACATGAAATACCAAAATAAAGCAATAATGTTTTGTTGATATTCAGTAGTAAAGTTCGACTTACGACCATTTCGACTTATGACCGGTTTCTCGGAACCAAACACGGTCGTAAATCGGATGGTAGGTGTATTTCTTTGCAATGGTTACAGTGTGTGTTTACATATCATAATATGACTGGAGCAAAGAAAGCCACTATCATGCCAAGGCATTTTGGGCAGAAATGCCTACTTAAGACTACTTAAGTCTAAACAGGTGCAAAGTGTACTAGTAGTAGTTACCAATGTTTTGCTGATGGTGGCACCAACTACTGGCAGCCTTTTGAAGTTTCTCCTTAATGTTGTTATTATTATAATTATTACTACGTATATTGTATTATTATTATTTATTTATTAACACATCGGCCAATTCCCACCAAGGCAGGGTGGCTCGAAAAAGAAAAACTTTCATCATCATCATTCACTCCATTACTGTCTTGCCAGAGGGGTGCTTTACACTACAGTTATAAAACTGCAACATTAACACTCCTCCTTCAGAGTGTAGACACTGTACTTCCCATCTCCAGGACTCAAGTCCGGCCTGCTGGTTTCCCTGAATCCCTTCATAAATGTTACTTTGCTCACACTCCAACAGCACGTCAAGTATTAAAAACCATTTGTCTCCATTCATTCCTATCAAATACGCTCATGCACGCTTGCTGGAAGTCCAAGCCCCTCGCACACAAAACCTCCTTTATCCCCTCCCTCCAACCATTCCTAGGTCGACCCCTACCCGCCTTCCCTCCACTAGAGATTTATACACTCTCGAAGTCATTTTGTTTTGTTCCATTATCTCTACATGTCCAAACCACCTCAACAACCACTCCTCAGCCCTCTGGATAATAGTTTTGGTAATCCCACACCTTCTCCTAATTTCTGAAGTACGAATTCTCTTCATTATATTCACACCACACATTGCCCTCAGACATGACATCTCCTCTGCCTCCAGCCTTCTCCTCATTGCAACATTCATCACCTATGCTTCATGCCCATACAAGAGTGTTGATACAACTATACTCTCATACATTCCCCTTTTTGCTTCCATGGCTGAAGTTCTTTGTCTCCACAGACTCCTAAGTGCACCACTCACCCTTTTCCCCTCATCAATTCTGTGATTCACCTCATCCTTCATAGACCCATCTGCTGACACGTGCACTCCTAAATATCTGAATACATTCACCCCCTCCATACTCTCTCCCTCGAATCTGATATCCAGTCTTTTGTCACCTAATCTTTTTGTTATCCTCATAACCTTACTCTTTCCTATGTTCACTTTTAATTTACTTCTTTTACATACCCTACCAAATTCATCCACCAACCTCTGCAACTTGTCTTCAGAATCTCCCAAAAGCACCGTGTCATCAGCAAAGAGCAACTGTAACAACTCCCACTTTGTGTTTGATTCTTTATCTTTTAATTCCACACCTCTTGCCAAGACCCTAGCATTCATTTCTCTTACAACCCCATCTATAAATATATTAAACAACCACAGTGACATCACACATCCTTGTCTAAGGCCTACTTTTACTGGGAAATAATCTCCCTCTCTCCTACACACCCTAACCTGAGCCTCACTATCCTCGTAAAAACTCTTCACTGCTTTCAGTAACCTACCTCCTATACTATACATCTGCCACATTGCCCCCTATCCACCCTGTCATATGCCTTTTCTGAATCCATAAATGCCACATAAACCTCTTTACCCTTATCTAAATACTGTTCGCCTATATGTTTCACTGTAAACACTTGGTCTAGACACCCCCTACCTTTCCTAAAGCCTTCTTGTTCATCTGCTACCCTACTCTGTCTTACTCTTAATTCTTTCAATAATAACTCTACCATACACTTTACTCAACAGACTTCTTCTTTCTTTCAACACACCGGCTGTATCCCACTGAGGTGGGGTGGCCCAAAAGGAAAAACGAAAGTTGCTCCTTTTAAATTTAGTAATATATACAGGAGAAGGGGCTACTAGCTCCTTGCTCCCAGCATTTTAGTCACCTCTTACAACACGCATGGCTTACAGAGGAAGAATTCTGTTCCACTTCCCCATGGAGGTAAGAGGAAATAAACAAGAACAAGAACTAGTAAGAAAAATAGAAGAAAACCCAGACTGGTGTGTGTATATATATGCTTGTACATACATGTATGTGTAGTGTGACCTAAGTGTAAGTAGAAGTAGCAAGACGTACCTGAAATCTTGCATGTTTATGAGACAGAAAAAAGGACACCAGCAATCCTACCATCATGTAAAACAATTACTGGCTTTCATTTTACACTCACCAGGCAGGATGGTAGTACCTCCCTGGGCAGTTGCTGTCTACCAACCTACTACCTAGGACTCAACAGACTTATTCCCCTATAATTTTTACACTTTCTTTTATCCCCTTTGCCTTTATACAAAGGGACTGTGCATGCTCTCTGCCAATCCCTAGGTACCTTACCCTCTTCCATACATTTATTAAATAATAGCACCAACCACTCCAAAACTATATCCCCCCCTGCTTTTAACATTTCTATCTTTATCCCATCAATCCCAGCTGCCTTACCCCTTGTATTATTATTATTGTTATAATAATGATTTTTATTAGTAGTAGTAGTACATACGTATGTGGTGAGGGGCTCTTCATCTAGGGAATTTGATCTGTGCTGCAGGTCCCTAAATTAATAATAATAATTATTATTACTATTATTAATACGTACTAATAATAATGATAATACATAATAATAGGCCACACTACACATACATGTACATATTTATTTATACCCACTCATCTGAGTTTTCTTTGATTTTACCTTAATAGTTCTTGGTCTTATTACTTTTCCTTTTATATCCATGGGGAAGTGGAATAAGAATCCTTCCTCCATAAGCCATGCGTGTTGTAAAAGTCAACTAAAATGCCGGGAACAATGGGCTAGTAACCTCTTTTCCTGTAATAATTACTAAAAAAAATGAGAAGAAAATTGTCAAAGTGGGAAGTCTGAATGTGCGTGGATGTTGTGCAAATGATAAGAAAGAGATGATTGTGGATGTTATGAATGAGAAGAAGCTGGATGTCCTGACTTTAAGTGAAACAAAGCTGAAGGGGGTGGGAGAGTTTCAGTGGAGAGGAATAAATGGGTTTAGGTCAGGGGTTTCAAATAGAGTTAGAGCTAAGTAAGGAGTAGCAATAATGTTGAAGGATAAGCTATGGCAGGAAAAGAGGGACTATAAATGTATTAATTCAAGGATTATGTGGAGTAAAATAAAGGTTGGATGTGAAAAGTGGGTTATAGTAAGCATATATGCACCTGGAGAAGAGAGAAGTGTAGAGGAAAGAGAGAGATTTGGGGAAGTGTTGAGTGAATGCGTGGGGAGTTTTGAACCAAGTGCGAGAGTAATGGTGGTTGGGGATTTCAATGCTAAAGTGGGCAAAAATGTTGTGGAGGGAGTAGTAGGTAAATTTGGGGTGCCAGGGGTAAATGAAAACTGGGAGCCTTTAATTGAGCTATGTGTAGTAAGAGTTTTGGTAATAAGTAATACATATTTTATGAAGAAGAGGATAAATAAATATACAAGGTATGATATAGCACGTAATGAAAGTAGTTTGTTAGATTATGTATTGGTGGATAAAAGGTTGATGGGTAGGCTCCAGGATGTACACGTTTATAGAAGGGCAACTGATATATCGGATCATTATTTAGTTGTAGCTACAGTTAGAGTAAGAGGTAAATGGGAAAAGAGGAAAATGGCAACAACAAGCAAGAGGGAGGTCAGAGTGTATAAACTAAGGGAGGAGGAAGTTCGGGTGAGATATAAGCAACTATTGGCAGAAAGGTGGGCTGGTGCAAGTATGAGTAGTGGGGGGGGGGGGGGTTGAAGAGGGTTGGAATAGTTTTAAAAATGTAGTATTAGAATGTGGGGCAGAAGTTTGTGGTTATAGGAGGGTGGGTGCAGGAGGAAAAAAGAGGAGTGATGGGTGGAATGATGAAGTAAAGGGTGTGATAAAAGAGAAAAAGTTAGTTTATGAGAGGTTTTTACAAAGCAGAAGCATTATAAGAAGAGTAGAGTATATGGAGAGTAAAAGAAAGGTAAAGAGAGTGGTGAGAGAGTGCAAAAGGAGAGCAGATGATAGAGTGGGAGAGGCACTGTCAAGAAATTTTAATGAAAATAAGAAAAAATATTGGAGTGAGTTAAACAAGTTAAGAAAGCCTAGAGAATGAATGGATTTGTCAGTTAAAAACAGAGTAGGGGAGTTAGTAGATGGGGAGATGGAGGTTTTGGGTAGATGGCGAGAATATTTTGAGGAACTTTTAAATGTCAACGAAGAAAGGGAAGCGGTAATTTCATGCACTGGCCAAGGAGGTACACCATCTTTTAGGAGTGAAGAAGAACAGGATGTGAGTGTGGGGGAGGTGCGTGAGGCATTACATAGAATGAATGGGGGTAAAGTAGTTGGAACTGACGGATATAGTGTTGGAGTGGTTGGTATTTTTGTTTAATAAATGTATGAAAGAGGGGAAGGTATCTAGGGATTGGGGAGAGCATGTATAGTCCCTTTATATAAAGGGAAGGGGACAAAAGAGATTGTAAAAATTATAGAGGAATAAGTTTACTGAGTATACCAGGAAAAGTGTACGGTAGGGTTATAATTGAAAGAATTAGAGGTAAGACAGATTGTGGATAAGCAAGGAGGTTTCAAAGTGGGTAGGGGATGTGTAGATCAAGTATTTAGATAAAGGTAGGGAAGTTTTTATTGCATTTATGGATTTAGAAAAGGCATATGATAGAGTGGATAGGGGAGCAATGTGGCAGATGTTGCAAGTATATGGAATACAGTGGACTCCCGACATTCGATGGCATCGACATTCGATAAATCCAACATTCGATGCATTTTAAAGCAAAAATTTCGCCTCGACATTCGATGGAAAACCCGACATTCGATACAATTCGTACGAGATGTGTCCACATGTGGCTTGAACTGCACCATGTGTGCCAGTGTTTACAAGCCAGCCAGTCTGCACACATCTAAGGATACATTCGGTACATTCCATATTATCCATGTTATCACTGTTTTTGGTACTTGTTTCTGCAAAATAAGGAACCATGGGCCCCAAGAAAGCTTCTAGTGCCAACCCTTCGAGAAAAAAGGTGCTAATGACTATTGAAATGAAGAAAGAGATAATTGCAAAGTACGAAAGTGGAGTGTATGTGTCGGAGTGCATGATGATTTGGTAAAGAAATTGCCTGCAACTAGTGGTGATGTGAGTGAATTTAAGGCCAGCAAAGGTTGGTTTGAAAGATTTAAGAATCGTAGTGGCATACACAGTGTGGTAAGGCATGGTGAGGCTGCCAGTTCAAGTCCTAATGGAAGGGGATTCCCCTTCTAAACACTAACATCCCTCCTCCCATCCCATCAATCATCACCAGATCTTCATTAAAGGTAAGTGTCAATTATTCTATTGTTATTAATCTGTTGTTATTGTTGTTATTGTAATTATTCTATTGCATTAAACTTAATATTTCATGTGGTAAAAATTTTTTTTTCATACTTTTGGGTGTCTTGCACAGATTAATTTGATTTCCATTAATTCTTATGGGGAAAATTAATTTGACTTTCGATATTTTCGACATTCGATAACTCTCAGGAACGGATTAATATTGAATGTCAGGGGTCCACTGTAAGTGGTAAGTTACTAAATGCTGTAAAGAGTTTTTATGAGGATAGTAAGGCCTCAGGTTAGGGTGTGTAGAAGAGAGGGAGACTACTTCCTGGTAAAAGTAGGTCTTAGACAGGGATGTGTAATGTCACCATGGTTGTTTAATATATTTATAGATGGGGTTGTAAAAGAAGTAAATGCTAGGGTGTTCGGGAGAGGGGTGCGATTAAATTATGGGGAATCAAATACAAAATGGGAATTAACACAGTTGCTTTTTGCTGATGATACTGTGCTTATGGGAGATTGTAAAGAAAAATTGCAAAGGTTAGTGGATGAGTTTGGGAGTGTGTGTAAAGGTAGAAAGTTGAAAGTGAACATAGAAAAGAGTAAGGTGATAAGGGTATCAAATGATTTAGATAAAGAAAAATTGGATATCAAATTGGGGAGGAGGAGTATGGAAGAAGGGAATGTTTTCAGATACTTGGGAGTTGGCGTGTCGGCGGTTGGATTTATAAAGGATGAGGTTAATCATAGAATTGATGAGGGAAAAAAGGTGATTGGTGCATTGAGGTATATGTGGAGACAAAAAACATTATCTATGGAGGCAAAGAAGGGAATGTATGAAAGTATAATAGTACCAACACTCTTATATGGATGTGAAGCTTGGGTTGTGAATGCAGCAGCGAGGAGGCAGTTGGAGGCAGTGGAGATGTCCTGTCCAAGGGCAATGTGTGGTGTAAATATTACGCAGAAAATTCGGAGTGTGGAAATTAGGAGGTGTGGAGTTAATAAAAGTATTAGTCAGAGGGCTGAAGAGGGGTTGTTGAGGTGGTTTGGTCATTTAGAGAGAATGGATCAAAGTAGAATGAGATGGGATGGAGAGCATTTAAATCTGTAGGGGAAGGAAGGCGGGGTAGGGGTCGTCCTCGAGAAGGTTCGAAGGAAGGGGTAAGGGAGGTTTTGTGGGCTAGGGGCTTGGACTTCCAGCAGGCGTGCATGAGTGAGTTCGATAGGAGTGAATGGAGATGAATGGTATTTGGTACCTGACGATCTGTTGGAGTGTGAGCAGGGTAATATTTAGTGAAGGGATTCAGGGAAACCTGTTATTTTTATATAGCTAGACTTGAGTCTTGGAAATGGGAAGTACAATGCCTGCACTCTAAAGGAGGGGTTTCAGGATATTAGCAGTTTGGAGGGATATGTTGTGTCTCTTTATACGTATATATGCTTCTAAGCTGTTGTGTTCTGAGCACCTCTGCAAAAACAGTGATTATGTGTGAGTGAAGTGAAAGTGTTGAATGATGATGAAAGTATTTTCTTTTTGGGGATTTTCTTTCTTTTTGGGTCACCCTGCCTCGGTGGGAGACAGCCGACTTGTTAAAAAAAAAATTCATAATAATTACGTATAATATAATAATACATTATTATATTATTTTATTGTTATTATATACGTACTACGTACTAATATAATAATATATAATATAATAATACGTACAATAATAATTATAATAACAATAGTACATGTATGTACGTACTGCATATAATTTAGTTTGACAACACCACCAGATAGCAGTGTCAGTCAAAACAATGGTCACCAGTGCATATGTGTTTACGGAGTTACCCTTGTGGTGCAACGAATTCCCGTGATTTCCTTACATTTTGTGCAGTTAATTCACCAGATTACTTTCTTCTGACCATGGGTCCTAAGAAAGTAAGTGTAATGGACAGTGCTGAGAAGAAAAAGAGGATGATTTGCATGGAATTAAAGCAAGAAATGATTAATAAGCACAGACTAGGTACGAGGGTTGAGGAATTGGCGAGTTGAGTACAAGCGTAGCCCCTCTACTATATGTACAATACTAAAGCAGGAGTCTATAAAGGCTGTAGTGCCAGTAAAGGGTGTTAAAGTAATTTCTAAGTAGTGGACCTCTGTCATTGAAAAGATGGAAAAGCTGCTGTTGACTTGGTTGATGGAGAAACAGCTCACAGGAGATACGTAGTGCAGTGAGATAAACATAAAAATTGTACATAACAGTTCTTAAGATTATTATTATAATCAAGGGGGAAGCGCTAAACCCGTAGGATTATACAGCACCTGGGAGGGAAGGTATTCAGGCTTAATTTGGGGAACTGGAGCACAGATCCAATTCCCTAAATCAAGAGCCCCTCACCATCATCAAGGAGCCTTCCTTGAGGGCCAGTTCTTAACCCTTTCAGGGTCGACAGGCCCTCTCAGAGACTTGTTCTCAGGGTCGCCCAAATTTCAAAAAAAAAAAAAAAAAAAATCCCATGAAAAGATAGAGAATCTTTTCCCGATCATAATGACACCAAAAGTATGAAATTTGATAGAAAACTTACGGAATTATGCTCTCGCGAAGCTAGCGGTCTCGACGATGTTTACGCATCGGCGATTTTGCCCACTTTGAGCCCTATTTTCGGCCAATTCCACTGTACTATTCTACAAAAATCATAACTATTTTGCTAGAACTCCATTTTTTCTATCGAATGAGTGCAAGAAACCACCCAGTTACCGATTTCAATATCCAAATACAGTGCTCAGAATTAGCATTTTGCCAATTTCACAAAAAAATTTCAAAAGATGCCAAATTTTCCAAATAGGGTCCAGAATAAACAAGAAAGACATTCGGCACTAAATGACATTTCCTCTGTTCATTAGTCACGTCCCAATGCCCCTCTTACATTCTTTTGCTTTCCACTTTGAATTTTTATTCTCACAAAAAATAGAATATATACTGTTATGCAGACTACTGCATTAGTGTAAAACATTATATAAATAATATTGGCACACTTGTGAAAGAATATTAGACTCACCAGTTGACATGTATTAGACGCTTGGTATGAGTTATTTACTTTTGAACTTTGGTAAAAATTTAACATTTCTGCTACTTTGAGCTCAATTTCAAGGTACTTTTCATTGTAAAATCAGTCAAAATCATCTCAATTTCTGTAATATGTCTTCCTTTCTCTGGAATGAGACCAAGAAAACTAGAATACAACAATAAATACCATACGAAAATACAGTGTAAAGTCTCTGTTTTAATCCAAAAACACGGTCAAAGTTTTTTTTTCTCATTACGCACTGTGTGCTGCAGGATTTTTTTTATACTGCGCACACTGACCACATAGACCCATTCTTTCATATGTAGGCCTACTAGCGTTCTCTCACTAGATTTGAGGGCGCTAGAATTTAGGCGTACTAGTATGTCAAAAACCCTGGTGCGTAAGCCGTACTAGTATGGCTGAAACCCTGAAAGGGTTAAGAAAAGTGTGAACTCCTGACAGGATATGCCACTCTGCATTTCTTCTCCAAGGTATGTAAATGCCTTATGTACACCAGATCTAATTTAGTTAGCCTCACAAACTCCATTTTCTCTTATAAACACCTCTGACGTTTTCATTAGCGAGAGTGCGCGACCACTCCCGACCACATCCCTCCTCCTCCGCCTTCCATGTAATGACATATTTTATTAATTCTAGACTATATCAGGTTTCCATGTTATTTATATTTGTTTATTATGTCATATTAGATGAATTGTGACAGATAAATGAGCTGTAGAGTTGATGTCATGCTCCTGAGAGCAGGAATTCAGCTGGAACGAATTAATTGCATTTCAGTTAATTTAAATGAAGAAGTTGACCCAGCATACGAACAAGTCCACGGAACTGATTAAATTCATAACCCGAGGTTCCACTGTATTTAGTACAATATTCTACAACGTTTTCGTGTATTTTATGATTGTTCATGGTTCAAAAAATTAAGGAAGCAGTATTGTATTATATTTCCCTACAATATACTGTATTGGGGCGCCAAACATTCGCGATTTTTCAACATTCACGAGGCACTTGATCCCCTAACCCTTGCAAATGTTGAAGGAGACATGTAGAATGACTTGGAGAGCTTATAAATCTGTAGCAGAAGGAAGGAGGGGTAGGGGTCATCCTAGGAAAGGCTGGAAGGAGGGGGTAAAGGCAGTTTTGTGAGCAAGGGGCTTGGACTTCCATCAAGCGTGCATGTGCGTGTTAGATAGGCGTGAATAGAGACAAATGGCTTTTGGGACCTGACGAGCTGTTGGAGTGTGAGCAGGGTAATATTTTTTGAAAGGGTTCAGGGAAACCGGTTAGCCAGACTTGAGTCCTGGAAATGGGAAGTACAATGCCTGCACTTTATTGGAGGGGTTTGGTATATTGGCAATTCGGAAGGACGTCTAAGCTGTCGTATCTGAGCGCCTCTGCAAAGATGGTGATTATGTATGAGTGATGGTGAGAGTATTGAATGATGATTCAATTTTTTTTTCTTTCTTTTTCAGTATTTTTTTCTTTTTGGGTCACCCTGCCTTGATGGGAAACAGCCAACGTGTTAAAAAAAAAATGTTCAACTATTGACTGATTTTGTAATAAAAGCTATTAAATTCTTTATATAGAATCTCTCTAGTTTTAAGATTTAAGTTTTGTTAGTTGCATTCACAATTTGTATGTACAGCAATACAGTGGACCCCCGGTTTACGATATTATTTCATTCCAGAAGTATGTTCAGGTGCCAGTACTGAACGAATTTGTTCCCATAAGGAATATTGTGAATTAGATTAGTCCATTTCAGACCCCCAAACATACACGTACAAACGCACTTACATAAATACACTTACATAATTGGTCGCATTGGGAGGTGTTCGTAAAGCGAGGGTCCACTGTATTTTTCTTATTTGGAATGATGTATGTCGAGAAATTAACAGATTATAGAATTCATACTTTTCCACCTGTTTGGTAGAAAAAAATTCTAAATTCAAGTAGCTTCCCAAAATAACTTGATTTAGTGAATGGTAAGTGAAATTTTGGTTCAATGTGTGTACAGAATGGCCTAGCAAATGCAGAAAATAAAAGTTCTTAAACCAACCATAGACCATTGAGTTATGTATTAACCCGTAAACGGTCCAAACGTATATATACGTTCTCTCCCGTAGTGTCCCAAATTTTTTGAGAAAAAAAATCTTTGTTTTTTAATAGGAAAAAAGAGCATGTGGTACCCAGGCATCCCCAATTATTTTAATATGGCACACAGTGAGTGGTGGAGAGTGGTAGTAATGGTGGTTGAGGGTGGAAGTGATTGTGATAGTGATGGTAAGAGATAACCTCTCCTCCCCCTCCCCTCTTTGCTGTCTTTCATGTGCCAGCAAGAGTCTTCAGTAAAGGTAAAAGTTATTTAAATGTTCATTTATCCATTTCATTAGTGCTTTATATTTATTTCTCGTTTTCAGTATGTAAAACTATAGTTATTCTCTATAAAATGTATTTTTACTTTTGTAATTCCTTAAAATTTTTAAAAAACCTGAAAATCAGATGTGTCCTTTATTTGTTAATCATTTGTTTTTTAACACGTCAGCCGTTTCCCACCAAGGTAGGGTGACCCAAATAGAAAGAAAAAGCTTTCAGCATCATTCAACACTCTCACCATCATTCATACAAAATCACTGTCTTTGCAGAGGCTCTCAGATATGACAGTTTAGATGTCACTCCAAACAGCCAATATCCCAAACCCCTCCTTTAAAGTGCAGGCATTGTACTTCCCACTTCCAGGACTCAAGTCTGGCTAACTGGTTTCTCCGAATCCCTTCACAAAATGTTGCCCTGCTCACAAGAGCTTGTCAGGTCCCAAAAACCATTCATCTCTATTCATTCCTATCTAACACACTCATGCACGCTTGCTGGAAGTCCAAGCCCCTCGCCCACAAAACTGCCCTTTCCCCCCCCCCCTCCATCCTTTCCTAGGATGACCCCTACCCTGCCTTCCTTACCCTACAGATTTAAACGCTCTCTAAGTCATTCTACTTTGTTCCGGTCTCTCTAAATGACCAAACCACCTCAATAACCCCTCTTCAGTCCTCTGGCTAATACTTCTAGTAACTCCACACCTAATTTCCACACTACGAATTCTCTGCATAATATTTACACCACACATTGCCCTTAGATATGACATCACTGCCCCCAGTCTTCTCCTTGCTGCAGCATTTACAACCCATGTTTTGCACCCACAAAAAAGATAGCAATGCGAATGATAACTTAAGAGAAGCATTCTTTTCATAGGGATAAAGGATATGCGTATATTTTATTTGTTGAATAATCTTAGACACCTAAAAACAAGCAACATTACAGTACTGCCTAAATCCTATGATAATGAGTTTTCATAGGACATTGTTTCTCAAAATTGTTTTAAAGTTCTTGCTTAATGCCCAATTAAATTTAAGCCCTTTCATATTGAAAGAATAATACAGGTTACAGTGGACCCCCAGTTAACAATATTTTTTTATTCCAGAAGTATGTTCAGGTGCCAGTACTGACCGAATTTGTTCCCATAAGGAATATTGTGAAGTAGATTAGTCCATTTCAGACCCCCAAATATACACATACAAACGCACTTACATAAATACACTTACATAGTTGGTCGCATTGGGAGGTGATCATTAAGCGGGGGTCCACTGTATTTGGATGGAAGCAAGAGGCTAGCTGACAATTCACATTTGTCCCTTGCTGTATATTACTTGGTGAACCAGTTGTAATTACAGATTTGCATTTTTGCTTTTACAAAATTCTAAATTGTATCCTTCTGAATTCATAATTTTTACTCTGAATTTTGCAGAATTCTGAATATGAAATGTTGTTGTACGTGCTTTCTTTTCTTATGTACATTTAAATTTTAGATTTTTATAATCAGACTTTTCAAATTATGTTTCTTTAAATTCACTTGTATGAAATTTGCTTGATTATTATATTAATGTCTCATATACAGCTTTCAAAAGACCTGGAGACAGAACAGCAATTAAACTTGTCAATGCGCCAGGGTAAGCAGGAATTGGTCTCCAAAGTTGTTAGTCTGCAGACATTACTGGATCAGAAAGATAAGGTAAGAGCAAAGTTTAACTGATCTACTAAGTCAAGAAAATATAATGTATCCATAGGCAATTGGGAACACATTATGATAATGATTTTGCACAATTTGAGGCCTATTTTCAGTATTCAAACTGACCTAGTTTCTGGCTAGTATGACTTCCATACTATCCATTGAGTGCATCAAACTGCTCATTCATCTGTCAGAACTACCCTGTTAATTTGGCAAATTTTACACTATTTTCAGTAAATTCCAGTTTAAAAACAAACTCTGTTGTAGTCCTTCCATCCACTAAAGGAACCTTCCCTCTGTTCACTAATAATGCACCCAGGTTTCTCTTATATAACACTTGCCCTCCATTTTGAATCTGTCGTCACTGAAGAATATCAGTGTTTTTTCCTTTTTCTCTGCTAATAAACCATAACCAAGAATGCTTAAACATGTCCCAATAATTGAAGTAGGCCTAAAATGCACCAATACTGCAACTTCCAGCATTTTGACACATGTTTCAGGCCCCTTCTGATCCTAAATCAACCATACTTCATTAGCATGTCTTCCATTCCATCTATTGCTATGAAGAAACAGCCAGTAAACCCATGGAAACCACCCTAAAATCCACCCCAAAGTATTTTAACCCAAACACAGGGTCACAGGTTTGCTGTTCCATCATGCACTGCATAGGTCAGGATTCCTTTTTAATACCATACACACCAACTGCTCAGACACATTCTCTCATGTCTGGACCAAAATTTGCTACTCACAGCAAATTTGAGGGTGCTATGAATATTGCATACAGGCCTCCCTCAACATTCCCGAGGCTTAGGGGATCAAGAGCCTCGCGAATGTTGAAAAATCGCGAATGTTTGGTGCCCCAATATATTGCAGGGAAATCTAATACTGCTTCCTTAACCTGTTGAACCATGAACATTCATAAAACACATGAGAACATCATAAAATATATGTATTGTATATACATACATGCTCCTCCCACTCATATATTTGTCCAATTCTCATCCTCATATCTGACATAGACAAGGATGTCAGCCACAGCACTGTGTCTTCCTTTGCAGATGACACCCAAATCTGCATGACAGTGTTTTCCATTGCAGACACTGCAAGGCTCCAGGTGGACATCAACCAAATCTTTCAATGGGCTGCAGAAAACAATATGAAGTTCAACGATGAGAAATTTCAATTACTCCGATATGGTAAACATGAGGAAATTAAAACTTCATCAGAGTACAAAATAAATTCCAGCCACAAAATAGAGCGAAAAACCAATGTCAAAGACCTGGGAGTGATCATGTCGGAGGATCTCACCTTCAAGGACCATAACATTGTATCAATCGCATCTGCTAGAAAAATGACAGGATGGATAATGAGAACCTTCAAAACTAGGGATGCCAAGCCCATGATAACACTCTTCAGGTCGCTTGTTCTATCTAGGCTGGAACATTGCTGCACACTAACAGCACCTTTCAAGGCAGGTGAAATTGCTGACCTAGAAAATGTACAGAGAACCTTCACGGCACGCATAACGGAGATAAAACACCTCAATTACTGGGAGCACTTGAAGTTCCTGAACCTGTGCTTCCTGGAACGCAGGTGGGAGAGATACATGATTATATACACCTGGAAAATCCTAGAGGGACTAATACCGAACTTGCACACGAAAATCGGTCACTACGAATGCAAAAGACTCGGCAGATGATGCAACATCCCCCCAATGAAAACCAGGGGTATCACTAGCACATTAAGAGACAACACAATAAGTGTCAGGGGCCCGAGACTGTTCAACTGCCTCCCAGCATACATAAGGGGGATTACCAGTAGACCCCTGGCTGTCTTCAAGCAGGCACTGGACAAGCACCTAAAGTCGGTACCTGACCAGCCAGGCTGTGGCTCGTACGTTGGATTGTGTGCAACCAGTAGTAACAGCCTGGATGATCAGACTGATCCACCATGAGGCCTGGTCATAGAGGGGGCCGCGGGGGCGTTGACCCCCGGAACTCTCTCCAGGTAAACTCCAGGTTAAAGCTACCCAAGGTCCTATCGAAGCTCAACTCTTGGGTAGTTTCAAATTTAGGTTGGATAAATACATGAGTGAGAGGGGTTGGATTTGAATGGGATTTGCATGTGAGTAAATAGAATTTTTTTTTTTTTTTCAACAAGTCGGCCGTCTCCCACCGAGGCAGGGTGACCCAAAAGAGAAAGAAAATCCCCAAAAAGAAAATACTTTCATCATCATTCAACACTTTCACCACACTCACACATTATCACTGCTTTTGCAGAGGTGCTCAGAATACAACAGTTTAGAAGCATATACGTATAAAGATACACAACATATCCCTCCAAACTGCCAATATCCCAAACCCCTCCTTTAAAGTGCAGGCATTGTACTTCCCATTTCCAGGACTCAAGTCCGACTATATGAAAATAACCGGTTTCCCTGAATTTTTTTTTTTTTTTTTTTTTTTTTTTTTTCAATAAGTCGGCCGTCTCCCACCGAGGCAGGGTGACCCAAAAAAGAAAGAAAATCCCCAAAAAGAAAATACTTTCATCATCATTCAACACTTTCACCACACTCGCACATTATCACTGTTTTTGCAGAGGTGCTCAGAATACAACAGTCTAGAAGCATACACATATAAAGATACACAACATATCCCTCCAAACTGCCAATATCCCAAACCCCTCCCCCAAAGCGCAGGCACAGCACCTCCCACCCCCAGGACTCAAGTCCGACTATATGAAAATAACCGGTTTCCCTGAATCCCTTCACTAAATATTACCCTGCTCACACTCCAACAGATCGTCAGGTCCCAAGTATCATTCGTCTCCATTCACTCCTATCTAACACGCTCATGCACGCTTGCTGGAAGTCCAAGCCCCTCGCCCACAAAACCTCCTTTACCCCCTCTTTCCAACCCTTTCGAGGACGACCCCTACCCCTCTTTCCTTCCCCTATAGATTTATATGCTTTCCATGTCATTCTACTTTGATCCATTCTCTCTAATAGAATTATCAAAGCTTATTGCTTGGGTAGCATTGAAAATTGAGTTGGGAAAATATTCTGCTGGTGTGATGGATTTTGAATGACCTGCTTAGTATGGGCTGTCATGCCTACTGCAGTGTTCCTCCTTTCTTATGTTAATATGTTCTTATAACCATACTAGACAGACTGTTCCACTCATCAACCTAAGAATATAAGAAAGGAGGAACACTGCAGTAGGCCTGTTGGCCTATACTTGGCAGGTCCTTCACATAACCACCCCACTAATAGAATAAACGCTACCCAAGCAATAAGCTTTGATAATTCTATTTACTCACGTCCAAATCCCACTCAAATCCAACCCCTCTCACTCGTGTATTTATCCAACCTAAATTTGAAACTACCCAAGGTTTTAGCATAGATAGGACCTTGGGTAAAGGGATGGGGACTGTAGTGGCAAGCTTCCTTGTGAAGAACATTGTGATGGGCAACTGAGACTGTTTCTTCATATCTACAAAGTTTTGTAGGGAATTATGCCTCTATCAGTGTCGTTCATCAACTTCAAAGTCCTCAACATAAATATGATTTGGCGGTTGAGAATTCGTGAATGTGTGAAGCCCGCGAAAGTTGAAAACGGGAATGTTCAGGGAGATCTGTACTACCACTTAATGGATGTTGATCACTGTGACAAATAAGTATGCAATGGACAGCTTAAGGTGAGGAGTTTATATGTAATAAAAAAAATTATCACTGTATGTATTGAAAGGTTATCAAGTTGGAACTTATGTATCTTGCAATAAGCTTAAAGTGCCATAGACCTTTTATTGTGTAACACCGTAATATGTTACCCAACAGAGAATAGCCGAGCTGGACTCACAGGTGGTGGATTTCATGGCTCATCTAGAAGCACTTTCCACTGTCAACAGTAACCCAGAGCTTCAAGGTGGAAAGCTTTACATTCCCTCGGATTCCTCCAAATCTCACGGGGCGAGGCGGAAGCACCGTAAATAAACTCTGAACTTCATAAGACAGTAGACAGAGTAACTATGTTGATATAAAAACAATGCTATATATTTATTTTGCATGCCTTACAAGGAAGATATGTTTTTTATGCCCTGTGTTTGTACGAGAAACAAGAAAGAGCGGGTATTAATAAAATAACAAATACAAGCCAAATATCTTGTTTTTAAATAGCCAGTGGTAAAAAAGACAAATATCTTATTTAAATATACTAGTCATTCTAATTTTTTAATGCATTGATGGCAGGTGTTTTAATTTATTGTCTTAGGCTTGAAGAAAATAATTGTCAGTATGATAATCTATTCAAGAACATTTTTTTGTCTTGTTCATAGTGTGTGTGTGTTCTTACTGCTCATCTAAGAATAACTTGCATTCTTAGAAAAACAGGAAGTAAAAATACAAATATAGGGCACAACATCTGGCTGTGACTGTGGCTACAAATAGACAAAATCTTTTTCTTTCAACAAACTGGCCATAACCCACTGAGGGAGGGTGGCCCAAAAAGAAAAACAAAAGTTTCTCTTCTTAACTTTAGTTATGTATACAGGAGAAGGGGTTACAAGCCCCTTGCTCCCAGATAGTTAAAATACTTCATAAATTATGCTCCCACTAAGAAATATAACATTATAGATTATGCTCCCACTATGAAATAATACATTACAGATTATACTCCCATTATGAACCAAATAACATTATACATTATGCTGTTAATAATACATTATACTGTTAAATAAATTATGGATTATGCTCCTACTGTGGAATAGTACATTATAGGTTATGCTCCCACTATGATTGCTATTATATAAATAATGCTTCTATTGTGCAGTGTTGCATTATACATTATGCATACTCCTGTTTGTTAATAAGACACAACATGCAGCTTGTGACATTTTATTATGAAGAAGTTTCGTCCACAAGGGACCTCATCAATCATCACAAATGTTTTCTCAATATAATACCATAAACATATTTTTTTTTTTTAACAAGTCGCCTGTCTCCCACTGAGGCAGGGTGACCCAAAAAGAAAGAAAATCCCCAAAAAGAAAATACTTTAATCATCATTCAACACTTTCACCTCATTCACACATAATCACTGTTTTTGCAGAGGTGCTCAGAATACAACAGTTTAGAAGCATATACGTATAAAGATACACAACATATCCCTCCAAACTGCCAATATCCCAAACCCCTCCTTTAAAGTGCAGGCATTGTACTTCCCATTTCTGGGACTCAAGACCAGCTATATAAAAATAACCAGTTTTCCGGAATCCCTTCACTAAATATTACCCTGCTCACACTCCAACAGATCGTCAGGTCCCAAATACCATTCATCTCCACTCACTTCTATCTAACACGCTCATGCACGCTTGCTGGAAGTCCAAGCCCCTCGCCCACAAAACCTCCTTTACCTCCTCCCTCCAACCTTTTCAGCACTCTGACTAATACTTTTATTAGCTCCACACCTTCTCCTACTTTCCACACTCCGAATTTTCTGCATAATAGTATTTACACCACACATTGCCCTTAGACAGGACATCACTGCTTCCAACCATCTCCTTGCTGCAGCATTTACAACCCAAGCTTCACACCCATATAAGAGTGTTGGTACCACTATACTTCCATACATTCCCTTCTTTGCCTCCATAGATAACGTTTTTTTGTCTCCACATATACCTCAACGCACCACTCACCTTTTTTTCCTTCATCAATTCTATGATTAACCTCATCCTTTATTATTCCATCTGCTGATATGTCAACTCCCAAATATCTGAAAGCATTCACTTCTTCCATACTCCTCCTCTCCAATTTGATATCCAATTTTTCTTTATCTAAATCATTTGATACCCTCATCACCTTACTCTTTTCTATGTTCACTTTCAACTTTCTACCTTTACGCACACTCCCAAACTCCTCCACTAACCTTTGCAATTTTTTTTATAATCTCCCATAAGCACAGTATCATCAGCAAAAAGTAACTGTGTCAATTCCCATTTTGTATTTGATTCCCCATAATTTAATCCCACTCCTCTCCCAAACACCCTAGCATTTACTTCTTTTACAACTCCATCTATAAATATATTAAACAACCATGGTGACATTACACATCCCTGTCTAAGACCTAGTTTTACTGGGAAGTAGTCTCCCTCTCTTCTACACACAGTAACCTGAGCCTCACTATCCTCATAAAAACTCTTCATAGCATTTAGTAACTTATTACCTATTCCATATACTTGCAACATCTGCCACATTGCTTCCCTATCTACCCTATCATATGCCTTTTCTAAATCCATAAATGTAATGAAAACTTCCCTACCTTTATCTAAATACTGTTCACATATATGCTTCAATGTAAACACTTGATCTACACAGCCCCTACCCACTCTAAAATCTCCTTGCTCATCTGCAGTCCTACATCCTGACTTACCTCTAATTCTTTCAATAATAACCCTACCGTACACTTTTCCTGGTATAGTACTCAGTAAACTAATTCCTCTACAATTTTTACAATCTCTTTTGTCCCCCTTTCCTTTATATAAAGAAACTATACATGCTCTCTGCCAATCCCTAGGTACCTTCCCCTCGTTCATATATTTATTAAACAAAAATACCAACCACTCTAACACTATATGCCCCCCTGCTTTTAACATTTCTGTCATGATCCCATCAGTTCCAGTTGCTTTACCCATTTTCATTCTACGTAATGCCTCACGCACCTCCCCCACACTCACATCTTGCTCTTCTTCACTCCTAAAAGATGGTTCACCTCCCTTTCCAATGCATGAAATTGCCACCTCCCTTTCTTTGTTGACATTTAACCCTTTCAGGGTTTCGGCCATACTAGTACGGCTTACGCGCAGGGGTTCTTGACGTACTAGTACGCATAAATTCTAGCGCCGTCAAATATCGCGGCAAAAGGCTGGAAGGCGTAGATGTGAGAGAATGGGTCTGTGTGGTGGGTGTGCGTGGTAGAAAAAAAATCTGGGACCCAGTGGTGCATTGTGGGAACGCCATCTTAGTAAACAATGTCCACCATGCCTCGTGGTAAGAAGTTCCTCACTCCTCGGCAAATTGTGACACTTTTGTTCCCCAGTTACAGTTCTAATACAGATGGAAGTGCCAGTGAAGATGAGTTTCAAGGTTTTGGGGAGGTTTTGACCGAAACTAATGACCCTAATATCGGAAATAGTGAGGAAAACCCAGATGACCCTCAGCCTTCCACCTCTGGTGCTGGGCCGTCTTGTTCACGTTCAGTTGTATCAGAATCAAAGAGGAAATGCCTATTTTCCCAAATCCCAGACTCAGATGTGAGCATTTGTAATGATAGTGATAGTGTTTATGAACTACAAGCTCTTCAAACTAGTTCCAGTAGTGATAGTGAAGTGCAGTATTTCCCAGTGAAGCATCAGTATATACGACGATATATGCACTCTGGTAGTGTGCCATATGCTATTCCAAGGGGAAGGAGTACATCTAGGAGTACATCCCGTGGCTGTATAACAGGAACTGACAGTGAAAGTGACGATGATACTGTTGCATTTGGGATGGAAAATGTGCATGGTGGTGGTAGTGCCGGACGTGAGGCACCAGCAGTGGCCCATGCTGCCACCCACGCCGCTGCCTCAGCTGATCTACAACAAAGGCCACCATCCCCCACCCACCCACCACACCAGCCTCCACAACCACAACCTCCACAACCACAACCCCCACAATCACAACCTCCACAACCATCTGTCATTGTCCAGTACCCACCAGCAGACCACACCTGGGATTGGCAGGAAGCTGTCAATTTTGTTCCAGATCCCCACCAGTTTGATGACAGCCAAAGTGGAATACGGCCATCCTGTACACTTGGGAACAATGCCAGTGAACTGGAATGTTTCGAGTTATTCTTTGACGAACCCCTGATGGAAAGTATTGTCATGGAAAGCAACACATACTACGAGTACACCATGGCAAACACAATACTTTCACCAAAATCACGTCTACACCAGTGAAAGGAGACAACTGTGGCTGAGATGTATCTTTTCTTTGCCACAATACAATGCTGTGCCACATGTGTATAAGCACAGTGTGAAATCATACTGGTCAACAGACCGCCTGGTTGCAACCCCAGGTTTCAGTGATATAATGCCAGTGAATCGATTTGTGCTAATGTTATGTATGCTTCACTTCTCAGACAAAACCAGGCCTGACAGAAACAACAGGTTATATAAGATTAGGCATGTGTTTGTGTATCTGAAAGAGAAATTCAATATGTATTTTTATCCCTTCAGGAAGCTTGTAAGTGACGAATCTCTGATTCTGTTCAAAGGCAGACTCTCTTTCAAGCAGTACATACCAAGCAAGAAGAAACACTTTGGTATAAAGTTGTTTGTGCTTTGTGATTGTTACAGTGGTCTTGTATTGGATGTTATTGTGTACACTGGAAGTTATACATTGCAAAATACCAGGAAGTTATTGGGCATCTCTGGTGATGTGGTTAGAACAATGATAGGTAAGGGGCATATATTGTATACAGATAACTGGTACACAAACCCCTTACTCAGTGATTTTTTGCGAGTGAACATGACAGATGTGTGTGGCACAGTGTGTGCAAATCAGAAACATATGCCCAGGTTTGACGCTGGCACACGTAGAGGTGAGGTGCAGGCGTTTGCTGCCAATGACATCATGGCATTTCGGTGGCATGACAAACGAGATGTCACACTATTGTCATCAGTTCACCCTAATGAAATGGCAGACACTGGCAGGCAGCATAGAGAGAGCAATGAACCCATTCTAAAACCTGCAGCTGTGATTGATTACACCTTCAATATGCATTCAGTGAACAAATGTGACATGCAGATTGGGTTTGCTGATTGTGTTCGCAAGAGTTATAAGTGGTACATAAAACTCTTTTTCCATCTTCTTGACATTTCCATGCTGAATGCTTATAATATGTTTAAGATGAGGACCAGAAACAAACCACCATACTGCGAATTCTGTTTGTCTGTCATCTGACAAATAGTATTAAAGTACCAAGGAACAACAACTGCAATAGACCACCCACCAAATTTTCAAAAACTTCCTTCTCGTTTGAAGCATGGTGATCACTTCCTGGTAAAACTGCCTGCTACTGCTTTCAAGAAAAAGGCTCAGAAGAGGTGTTACGTGTGTGCACATACAAGAAAACGCCCACAACAACGCAGAGACACTTGTTTTATGTGTGAGGAGTGTAAAACACCACTGTGCATGACACCATGTTTCAAAGACTTCCACAGGCTGCAGAACTTCTAGAAACATTCCCTGTGACTGTATATGTGTATATAAAATATAGAAAAATAGTAATAAACAACATTTCATATTGTTTGTTTGTGTAAATATTTTTTGTAAACAAAACAATGATAACAGTGTTTATGCCTTTATTGTGTAGTATTAAAAAAGAAATAACTTACAAAATACTGATCATACTGGTCTCACAGGCCATAAAAGTTACTTGGAAAAAGAAAAATTAAAAAATAATAGAAATTAGTACATAAGAAAGTACATAATAGTATTCCGGGTGACGGCAGTCGGCGATGTTGCCACATGGTGCCCCATTTTCGTCAAGTTCACGCCTCCATATCTCGGTAAGTACTGATGGTAAAAAATTTTTGTTTAGCCTATAATGTTTAGAAAAATAAACTCTATTTTTCATAAAAAATAATTTTTTTTTTTTTTTTTTTTTTTGAAATTTGGCCGACCCTGAGAACAAGTCTCTGACAGGGCCTGTCGACCCTGGAAGGGTTAAAAGTTCCTCAAAATATTCTCGCCATTTACCCAATACCTCCATCTCCTCATCTACTAACTCCCCTACTCTGTTTTTAACTGACAAATCCATTCGTTTCCTAGGCTTTCTTAACTTGTTTATCTCACTCAAAAAAATTTTCTTGTTTACATCAAAATTTCTTGACAGTGCCTCTCCCACTCTATCATCTGCTCTCCTTTTGCACTCTCTCATCACTCTCTTCACCTTTCTTTTACTCTCCATATACTCTGCTCTTCTTATAACACTTCTGCTTTGTAAAATCCTCTCATAAGCTACCTTTTTCTCTTGTATCACACCCTTTACTTCATCATTCCACCAATCTTTCCTCCTGCACCCACCCTCTTATAGCCACAAACTTCTGCCCCTCATTCTAATACTGCATTTTTAAAACTATTCCATCTCTCTTCAACCCCTTCCCCCCCACTACTCATACTTGCACTATCCCATCTTTCTGCAATAGCTGCTTATACTATCTCACCCGAACTTCCTCCTTCCTTAGTTTATACACTTTCACCTCTCTCTTACTTGCTGTTGCCATTTTCCTCTTGTCCCATCTACCTCTTTCTCTAACTGTAGCTACAACTAAATAATGATCCAATGTATCAGTTGCCCCTCTTTAAACATGTACATCCTGGAGCCTACCCATCAACCTTTTATCCACCAATACATAATCTAACAAACTACTTTTATTATGTACTATATCATACCTTGTATATTTATTTATCCTCAATTTTCTTAAAATATGTATTACTTATTACCAAACCTCTTTCTACACATAGCTCAATTAAAGGCTCCCCTTTTTCATTTACCCCTGTCACCTCAAATTTACTTACTACTCCCTCCACAACATTTTTACCCACTTTTGCATTGAAATCCCCACCCACAAGTACTAAACAAGTAATAAACAACATCTTTCTTTCTTTCAACACACCGGCCGTATCCCACTCCTACTACCTAATAAACAACATGTTTTGTCTTATTTACTTACGTGATGGAAAATTAAACCATTGTCACACACACACACTCCTGTTTAGATGAAAAATTTTGAATTAGATATTTTCCTATTTGAAATTCCAAATTCATAATTTTCCTTAGAAACTTAATAGTTTCAAGGATAATTCTAAGTTCAAAAACTTCCAAACAATATTATTGTACAGTACAAGTCAACAAAAATTTTCATTTAGAGCAGTATAGCTTTTTTTAAGATTTAAGCATATAGGTAAAGTCATGTTTCATATTATGATTAACTGTACAGAAATATGCTTTGTAAATATATTTATATATGTAGTGATATGCTTATTGTAAAAAATCCCATAGGATTGTATTATCTGTAATGTCTTTTAAAAAGGCTCTTTACAGGTTGGATTTAACATCTTTTGAGTTATTATATTTACTCAGTATAGTGCTTTTCATATAAAAACAAAATGGTGACAAACCGTTTTTGTTATTATTTCTTATGAAAGTGGAATATAATAGTCATTAGAAATACAATACAGCCTCTCCTCACTTAACGATGGGGTTCTGTCCTACGAGTAGGTCGGTAAGTGAATTGGTTGTTAACCGTAAACGGTCCAAACGTATATATATCTTACCGCTAGTGCCCCAAACGTATATCTTACCACTAGCACCCTCAAGCGTATATATATGTTTTATTTTTCCTGCCACCAAATTTGGCACGATTTGCCTGAGATGCCTGGTCAGTATAGAATGGGTCTTAACACTTGGTGTGCACCATATTAAAAAAATCTGGGACCACTTAGTACCTTGTGGGAGTGTCAGTTAAAATGAGCCCCAGCTAGAGCAAACAGTGTGGCAGACACCAAGGATTCATTGATGTAATGTCATAAACACTCCCCATTTAAGAGGAAAGTGATGTTGACCCCAAGTTTAGGGGCTGTCTGTCTGTCTATGTCTACCTGTCTCTGCCTGTCTCTTCTTATCTGTCTCACAGGTATACATAAATACAGTTATACATAGTGTAAATTACCTAGGATAACCTAAAAATCCGAAGTGCTAAACTGTGCTTGTAGGTGTAATGCATAAGAATACCTGTTGGTTCATAGTGGCTCTCTCTGAGACAGAGAGACAGACAGATAAGCAGAGACAGAGATGCCTACACATCAAATGTCATCCCTTATCTCATCTTATCTCTGCACCCTAGCAGGTGCCCATCAAATGTCATCCCTTATCTCATCTTATCTCTGCATCACTGCCCTCTGCATGCTTGTCACTGACATCATGCTGCTTCTTCTTTCTTCTTCCTTCTTCTTCCATCTTCTTCTTCCTTCTTCTTCTTCCTTCTTCTTCTTCCTTCTTCTTCTTCTATACTCCAGTGTATCCAAAACATTGCTGGGACTTATAAATACAGTGGACCCCCGGTTAACGATATTTTTTCACTCCAGAAGTATGTTCAGGTGCCAGTACTGACCGAATTTGTTCCCATAAGGAATATTGTGAAGTAGATTAGTCCATTTCAGACCCCCAAACATACACGTACAAACGCACTTACATAAATACACTTACATAATTGGTCGCATTCGGAGGTGATCGTTATGCGGGGGTCCACTGTACTTTGTATATATTCCTAGACAATAGTAAATGACCAAGGCAGGTGTAAATGTCCACCTGTCAATGTGTTTATTACAATTTGAGTACAATTTCAGTACCTAATACATGTATTAGTGTCAGAACAAAGATTGGTTATGAAATGACAAGAACTACTATAAATTGTAATTATCAGAACAAAAAAATTATATAAAATAATATAAAAAAGAGGAAAAAAGTATATAGGCAACACTTCTGCAAGCGGCAGGACTTGATGTTGCCATCAGGTGAGTATTAAGTGCCAACTTTGCAGCCTCATATCTCAGTAAATACTGACCTTATTTTTTTATTATTTTAATCCTATAACACTTAGAAAAATTTTCTCTTTATTTCAGTAAAAAAAAAAAAAAAAAAAAAGATATTTTTATTTTTTAAAATATTCAGGGCACTGGGCGAGAGAACGTATATATACATTTGGACCATTTAGGGGTTAAGCAAGGAGCATACTATTCTGGTAGTGGGTTTGTGCCAACCATCTTTAGATTTTTTTTTTTTTTTTTTTTTTGATGGGCACCCTAGCAGGTACCCATCAAATGTCATCCCTTATCTCATCTTATCTCTGCATCACTGCCCTCCACATGCTTGTCACTGACATCATGCTGCTTCTTCTTTCTTCTTCCATCTTCTTCCTTCTTCCATCTTCTTCTTCTTCTATACTCCAATGTATCCAAAACATTGCTGGGACCTATAAATACTTTGTATATATTTCTAGACAATAATAAATGACCAAGGCAGGTGTAAATGTCCACCTGTCAATGTGTTTGTGACAATTTGAGTACAATTTCAGTACTTAATATTAGTGTCAGAACAAAGATTGGTTATGAAATGACAAGAACTACAATAAATTGTAATTATCAGAACATAAAAATTATATAAAATAATATAAAAAAGAGGAAAAAAGTATATTGGCAGCACTTCTGCAAGCGGCAGGACTTGATGTTGCCATCAGGTGAGTATTAAGTGCCAACTTTGCAGCCTCATATCTCAGTAAATACTGACCTTATTTTTTTATTATTTTAATCCTATAACACTTAGAAAAATTTTCTCTTTATTTCAGTAAAAAAAAAAACTATTTTTTTTATTTTTTAAAATATTCAGGGCACTGGGCGAGAGAAGGTATATATACGTTTGGACCATTTAGGGGTTAAGCAAGGAGCATACTATTCTGGTAGTGGGTTTGTGCCAACCATCTTTAGATATTTTTTTAATGTCACCTTTGCACCATTTATAACATTTCTGGTATGTTTTTAAATGTTTATACAGTAGTGTACTGTATACTGTAATAAACAGAATAGAGGAAATCAGCTTTAATATACATTATTTAGGTTAGCATACTAGTTGGAGAGCTGGTTGTAATCTGAGTGGTCGGTAAACGAGTGCGTCGGTAAATGAGGAGAGGCTGTGTGTGTATATGTATGTTTATATACAGTGGACCCTTGGGTGACAATGTCATCAGATAACGAAAAAATCGGAGACACGTTTTTGCGTCAAAATATTGGCTCGGTTACCAGAAAAGAACTTGGTTAAGGACATTCGTTCCGAACATGTCAGCGTGGCGTAAGTGGCCCAGACACTATGTACAGCCAGTGTGCCATTGTTTACAAGCCAGCGAGGACGATTCCATGCGTACATGCGATATATTTTGTATTCCATTGTTTTTAGTGCTTGTAACTGCTAAATAAGCCACCATAGGCCCAAAGAAAGCTTCTAGTGCCAGCCTGTGGTAAAGAGGGTGAGAAACACTATAGAATTCAAGAAAGAGTTTGTAGAAAGATACAAAAGTGGTGGTGGTAGAGGGTGGTAGTGATGGTGGTAGAGGGTGGTAGTATGGGCCAACAGGTTTGTTGCAGTGTTCCTGCTTTCTTATGTACACCAGCGAGGGTACTTCCTATACACCAGCCAGGGAACTTCCCCACATACCAGCCAGGGTACTTCCCCACACATTAGCCAGGGAACTTCCCCATATACCAGCCAGGGTACTTCCCCACATACCAGCCAGGGTACTTCCCACACACCAGCCAGGGAACTTCCCCACATACCAGCCAGGGTACTTCCCCACATACCAGACAGGGTACTTCCCCACATACCAGCCAGGGTACTTCCCCATATACCAGACAGGGTACTTCCCCACATACCAGACAGGGTACTTCCCCACACACACGATTTGATTTGATTGGGACTTGCGCATGAGTGAATAGAATTTTTTTATTATTATTATCACACTGGCCGATTCCCACCAAGGCAGGGTGGCCCGAAAAAGAAAAACTTTCACCATCATTCACTCCATCACTGTCTTGCCAGAAGGGTGCTTTACACTACAGTTTTTAAACTGCAACATTAACACCCCTCCTTCAGAGTGCAGGCACTGTACTTCCCATCTCCAGGACTCAAGTCCGGCCTGCCGGTTTCCCTGAATCCCTTCATAAATGTTACTTTGCTCACACTCCAACAGCACGTCAAGTATTAAAAACCATTTGTCTCCATTCACTCCTATCAAACACGCTCACGCATGCCTGCTGGAAGTCCAAGCCCCTCGCACACAAAACCTCCTTTACCCCTTCCCTCCAACCCTTCCTAGGCCGACCCCTACCCCGCCTTCCTTCCACTACAGACTGATACACTCTTGAAGTCATTCTGTTTCGCTCCATTCTCTCTACATGTCCGAACCACCTCAACAACCCTTCCTCAGCCCTCTGGACAACAGTTTTGGTAATCCCGCACCTCCTCCTAACTTCCAAACTACGAATTCTCTGCATTATATTCACACCACACATTGCCCTCAGACATGACATCTCCACTGCCTCCAGCCTTCTCCTCGCTGCAACATTCATCACCCACGCTTCACACCCATATAAGAGCGTTGGTAAAACTATACTCTCATACATTCCCCTCTTTGCCTCCAAGGACAAAGTTCTTTGTCTCCACAGACTCCTAAGTGCACCACTCACTCTTTTTCCCTCATCAATTCTATGATTCACCTCATCTTTCATAGACCCATCCGCTGACACGTCCACTCCCAAATATCTGAATACATTCACCTCCTCCATACTCTCTCCCTCCAATCTGATATTCAATCTTTCATCACCTAATCTTTTTGTTATCCTCATAACCTTACTCTTTCCTGTATTCACCTTTAATTTTCTTCTTTTGCACACCCTACCAAATTCATCCACCAATCTCTGCAGCTTCTCTTCAGAATTATCAAAGCTTATTGCTTGGGAAACATTGAAAATTGGGTTGGGCAAATATGATTGTTAGTGGGATGGTTTGTGAAGGACCTGCCTAATATGGGCCAACAGGCCTGCTGCAGTGTTCCTGCTTTCTTATGTGCAAACATTTATGGATAAACATCACCCTGACACAGTTGTTGCAGGCCGTGCTAGCAGCATCTACAATGACAATGTTGTGTCCCATTTTAGGGAAATCTTAAAGGGACACCAGAAACAGAGCTCTCTGGACAGGTTTTTGGTGCAACAGGGGTCCAGTGACTTTCAAGCTGGTCCTAGTGGCATTAAAACACAAAGAAGGGAGGTAACCCCGGAAATCTTTATGGAAGGGGATTCCTCTTCCAAACAATTGTAAACTCCTCCATCCTCCACCCTCCTCCCATCTCATCACTCATCAGTACATCTTCAATAAAGGTAAGTGTTATTTCAGTATTGTTTATTCTGCATGTCTCATTGTTTTCTGTGTAGAGAAATGTATATTTCATGTAAAAAAATTATTTTGTTTAATACTTTTGGGTGTCTGGAATGGATTAATTGGCTTTCCATTATTTCTTATTGGGAAAATTAATTTGGATAACGAAAAAAATTGGTTGAAGACGACCTCTCTGGAATTTATTAGTGTCGTTACCCAAGGGTCCACTGTATATATATATATATATATACATACGTATACAAGGTAGACCATCAATTAACTCAGGTTCCTTAACACATTTTTCTCCATTACACTGTTGCAAAATTGTGGCAAATTTTCGACTAACACTCCGTAAAATTCAACTACCATGGTACCACTTCTGGGGAAAAAATTTGGAGAGCTGGGAGCTGGAACAGCATTCGTGGTCAGCCTGCTTGTGGGTCAGTCCACTGTCTTTGTGGGGGAGGCTTGGCTTCCTTCCCTGCCTCCTACCTCCCATCTGTCATTGGTCTGTACATATGTGTCCAATACGATTCTCAGATCTGTGTTTGTGATTTCTGCATGCCAGTCAGTACTTACATTGTTTACATATGTTGCTATGTATGATAATTTATGTCTCTATGTTTATTCGCATGTTTACCTGAATAAACTGTCTGGACCGACTTGCTTGACTGACTTACTGATTGGACTGACTTGTCTACTGACTTGACTGACTGGACTGACTTGTCTGATTGTACAGACCTGACTTAATGACTAGACTGATATGACTGATTGTATGGACCTGACTTACTGACTTGACTGACTGACTTGACTACCATCCACCTCAGCCCAGTAGGGCCACAGCATGCCACTCCACTTCCTTCACAGTCATTGACAAACACCAGCAACCACCTGGAGTTTGCCTGGAGAGGGTTTTGGGGGTCAATGCCCCCGTGGCCCTGTCTGACACCAGGCCTCATGGTGGATCAGGGTCTGATCAACCAGGCTGTTACTGCTGGCCACACGCAAGCTGACGTATGAACCACAGCCCGGTTGGTCAGGTACTGACCTTAGGTGCCTGTCCAGTGCCTTCTTGAAGACAGCCAGGGGTATATTGGTAATCCCCCTTATGTGTGCTGGGAGGCAATTGAACAGTCTTGGGCCCTGGACACTTATTATGTTGTCTCTCAGTGTACTCGTGGCACCCCTGCTTTTCATCAGGGAAATGTTGCATTTCCTGCCGAGTCTTTTGCTTTCATATGGAGTGATTTTCATGTGCAAATTTGGTACCAATCCCTTCAGGAACTTCCAAGTGAATATTACCATGTATCTCTCTTGCCTGCATTCGAGGGAATACAGATCAAGGACCTTCAACTGTTCCCAGTAGTTTAGGTGCCTTACCGCACTTATGTGTGCAGTGAAAGTTCTTTGTACACTCTCCAGGTCTGCAATGTCGCCAGCCTTGAAGGGGGCAGTTAGTGTACAGCAGTATTCCAGCCTAGAGAGCACAAGCGATTTGAAGAGAATCATCATGGGCTTGGCGTCCCTAGTTTTGAAGGTTCGCATTATCAATCTTATCATTTTCCTAGCAGATGAGGTAGATACATTGTTGTGGTCTTTGAAGGCGAGATTCTCTGACATTATCACTCCCAGGTCCTTCACATTACTTTTCCACTCTATTGTATAGTTAGAACTTGTGGTATACCCTGACACATTTTTAATTTCTTCAAGTTTTCCATATCTGAGTAGTTGAAATTTCTCCTTGTTGAACTTCGTATTGTTTTGAGTGGCCCATTCGAAGATTTGGTTGATGTCCGCTTGGAGTCTCGCAGTGTCTTTGATGGAGGTCACTGCCATGGTGATCTGGGAGTCATCCACAAAGGAAGACACAGAGCTATGGCTTACATCTCTCTGTGTCAGAAATGAGGATGAGGAATTGAATGGGAGCGAGTACTGTGCCTTGTGGAACAGAGCTTTTTACCATGGCTGCCTGGGACTTTACTCTGTTTACTATTACTCTTTGTGTTCTATTTGTCAGCAAGTTGTAGATCCATTTACCAACTTTTCCCGTTATTCCTTTATCCCGCATTTTGTGTGCTATTACACCATGGTCACACTTGTCGAAAGCTTTTGCAAAATCTGTGTATACTACATCTGTATTTTGTTTATCCTCTACAGCATCCAGGACCTTGTCATAGTGGTCCAGTAGCTGGGACAGGCAGGAGCGACCTGCTCTAAACCCATGTTGCCCTGGGTTGTGTAACTGATGGATATCTAGGTGGTTGGCTATCTCGCTTCTTAGAACCCTCTCCAAGATTTTTATGATATGGGATGTTAGTGCTGTCGGTCTGTAGTTCTTTGCAATTGCTTTACTGCCACCTTTGTGGAGTGGGGCTATGTCTGTTTTTAGTGTGTGTGGAATGACCCCTGTGTCCATGCTCCCTCTCCATAAAATGCTGAAGGCACGCAATAGGGACTTCTTGCAGTTCTTGATGAACACGGAATTCCACGAGTCGGCCTGGGGCAGAGTGCATGGGCATGTCATTAATTGTCTCTTCAAAATCTTGTGGAGTTATAACAATATCCGAGAGTTTGGGATGACCAAATTTTGGGTTTCGTTCATAAAGAATTCATTTAGATTGTCGACCCTTAGAGTGGGCAGTGGATCACTGAACATTGAGTCATACTGGGACTTTAGTATCTTAATCATTTCTTGGCTATCATCTGTGTATGTCCCATCCTGCCTAAGTAGGGGTCCAATACTGGATGTTGTCTTTCCCTTAGAGTTGGCATAAGAGAAGAAGTATTTTTTTTTTTTCAATTTCCTTTATGGCTTTTAGTTCTTCCTGTGATTTTTGTCTCCTTTAAGATTCCTTCAGCTTAAGTTCGATATTTGCAATTTCATTGACTAGTGCTTCCCTTCATATTTCAGGTATATTGACCCCACTCAGCAGCTCTGTGACTCTTCGCCTTCGTCTGTATAGGGAACGTCTCTCTTTTTCTAGTTTACATCTTCTCCTTTTCTTAATGGAATTTGTCTTGAGCAGGTCTCAAGAACCACAGAATTCATTTTTTCAAGGCAGATGTTCGGGTCCATGTTGTTTAGGATATCTTCCCAGCTTGTTTCATTTAGGACATGGTTTACTTGATCCCATTGTATGTTTTTTGTTATTGAAATTGAATTTGATGAGGAAACCTTCATGACTGCTTACATTTTGCTGGTCTGGACCCCTGTGCATACATGTCTGTACCTATTATGTTGTGATCTGAGTGAATTGTCTTTGATACAGTTATATTACATATCAATTATCATTGTTAGTGAAGATGAGGTCCAGCGTATTTTCTAGTCTTGTAGGCTCTACTATTTGCTGGTTTAAGGTGAATTTGTTGCAGAGATTTAATAGTTCGTCTGTGTGTGAATTTTCATCGAGCTGCCTCCCAGGGTGATCTCTGCTAAAACATTGTTTGCTATACTCCATTTTAGGTGTCTCAGGTTGAAATCTCCTAATAGTAAGATGTTTGGGGCAGGAATTGGGAGATTTTCCAGACAGTGGTCAATTTTCTCAAGCTGCTCCTGGAATTGCTGGGAAGTTGCATCTGGAGGCTTGTACACTTCCACAATGGCAAGGTTTTGGTTTTCGATCTTTACCACCAAAACTTCAACTACATCATTTGAAGTGTTTAGTAGTTCTGTGCAAATGAGCGACTCTGTGGCATACAGGCCAACCTTTCCTTGTTGCCTGTTTAGTCTGTTGCATCGGAATAGGTTATAACCTGGGATCAACTATCAAATGGAGTTAAGCACCCTCAGGAGCACTTTCCTCCAGGACAACACTAGCACCCTCAGCACTGTCCTCCAGGACAGCACTATCCCCCCTCAGGAGCACTGTCTAAGACAGCCCCGTCCCTACCACTCATCTTTTTTTCCCAGCTGTCATACCATGCTGACATGTCTTTCAAGAAGGATGCTTTATTGGTGTTCTTGTATTGTAATATAGATGTCATTTCCTCATACAGGTGTATCTCGTTTGGGCAAACCCAAAAACATCTCTCTGAGTTTATGTCAAGTGTGGTCACTAGTTTAACCCTTTCAGGGTCCATCCCGTAGATTTACAGCTTTACGTTCAGGTCCAAACCGTAGATCTATGCCATGAGCTCAGCTCACTCTGATAAACTGTGAGTGGTACATTTGGGCCTAGATATGAGAGAATACATCTATGTGGTATGTGTGCACCACATAAAACAAATCCTGCAGCACACTGTGTATAATGAGAGAGAAAAAAACTGAGACCATGATTTTCTATTAAAACAGCGACTTTGCAGTGTTTTTTCGTATGTTTTTTATAGTTGTATTTGTGATTTCTTGGTCTCATTTGATAGAATGTAAGACATATTACAGAAATAGAGATGATTTTGATTGGTTTTAGCACTGGAAATGGCTTGAAACTGAGCTCAAAGTAGCAGAAATGTTAAATTTTTGATGATGTTCAAGAGTAAACAAACGAACTCACACGTCGAATACACGTCAGCTGGTGGGTCTAATATACATTCACAAATGTGGTGAAGATATTTATACAATTATTACAATATTGCATAACAGTAAATCTTCTATTTTTTGGTGTGAATACAAATTCATTATGTGAATAAAAAAACAAAATGGAATTCATTTGTAAAGCCTCAAAACGTAACTAATGAACAGAGGAAATGTTAGTTTAGTGCCAGGAATACCTACATTGTTTATTCTGGACCCTATTTTGAAATTGGAATATTTTGAACTTTGTGTTAAATTGGCCAAATTACCAATTTCCGATCACTTTATTTTGTAGTTGAAACAGTTGACTTGGTGATTTCTTGTGCTCAATCGATAGAATAGAAGTAATACTAGTGAAATAGCTAAGAATTTGGTCGACTAGAATAATGTAATTGGCCTAAAATGGGAGTCAAAGTCGGCAAAATCGCCGATTTGTAAATATCGCTGACACATCAAAATTCGCGAGAGCATAATTTCATCAATTTTCCATCAAATTTCATACTTTTTGTTTTATTACCTTCACAAAAAGATTCTCTACCATTTCATAAGAAAAAATACCAATTTTTTTTTTTTTTAAATTCTTGGACACTGGGGCACCACTTCAGATTTTGGCCTTGGACCCTGAAGGGGTTAAAATCCCTGCATATACTATGGGACCACTGACCACACAGATGGCAAGCAATCCAGGCCTGTCTTCGTCCTTTACCCTTTCTGCAAACTACACAGATCTTCATGGTAGTGGTCCTCTTACAATACTGGATAACTCTCTTAGCTAGCTAGTCTATAATTCCCCGATGCATTTAATTTTTTTTTTTTTTAACAGTTCTTCCGATATGGCTTTATTTCCAGCGAGACCATTTGAATCTGCCCGAATCCGGCTTTATTTCTACAAAAAGCATTTGAATCCACATTAATCCAGTGAAATCCGTTTGAATCCTCCCGAATCCAATGACTGCATTTGTAGCCATAAGCAGTATAAAAAGCATAATACATAATGACAATGAACAACAGTTACATTATCATTTTTATGTTTATAAGATCTCCAGTATCATTTTTATTTTTATAAGATCTGGAGACTGAAATAAAAAGTTGTTTGGCTTTTTGGGGGTCCCATACATTCTTCAGTTTCTTTAGCACAGATTTGTCTTACACTGCATTTTCAAAACGTAACTGTCGTGGTAATTGATGGTGTGTGTCTGTGTGTGTATTTTTTATTTGTTTTTTTCAACAAGTTGGCCATTTCCCACCGAGGCAGGGTGACCCAAAAAGAAAGAAAATCTCCAAAAATAAAATACTTTCATCATCATTCATCACTTTCACCTCATACGTAGTCACTGTCTTTGCAGAGGCGCTCAGATACGACAGTTCAGAAGCATATAGAAAGATATATGTATAACATATCCCTCCAAACTGCCAGTATCCCAAACCCTTCCTTTAAAGTGCAGGCATTGTACTTCCCATTTCTAGTACTGTACTCAAGTCCAGCTAAATCACCAGTTTCCCTGAATCCCTTCACTAAATATTTCCCTGCTCACACTCCAACAGCTCGTCAGGTCCCAAAAAACCATTCGTCTCCATTCACTCCTATATAACATGCTCACGCACACTTGCTGGAAGTCCAAGCCCCTCGCCCACAAAACCTCCTTTACCCCCCTCCCTCCAACCTTTTCGAGGACGACCCCTACCCCGCCTTCCTTCCCCTACAAATTTATATGCTCTCTATGTCATTCTACTTTGATCCATTCTCTAAATGACCAAACCACCTCAACAACCCCTCTTCAGCCCTCTGACTAATACTTTTATTAACTCCACACCCTCTCCTGATTTCCACACTCCAAATTCTCTTCATAATATTTACACCACACATTGCCCTTGGACAGGACATCTCCACTGCCTCCAGCCGCTTTCTTGCTGCAGCATTTACAGCCCAAGCTTCACACCCATATAAGAGTGTTGGTACTACTATACTTTCATACATTCTCTTCTTTGCCTCCATGGATAATGTTTTTTGTCTCCACAAATACCTTAACACACCACTCACCTTTTTTCCTTCATCAATTCTATGATTAACTTCATCCTCCATAAACCTATCTGTCCTGGGCATGTCATTTCTAACTTCAAAAACCTTTACACAAAAGCAGTGTTTCAAAAGTGCTTTGAAGTGACCTCAGACACTCACTTGACCCTAAGAGAGTTTTGGAAAGATCACTTCAGTATCCTCAGTTGCATAAACTTTATAGGAAAGGCTTGGGAGGGAGTGATTTGCAGGACTTTGAACTCTGCTTGGAGGAAACTGTGGCCACAATGTATAAGAGAGGGATTTTGAAGGGTTTGGGGCTAACCCTCAGGAGCCTATGCCAGTAGTGGAAGCTATTGTGTCATTGCGGAAGTCCTTGGGGTTGGAGGTTTATGGCGAGGATGTGGAAGAGTTGGTGCAGAACGACAAGGAAGAACTAACCACTGCAGCCCTGCAAGAGCTTCAGGTGCAACAGCAACAGATCACATCTCAGGAATGTTCTTCAGAGCTGGAGGAAGATGACTTCATCAAGGATTAGGGAAATGTGTTCAATGTTTACAAAGGTGCAAGCATTTATGGATGAATTTTATCCTGTCACAGAAGTTGCAAGCCGTGTTGGCAACGTGTACAATGACACTCGTGTCCCATTTTAGGGAAATCCTAAGGGCATGTGAGAAACAGCTCTCTGGACAGATATTTTGTCCGACAGGGGTCCAGTGACTCCCAAGCTGGTTCTAGTGGCATTAAAAAACTAAGAAGGGAGGTAACCCCACCAAAGGACTTAGTACTTCAAGTCTTTATGGAAGGGGATTCCCCTTCCAAACAATAAAACACCCGCATCATCTCCCCTCCTACTGTCTCATTACTCATCAACAACTCCACAATAAAGGTAAGTGGCATTTAATTATTGTTTATTTTGCATGTCCCATTCGTTTTTGTGTAGGCAAATGTATAATTCATGTAAAAAAAATTATTTTGTTTAATACGTTTGGGTGTATGAAATGGATTAATTCTATTTCCATTATATCTTATGGGGAAAATTAATTCGACTAACAGCTAGGTCTCTGGAACGGATTAATGCCATTGGTCGAGGGTCCACTGTATATATAATTTACACACACACACACACACACACACACACACACACACACACTCTCTGAGAGGAATTGACAAGGTGGACAAAGACAGGATGTTCCAGAGATGGGACACAGCAACAAGGGGACACAGTTGGAAGTTGAAGACACAGATGAATCACAGGGATGTTAGGAAGTATTTCTTCAGCCACAGAGTAGTCAGGAAGTGGAATAGTTTGGGAAGCGATATAGTGGAGGCAGGATCCATACATAGCTTTAAGCAGAGGTATGATAAAGCTCACGGTTCAGGGAGAGTGACCTAGTAGCGACCAGTGAAGAGGTGGGGCCAGGGGGGGGCATTGACCCCCAGAACTCTCTCCAGGTAAACTCCAGGTATGTAATAGAGAAGGGACACTGAAACGTGCTTTACAAGACTAAGGTTTAATTTTTGAAGTATCCCTATTGGCAATTTTGTAAGGTTCGATTTACATCCATTTTGACTAACGTCTGGTTGGTCAGAACCAAGCTCGGTCATAAGTTGGATGGTACCTGTATCTTTAAACGTGTAAGAAAAATTTCTTGAAAGGACTTAATTTTATATGAGTTCTTGCTAATTGACCAATTTTACCTATTTGGTGTGTGTTTGTGTGTGTGTGTGTGTGTGTGTGTGTGTGTGTGTGTGTGTGTGTGTGTGTGTGTGTGTGTGTGTGTGTGTGTGTGTGTGTGTGTGTGTGCACGCATGCATGCGCACAGAGAGAGAGAGAGGGGGGGGACCTAAAAAGGAATGAGCTTATCAACGACAGCCAGCAAGGTTTCAGGGACAGGAAATCCTGTGTCACAAACCTACTGGAGATCTATGACAGGTTGATAGCAGTTAGACAAGAGAGGGGTAGGTAGATTGCATTTTCTTGGACTGTAAGGTGTTTGACACAGTTCCACACAAGAGATTAGTGCAAAAGCTGGAGGACCAGGCAGGGAAGGCACTACAATGGGTCAGAGAATACCTGTCAAGAAGACAACAGCGAATCATGGTATGTGGCGAAGTGTCAGAGTGAGTGCCTGTAACGGGCAGGGTGCCACAAGGATCAGTCCTAGGACTGGTGCTGTTTCTGGTATTTGTGAACAACATGATGGAAGGAATAGACTCCATAGTGTCCCTGTTTGCAGATGTGAAGTTAGTGAGAAGAATTCAATCGGACGAGGACCAGACAGAACTACAGAGGGATCTAGTCAGGCTGCAGGCCTGGTCCAGCAAATGGCTCCTGGAGTTCAAACCCACCAAGTGCAAAGTCATGAAGATTGTGGAAGGGCAAAGAAGACCATAGATGGAGTACAATCTAGGGGCCCAGAGCCTACAAACCTCACTCAAGATAAAGGATCTTGGGGGTGAGTATAACATTGGGCACATCTCCTGAGGCGCACATCGATCAAATAACTGCTGCAGCATACGGGCGCCTGGCAAACCTAAGAACAGCATTCCGACATCTAAATAAGGAGTCATTCAGGACCCTGTACACTGTGTAAATTAGGCCCATATTGGAATATGCAGTGGTAGTTTGGAACCCCTCGCCTAGCCAAGCATGTAAGAAAACTAGAGAAAGTGCAAAGGTTTGCAACAAGACTAGTCCCAGAGCTATGGGGTATATCCTATGAGGAGAGGCTAAGGGAAATCAACATGATGACACTGGAAGACAGGAGAGAGAATGGGGGGATATGATAACGACATATAAAATACTGAGAGGAATCGACAAGGTGGACAGAGACAGGATGTTCCAGAGATGGGACACAGCAACAAGGGGTCACTGTTGGAAGTTGAAGATTCAGATGAATCACAGGGATGTTGGGAAGTATTTCTTCAGTCACAGAATCGTCAGAAAGTGGAATAGTTTGGGAAGCGATGTAGTGGAGGCAGGATCCATACATAGCTTTAAGAAGAGGTATGATAAAGCTCATGGAGCAGGAAGAGTGACCCAGTAGTGGCCAGTGAAGAGGCAGGTCCAGGAGCTGTGACTCGACCCCTGCAACCACAACTAGGTTAGTAAATATACAGTGGACCCCCGCTTAACGATCACCTCCCAATGCGACCAATTATGTAAGTGTATTTATGTAAGTGCATTTGTACGTGTATGTTTGGGGGTCTGAAATGGACTAATGTACTTCACAATATTCCTTATGGGAACAAATTCGGTCAGTACTGGCACCTGAACATACTTCTGGAATGAAAAAATATCGTTAACCGGGGGTCCACTGTATATTCTCTCTCCCCCCATCTCTTACTTTGTATATGTAAATTTTGAACATCACTTATTTTTTTCTGTATTACTGTATTTAGGTTTCTGTTATACATTTCATAAGATAGTGCTTGAACATTAGTTGTGTTTAACAGGTTTCTTACCCTCAAAGAAGGATCATTGATGGCAGTGACGAGCTCTTGATTAAAGGAATTGGACTTGTCCTTTCCTTCCTTTGATCAACCAGATAGCCTCCTCCTCATTTTCCCAGGTGCTGTATGACCCTTATGGGTTTACTGTTCTCCCATGAATGTAATAATAACTGGCCTTCTATTAATAATTTTATTTATTTATGTACAGAACAAAATTTCTTGTAGCTGAAGTACTGAGGGTTTTGCTCGATGTGTTTGAGTGTCTGAACTGAAGTAGATGTTTAATAAGTTTCTAAACATAGGTGCACTTTTTCTGCTTGTCATATTTCCATGCAGCAGAAGACCTGATCACAGTACTGTGCTAAAGTTGCTTTCTGATATTAGCTGAATAAATAAGATGTTTGAGTGTCTTAGGGTCATATGTCACCTGCAGTCATTAAATACAGAATACATGTATAAAGTTTAAATAACAATAATAATTAGCTAAATGTAGCTGGAAATGTGCCACCTTATAAGGCATTAAGAATCACAGCTTTTTAGATTTGTTTATCCCCTACATGCTGCAGCTCTATTGATGTCATCCTCGCAGTAACAAAGAGCATTTATGACTCATGAAATCGTAATAACACAATTGCAAACAAACCAGGGTATGGGCTGAATTAGAACCCATGGTGAGTGAGTGGTAAAACTCCAGGCCAGTGTATAAGCCACTGTCTAGCTGGTGCAGTGGCTTACACACTCACCTAGAGTTGTATGACTCACTTCACCCCACCTGTTTCTTTTTTTTTTTTCTAGAAAATTTACTTGTGAAAGTACAAAGCTGGTTAGGAACTATGTAAAATTGATTTCTATTGTATTAGCTCTTATCTTTGCTTGTATAGTTTTCAATTATTTGCCAATTTACTTGAGGATGAAGATTTAATATTTACATCTTCATAATGTTTTCTTGAAGTTTTAACCCCTTTAGTTTTATAGAAGAGAAACTTTATGGACATGAAATTTGTTCAGGTAAGAATGTTTATGTTATGTTATGATACATTAGTAATTCATATGAATGGCACTGCATTGAGACAGTACCAAATTGGAAAAAAAAATCTAGCATTAGCAAATTTTCATGTTATACCAGTCATGCAAAATCTTGACATGAATAATCATTAATGTTATTTTGTGTTTCCCTAACTCTCAAAGTCCAGAGTAAATTAATTGACATTATGATTTAGTTAGTTAGAAATACTGGCCATTAAATATTTTCAGTGTCATGGCATAATTGTAATCCTGTGAATGTGAGAGTTTTTCTCACTAGGATTACTAAGGTTTGGAGCCTTGGATGTGCAAAATATTTGTACTGTAATTAAAGGTCTACAAATTAAAGTGTTAATACTACTACATCAGTGGCAAAATTTCAAGTTATGTTTCCAGTTGTTTGGTTCAGGTCTGTTCTGACATTCTTCTGAAAATTCGCTAGATTGTGAGTTGCTGTTATGGTTTGCATAAGTTTAAGGTTATGTATCATGCCATTTATTGCTAAAGTTTCCATATAATTTCATCTGTAGTCTCTCTTCCTCTAAATAAAACAGCCTCATTTGATACCAAGTGTTTTATTGTTTATTCCTTGTATTTATATGTACATGTATGAAAGGTAGAGGGAAGGGTCGTCCCAAGAATGGTTGAGAGGGGGGGCACAAGAGGCTTTGAGTTTAAGGTGCTTGAGCATCCAGCAGGTTTATGTGAATGTGTTAGTTAGGAGTGAATGGAAACCAGTGCTCACACTCCAATGTACTGTTGGAGTGAGAGAAGGGTGACTTTTATGAAGGGATTCAGGGAGAACAATTAGCCTGACTTGAATTCTGGAGGTGGAAAGGGCAGTGCCAGCATTCTGAAGAAGGGGTGAGGTGACATCAGAACACTTCTGGAAAAGATGATGATTTAGTGAATATGGGTGAAGTTGATTTCTTCTCTGGATCATTGTGCTTCAGTGGCTGTTTGAATTAAAAAAAAAAAGTGTGAGAGAATGTGGGGGAGGGGAGAGAAGAGAACAAAATAAGTGTCAGGGGCCCAAGACTGTTCAACTGCCTCCCAGCATAAATAAGGAGGATTACCAATAGACCCCTGGCTGTCTTCAAGCAGGCACTGGGCAAGCACCTAAAGTTGGTACCTGACCAGCCGGGCTGTGGTTTGTACATGATTCTGCAGCAGCAGTAACAGCCAATGGTTGACAGTGTCCCTGATCACCAGTGGCTGGTAAAAAATGTGGAGTGGGGGTGGGACGGGGAGAAAAGCAAATAAATAGTTCCACGCCCAAGACTGTCACTAGCCTCCCAGCAATGAATACCAATCCCATTTCCAGCATGCACTGCAACACCAATTGTACCTGACACTACACCGCTGTGTTTTACTGAGCGTGCACCACATCAGCACTGGACACCTACCACCATGAGCCTGACATACCACCACTGGGCCTGACCCCCGAACTCTCAATACACTAGAAACTACCACCACTCAACACTGACACTACCATCACTCAGCACTGACACTACCACCACTCAGCACTGACACTACCACCACTCAGCACTGACACTACCACCACTCAGCACTGACACTACCACCACTCAGCACTGACACTACCTCCTACCACTACCACCCACCACTACCCTTCTTTAAGGAGGAGGAAGAGAGAGGGGAGAAAGTGCCTTCTTCTTCTGAACAGTAAATAGAAATGCTAATATTATTTAATAATAGAACTTCTTAAACTTTTGAGAAAGCAATATTAATTCAAATTTTTATTATACAGTAGACAGCAATATTATAATATTAATGGTCAATAGATTATGTAACAATGACAGTACTAATGTTCACACAACAGAAGGAAAACAATAATTGTATTAAAAAACTTATACAATGTAATCTAATTAGAGGGAAACAAAGTATCAGAATATGTTTGAACAGTTCCTAAAGTCTCTAACATACACAGGAAAAAAGTTTTGCTCGAGACAGTTGACATTTACAACAAACCATCAAACTGAAATGCTATATATACCATGGGCTTTCAAAGTATTATGTACGTATATTTATACATTAATTTGAAATAAAGTCATACCCTGTCCTACGTCATTACAGCCTCTCCTCAACGACAGAGTTCCGTATCTAAGACTTCGTTGGCAAACGAATTTGTCGCTAAGTGAAAAGCATAATATAATGGTAGTGGGTTTGTGCCAACCATCTTTGATATTGTTTTAATATCACCTTTGTACCATTTATAACATTTCTTGTATATTTTTAAATGTCTATACAGTAGTGTACTGTATACTGTAATAAACAGAATAGAGTAAACCAGCATGTATGCATACTGGTCAGAGAGACCGTCATAAGTCCGAGTCATCAGTAAACGAGTACGTCACTAAGTGAGGAGAGGCCGTATTGCTAAAGCTTAACACTAAAAACACATTTTAGTCATGTTTTTAAAGAATAATGAACAAAATTAAAAAAAAAATATGATGTAGGTGACATTGCTGAGTGACGTAAAGTTGGACATAATGACGTTCACTGAACTAAAATTTACTGTAGAAAAGTAGCATCAAGGTGAATTTGACATAAGCTGAAATGATGTAAAGTGGGGTATGACTGTAGTCATTATCATGGTCAGGGAAAAGGGAATAGCCTGTGTCCAGGGTACTTGTCAACTAAGGTAAGTGTGGAATAGGGCCTTTGAAATATTATGACTTATTTAAGTGTTGTGATCAAATATAAATTAAAAAATATGTTGCATTTTTACTTGTTTTAAATAAAAAAATAAATTGTAAGGGTAATGTTGGCATCATTTTATTAATCTATCCACAATCTGTACCTTATAACCAGGATGGCTTTGTTTTGAGTGAGTCAAGGTAGAGGGGAAGAGGAGGCCAGACAGTGCCAAGTCCTGGTACCTGGGCTAACTGGCTACCCACTTGCAGCTACTTTACATTTAAGACAGTGTTTTAAACAAAAGTAGTACAAAAACTGTCTTTAAAATAACATTAAGAATCATAAAAGGCACTCAATCTAAGGGACTAAGACATATCTCATAAGTTGTATAACAAAAAAAAATTATCACAGAAATTCACTGTTCTGGTGGGCTTGAACTAGGTACAGTATAATGTTGCATTATTGATTATGTATGAACCTACCTACCTTTTTATTGCCATAGTTTATTAGGTTATCTTATTATTTTTTGTATATATTTTGTAACTTGTAATGTGCATGTGCTTCTATTTTTATAAGGCACAGTTATTGCCCTGTATGTATTTTACCACAATAATTCACCTATTTAAAACTTCATTCCTTGTCCTACTACTACATTTTCTCATATTATCACATTATTATAGTTTTCCATCTTTTTTGGACTTCAGATCACGACGTGCATGTTTGACTGTGCCAAGAAGTCTGACTGTGAAATCAATGCCTTTGATGCCATAGAGTTTATTTTGTATCCTCTCCTCATCATAGTAACTCAATGGCTGCTGAAGAGGAACATCAATGCGTTCAGCAGGTAGGTTGGCATCAATGATCTGAATAATACCAGAAGGGCTCAGCTTCTTCTCATCAATGTCCCAGAAACGCAGATGCTCTCGCTGTACCCTCTTGGTTGCACCTCTTATCGCCCTCCAGGTAGCCATGGCATTACCGATGCTTTCATCAGTGACACCCTCAATGTACACCGTCAGATGAGTGATGGATGAAGGTAGTTCCTTCAGTTTTTTTGCATTGATCGTAGAAGCATCTGAGATGCGAATGGCTACACGACTGAGTTTGCCACTGTTTTTACTTATCTTATATAGACTTTCATATTGTTCTTGTTCTGTAATTCGGAGGCTAATGCTGTATATACGTCTTGTAGTTGGGTGACTATCCAGTAACTTTACATTCTTGAGATAGCCAGTGAATTTACCGAGTGAGGTATGGCCTTTACATTGCACTGCCTTGATTACATCATCGAATGGGTGCTCATCTATACCAAGAAAACTCCTATCCATTTGCAAGGAAAACCTGATGTCGCATTTCCTCACAGCCTCCAGCATGTCACAGAGTCCGGGTAATTCTGAGAAGAAGCCACTAAAACAAAAGTTTAATTTCTGAGGCTTTTGGTTCTTAAAAGACTCATGACCACATTCACACAAAGCTTGTAAAGCCTCTGGAAACAGGTTTCCGTCTAAAAGAACCCAGGCATCCTTTGGTATTGCAGCTAGCAGATCCTTGACAAATTTGTTATACTTGTCATCAGTTTTATTGTAGAGGCCACTCTCGGCTAATATCAGCATAGCAGAATTTATAATCTGATCAAAGCAATGTTTCATTAGTTCATTTTCAAAGATAAGCTTTCCAAGTTTAATTGTATGTTTTGTAACATCATGAAATTGAGAATTTGCTCGCATCAAGCCTACAATCATAGGAAGAAGTGACTGAAGTTTATAGAAATTTTCAATTTGTATTAAATTTTCAATACTGTTTAGATTGTAGTTGATTTGATTTTCTATATTCTTAGCAACAAAAAAATTTTGGTGAGCAGCTATCCTGAATGTGAATATCTGTATGTTACCTGATGCACTGTAATGAGGGACAAGTATATGGGCCAAAAAGGGCATAATTTCCTCAAGTCCTTTCCATACGGATAAATTATCTTCATCAGCCAAATACTCACAGTCATTTTCAAATGCTTTGTGGGCACGCTTATTAACTTCATTAGCTCCACTGATTATTAGGTCTCTGGGATCTGAGATGGGTAAATGTACTTCTTGTCTATAAATAAGAGCCCACAGCTCGAACCACTGAGCATACAATTCTGATAATGTTTTTGCAGTAATAGGTTTCATTTTTTGCTTTGCTAAGAGAGCCATATAAATGTTGAATGGCTTTTTCATCTCCACTGACAGAGTCTTTAACAATTTTACTATGTAATTATAAAATTTATCATAGTCCTCATTTTTGACCTGGCATAGCCTCTTGCAGTAATCTTGAAATAGTTTTCCTGAGAGTCCACCAAACAAATCTGAAAGGGGTTCAGGAAATCCCTGAAGATTCATATAAGGGTTGACTACTATTCCTCCCCAAAGTCGCAGCACCATGTTGTCCTGGGTCTGCTGATATCGCAGAGGGTGATCTGTAAATTTTGTCATAAACTGTAATCGACAAAAAATTATGATCCTCTGGTTATGGAACAGAGCTAAGGATGTCTCATCCACTCTAGAAGCCACTGGGTCATAGTCAAGAGAATCAATCAATACGAGGACCTTCATCTCCTTCATAGCCTTTAAAATCTTATCTTGACCATATTTATTAGTAGATTCAGGCAGTAGAGCCAACAGGTCTTTCGTGAAATCAATCTTTGTAGATGTCGTTTTAAGGCTCAGGCATTGAATGGCTACCAAGATATCAATGTTCTGAAGACCTCTCACCTGAAATTAAGAAAGAATATGGATGAAATATGTCATAAATTATAGAAAAGTGTTTAATCCAGACCCATACAAATTATGCAAAAGTGGGCAACAGACATTCTTAGATTTGACATTACTATTTTCCCAACAAACTAGCCATATCCCACTGAGGAAAAGGTGACACAAAAAGAAAAATTAAAGTTTTTCTTTAAAAATTTAGTAATTTAGTAATTGCTCCCGGCATTTTAGTTGCCTCTTATGACACACATGGCTTACGAAGGAAGAATTCTTTTCCACTTCCCCATTAATACCTGGGCCAATATTACAGTTCATAACAAAGGCTATTGAACCTGATTGCCTCCCATTATCCAGGCACTATAATGCCCTCTGTGGCTCAAAAGTGCCAGGATAATAAATTAAAATATCGTCCAGGACAGACTGAAATGTCATCGATTTTTTATTTTCAACTTTTTATTTAGTTGTGAATCAGGGGCCCAAGATTGTTCAACTGCCTCCCAGCATACATAAGGGGGGATTACCATTAGACCCCTGGCTGTCTTCAAGAGGGAGCTGGACAGGTACCTAAAGTTAGTACCTGACCAGCCAGGCTGTGGTTCATACATCGTTTTGTGTGCAGCCAGCAGTATCAGCCTGACTGATCAAGTCCTGATCCACAGCAAGGCCTGGTCATGGACCAGGCTGTGGGGGTATTGACCCTGAAACACCTTCCAGGTATACTCCAATCACAGGAACCTTGAAAAAAAGCTCTTTGCCAGTGAGGAGGCTGTTGATCTGATGAATTGATCTCTTCTTTCTTTCCAGGAAATGAATCTAAATACTACTCCTAAACCATCTCTCTCCTTTTGGCCTCATTAATGGGGATATTTTTCCTTTTCTGAAAATCAGCTCCTAAATAGAAGAAAAAGAAAACATGTGGTTCATTCTAATGTAGCTTGTTAGTAGTGGTGGGTGGTTTTGTAGCTCCACCTGGTGGAAACTGTATCATGTTCGGGCGTGTCAGCTAAGAATATCAGATGGCCATCTGGCAGGACCTCAAAGGGCTGAAGTACCTGTGCAAGCTGCTTATGGATCCAGGAGTGGCAAATACGGAAGGAATTGGGGTGAACTTAAAACAGTGATTTCTCAGTTTTTACCATGTGCACAGCTCTGTATTTGTTTACAGGAATCTGAACTATGTAACACAGTCAGCCTGCCTTTCTCTGGCTATGTATCTTTACAGTTACTGCAACAAAAATGCACTCTAGTTTGCAATGATATGCCACTTTTTCAAATTTATCATCGTACCCTGATCCATTCATGCCTCCCATTCCCCAGGGTCTGTTTAACCCTTAGGGGTTATATAAACAACATAATGCAAATATTAACCACAACCTCAATGAAAATATGAATGCCAAAATAATCAAGCCTCCATGCTTTGTGTACTTGGTCAAGAGTTGCGACGTTCAGGCTTGAGGCCTGGGCTAAAGTAATTTAATGCTACAGTCTTTTACTGAACCCGAAAGGACTCAGGTTTGATTCCCAGGTTGATAAAGACATATGGGCAAATATTCTTATACCTGCTGACCGTGTTCATCTAGCAGAAAAAGAGTGCCTGGGTGCTAGTTAAGTGTGTCGATAGCATTTTAGGTTATACTATATACAGTGGACCCCCGGTTTACGATCAGCTCCCAATGCGATCAATTATGTAAGTGTATTTATGTAAGTGCGTTTGTACGTGTATGTTTGGGGGTCTGAAATGGACTAATCTAACTCAAAATATTCTTTATAGGAACAAATTCGTTCAGTAATGGCACCTGAACATACTTCTGGAATGAAATAATATCGTAAGCTGGGGGTCCACTGTATACCTATAATGTTTTACCAGAAGATTAGCCCCCTTGAAAAAATGCTTGATGGTAGTGAGAGGCTCTTGATTCAAGAAACTGGATTTATCCTCCCCTTCCATGGATCAAACTTGATTGTCTCCCATTCCTCAGGCACTCTATGAGCACTAAGAGCTTCCCCTAGACTAAAAAAAAATAACTCCCCCCCCCAAGACAAAACACAGTTCTGCACATTCTTAAATAAGTCAAGGTAAATTATACAGGTGTTACATTTTAGAAAGATTAGTTATGGTGCAATATTGAATACAGAGGTGACATCAAAAATATGTAGGTTTTATTATCTATTCTTATTGTTGTACTCACAGTATTGTGAGATTTTTCATGTAAATATTTAGCAATCAATTATGATTATAATAATTATAATTCATGTAAATATTAAGCAAAAATTAGGATTGTGTGCACACCTTAGTCTTGTCGTGAAGCCAGTAATGAATGAGAAGAGCAAAGAGTGCAGTTTTACCACTCTCAGGACGACCCAGGAGCAAGAGTCTCTTTGGTAGAACTTTTTCTTTTGTGTCCTGAAGCTGTGTTATCAGTAAGTCTGACACACACACTTTTCTGTGTCCAAGGAATAAGTAATTAGTAAGTTTATTTAGGTACAGATATGTACACATAAATAAAGTTAAACAAATTATCATACACAGTAACATGTGTAAATTATCTAGGATAACTCAAAAAAGACAAAGTGCCTTATTTCCATTTAAATTAAATATAGTAGCATCCCGGTTTTTGTCCTTAACCCTTAACCCTTTGACTGTCGCGGCCGTATATATACGTCTTACGAGGTACCGTGTTTGACGTATATATACTCATAATAATACTCATAATTGAATCATCATTCAATACTCTCACCATCACTCATACATAATCACCGTCTTTGCAGAGGCGCTCAGATACGACAGCTTAGACGTCCTTCCGAATTGCCAATATACCAAACCCCTCCAATAAAGTGCAGGCATTGTACTTCCCATTTCCAGGACTCAAGTCTGGCTAACCGGTTTCCCTGAACCCTTTCACAAAATATTACCCTGCTCACACTCCAACAGCTCGTCAGGTCCCAAAAGCCATTTGTCTCTATTCACGCCTATCTAACACGCACATGCACGCTTGATGGAAGTCCAAGCCCCTTGCTCACAAAACTGCCTTTACCCCCTCCTTCCAGCCTTTCCTAGGATGACCCCTACCCCTCCTTCCTTCTGCTACAGATTTATAAGGTCTCCAAGTCATTCTACAGGTCTCCTTCAACATTTGCAAGGGTTAGGGGATCAAGTGCCTCGTGAATGTTGAAAAATCGCGAATGTTTGGCGCCCCAATACAGTATATTGTAGGGAAATATAATACAATACTGCTTCCTTAATTTTTTGAACCATGAACAATCATAAAATACACGAAAACGTTGTAAAATATTGTACTAAATACAGTGGAACCTCAGGTTATGAATTTAATCAGTTCCGTGGACTTGTTCGTATGCTGGGTCAACTTTCTTCATTTAAATTAACTGAAATGCAATTAATTCGTTCCAGCTGAATTCCTGCTCTCAGGAGGCATGACATCAACTCTACAGCTCATTTATCTGTCACAATTCATCTAATATGACATAATAAACAATATAAATAACATGGAAACCTGATATAGTCTAGAATTAATAAAATATGTCATTACATGGACGGCGGAGGGAGGAGGATTGTGGTCGGGAGTGGTCGCGCACTCTCGCTATGAAAACGTCAGAGGTGTTATAAGAGAAAATGGAGTTTGTGAGGCTAACTAAATTAGATCTGGTGTACATAAGGCATTTACATACCTTGGAGAAGAAATGCAGAGTAGCATATCCTGTCAGGAGTTCACACTTTTCTTAACCCTTTCAGGGTTTCAGCCGTACTAGTACGGCTTACGCACCAGGGTTTTTGACATACTAGTACGCCTAAATTCTAGCGCCCTCAAATCTAGTGAGAGAAAGCTAGTAGGCCTACATATGAAAGAATGGGTCTATGTGGTCAGTGTGCGCAGTATAAAAAAAATCCTGCAGCACACAGTGCGTAATGAGAAAAAAAAACTTTGACCGTGTTTTTGGATTAAAACAGAGACTTTACACTGTATTTTCGTATGGTATTTATTGTTGTATTCTAGTTTTCTTGGTCTCATTCCAGAGAAAGGAAGACATATTACAGAAATTGAGATGATTTTGACTGATTTTACAATGAAAAGTACCTTGAAATTGAGCTCAAAGTAGCAGAAATGTTCGATTTTTACCAAAGTTCAAAAGTAAATAACTCATACCAAGCGTCTAATACATGTCAACTGGTGAGTCTAATATTCTTTCACAAGTGTGCCAATATTATTTATATAATGTTTTACACTAATGCAGTAGTCTGCATAACAGTATATCTTCTATTTTTTGTGAGAATAAAAATTCAAAGTGGAAAGCAAAAGAATGTAAGAGGGGCATTGGGACGTGACTAATGAACAGAGGAAATGTCATTTTAGTGCCAGGAATGTCTTTCTTGTTTATTCTGGACCCTATTTGGAAATTGGCATCTTTTGAAATTTGTGTGAAATTGGCAAAATTGCTAAATTCTGAGCACTGTATTGGATAGTTGAAATCGGTAAATGGGTGGTTTCTTGCACTCATTCGATAGAAAAAATGGAGTTCTAGCAAAATAGTTATGATTTTTGTAGAATAGTACAGTGGAATTGGCCGAAAATAGGGCTCAAAGTGGGCAAAATCGCAGATGCGTAAACATCGTCGAGACCGCTAGCTTCGCGAGAGCATAATTCCGTAAGTTTTCTATCAAATTTCATACTTTTGGTGTCATTATGATCGGGAAAAGATTCTCTATCTTTTCATGGGAAATTTTTTTTTTTTTTTTTTTTGAAATTTGGGCGACCCCGAGAACAAGTCTCTGAGAGGGCCTGTCGACCCTGAAAGGGTTAAGAACTGGCCCTCAAGGAAGGCTCCTTGATGATGGTGAGGGGCTCTTGATTTAGGGAATTGGATCTGTGCTCCAGTTCCCCAAATTAAGCCTGAATACCTTCCCTCCCAGGTGCTGTATAATCCTATGGGTTTAGCACTTCCCCCTTGATTATAATAATAATCTTAAGAACTGTTATGTGCAATTTTTATGTTTATCTCACTGCACTACGTATCTCCTGTGAGCTGTTTCTCCGTCAACCATGTCAACAGCAGCTTTTCCATCTTTTCACTGACAGAGGTCCACTGCTTAGAAATTACTGTAACACCCTTTACTGGCACTACAGCCTTTATAGACTCCTGCTTTAGTATTGTACATATAGTAGAGGGGCTACGCTTGTACTCAACTCGCCAATTCCTCAACCCTCGTACCTAGTCTGTGCTTATTAATCATTTCTTGCTTTAATTCCATGCAAATCATCCTCTTTTTTTCTCAGCACTGTCCATTACACTTACTTTCTTAGGACCCATGGTCAGAAGAAAGTAATCTGGTGAATTAACTGCACAAAATGTAAGGAAATCACGGGAATTCGTTGCACCACAAGGGTAACTCCGTAAACACATGTGCACTGGTGACCATCGTTTTGACTGACACTGCTATCTGGTGGTGTTGTCAAACTAAATTATATGCAGTACGTACATACATGTACTATTGTTATTATAATTATTATTGTACGTATTATTATATTATATATTATTATATTAGTACGTAGTACGTATATAATAACAATAAAATAATATAATAATGTATTATTATATTATACGTAATTATTATGAAGTTTTTTTTTTTAACAAGTCGGCTGTCTCCCACCGAGGCAGGGTGACCCAAAAAGAAAGAAAATCCCCAAAAAAGAAAATACTTTCATCATCATTCAACACTTTCACTTCACTCACACATAATCACTGTTTTTGCAGAGGTGCTCAGAACACAACAGTTTAGAAGCATATATACGTATAAAGAGACACAACATATCCCTCCAAACTGCTAATATCCTGAAACCCCTCCTTTAAAGTGCAGGCATTGTACTTCCCATTTCCAAGACTCAAGTCTAGCTATATAAAAATAACAGGTTTCCCTGAATCCCTTCACTAAATATTACCCTGCTCACACTCCAACAGATCGTCAGGTACCAAACACCATTCATCTCCATTCACTCCTATCGAACACACTCATGCACGCCTGCTGGAAGTCCAAGCCCCTAGCCCACAAAACCTCCCTTACCCCTTCCTTCGAACCTTCTCAAGGACGACCCCTACCCCGCCTTCCTTCCCCTACAGATTTAAATGCTCTCCATCCCATCTCATTCTACTTTGATCCATTCTCTCTAAATGACCAAACCACCTCAACAACCCCTCTTCAGCCCTCTGACTAATACTTTTATTAACTCCACACCTCCTAATTTCCACACTCCGAATTTTCTGCGTAATATTTACACCACACATTGCCCTTAGACAGGACATCTCCACTGCCTCCAACTGCCTCCTCACTGCTGCATTCACAACCCAAGCTTCACATCCATATAAGAGTGTTGGTACTATTATACTTTCATACATTCCCTTCTTTGCCTCCATAGATAATGTTTTTTGTCTCCACATATACCTCAATGTACCAATCACCTTTTTTCCCTCATCAATTCTATGATTAACCTCATCCTTTATAAATCCAACCGCCGACATGCCAACTCCCAAGTATCTGAAAACATTCCCTTCTTCCATACTCCTCCTCCCCAATTTGATATCCAATTTTTCTTTATCTAAATCATTTGATACCCTTATCACCTTACTCTTTTCTATGTTCACTTTCAACTTTCTACCTTTACACACACTCCCAAACTCATCCACTAACCTTTTGCAATTTTTCTTTACAATCTCCCATAAGCACAGTATCATCAGCAAAAAGCAACTGTGTCAATTCCCATTTTGTATTTGATTCCCCATAATTTAATCGCACCCCTCTCCCGAACACCCTAGCATTTACTTCTTTTACAACCCCATCTATAAATATATTAAACAACCATGATGACATTACACATCCCTGTCTAAGACCTACTTTTACCAGGAAGTAGTCTCCCTCTCTTCTACACACCCTAACCTGAGCCTTACTATCCTCATAAAAACTCTTTACAGCATTTAGTAACTTACCACTTACAGTGGACCCCTGACATTCAATATTAATCCGTTCCTGAGAATTATCGAATGTCGAAAATATCGAAAGTCAAATTAATTTTCCCCATAAGAATTAATGGAAATCAAATTAATCTGTGCAAGACACCCAAAAGTATGAAAAAAAAATTTTTACCACATGAAATATTAAGTTTAATGCAATAGAATAATTACAATAACAACAATAACAATAGATTAATAACAATAGAATAATTGACACTTACCTTTAATGAAGATCTGGTGATGATTGATGGGATGGGAGGAGGGATGTTAGTGTTTAGAAGGGGAATCCCCTTCCATTAGGACTTGAACTGGCAGCCTCACCATGCCTTACCACACTGTGTATGCCACTACGATTCTTAAATCTTTCAAACCAACCTTTGCTGGCCTTAATCTGATGTTATCCTGACGCCAAATGACTTCGAACAGGCAATAAATGACATGCCCATGCACTCTGCCCCAGGGCCAGACTCATGGAACTCCGTGTTCATCAAGAACTGCAAGAAGCCCCTATTACGAGCCTTTACCATCCTATGGAGAGGGAGCATGGACACGGGGGTCGTCCCACAGTTACTAAAAACAACAGACATAGCCCCACTCCACAAAGGGGGCAGTCAAGCAACAGCAAAGAACTACAGACCGATAGCACTAACATCCCATATCATAAAAATCTTTGAAAGGGTCCTAAGAAGCAAGATCACCACCCATCTAGAAACCCATCAGTTACACAACCCAGGGCAACATGGGTTTAGAACAGGTCGCTCCTGTCTGTCTCAACTATTGGATCACTACGACAAGGTCCTTGATGCACTAGAAGACAAAAAGAATGCAGATGTAATATATACAGACTTTGCAAAAGCCTTCGACAAGTGTGACCATGGTGTAATAGCGCACAAAATGCGTGCTAAAGGAATAACAGGAAAAGTCGGTCGATGGATCTATAATTTCCTCACTAACAGAACACAGAGAGTAGTAGTCAACAGTGTAAAGTCCGAGGCAGCCACGGTGAAAAACTCTGTTCCACAAGGCAAAGTACTCGCTCCAATCTTGTTTCTCATCCTCATATCTGACATAGACAAGGATGTCAGCCACAGCACCGTGTCTTCCATTGCAGATGACACCCGAATCTACATGACAGTGTCTTCCATTGCAGACACTGCAAGGCTCCAGGCAGACATCAACCAAATCTTTCAGTGGGCTGCAGAAAATAATATGAAGTTCAACGATGAGAAATTTCAATTACTCAGATATGGTAAACACGAGGAAATTAAATCTTCATCAGAGTACAAAACAAATTCTGGCCACAAATTAGAGCGCAACACCAACGTCAGTGACCTGGGAGTGATCATGTCAGAGGATCTCACCTTGAAGGACCATAACATTGTATCAATCGCATCTGCTAGAAAAATGACATGATGGATAATGAGAACCTTCAAAACTAGGGATGCCAAGCCCATGATGACACTCTTCAGGTCACTTGTTCTATCTAGGCTGGAATATTGCTGCACACTAACAGCACCTTTCAAGGCAGGTGAAATTGCTGCCCTAGAAAATGTACAGAGAACCTTCACGGCGCGCATAACGGAGATAAAACACCTCAATTACTGGGAGCGCTTGAGGTTCCTGAACCTGTATTCCCTGGAATGCAGGCGAGAGAGATACATGATTATATACACCTGGAAAATCCTAGAGGGACTAGTACCGAACTTGCACACGAAAATCACTCACTACGAAAGCAAAAGACTTGGCAGACGATGCAACATCCCCCCAGTGAAAAGCAGGGGTGTCACTAGCACGTTAAGAGACCATACAATTAGTGTCAGGGGCTCGTGACTGTTCAACTGCCCCCCAGCATACATAAGGGGGATTACCAACAGACCCCTGGCAGTCTTCAAGCTGGCACTGGACAAGCACCTAAAGTCGGTTCCTGATCAGCCGGGCTGTGGCTCGTACATTGGTTTGCGTGCAGCCAGCAGTAACAGCCTGGTTGATCAGGCTCTGATCCACCAGGAGGTTTGGTTACAGACCTGGCCGCGGGGGCGTTGACCCCCGGAACTCTCTCCAGGTAAACACCTCTTGTGTGGAAGACAGCAAATGTAGTCCCAATCTTTAAAGAAAGGAGATAGGCAGGTAGCATTAAGCTACAGACCAGTGTCACTGACATGTATAGTATGCAAAGTCATGGAGAAGTTTATCAGGAAAAAACTGATAGAGCACCTAGAAAGGAATGAACTTATACACAAAAACGAGCACAGTTTCAGGGAGGAGAAATCCTGTGTCACAAACCTGCAAGAAGCCCCTGTCACGTGCCTTCAGCATTCTATGGAGAGGGAGCATGGACACGGGTCATCCCACACTCACTAAAAACAACAGATATAGCCCCACTCTACAAAGGTGGCAGTAAAGCAATTGCGAAGAACTACAAACTGATAGCACTAACATCCCATATCATATAAATCTTTGAAAGGGTTCCAAGAAGCAAGATCGCTAACCACCTAGATACCCATCAGTTAAACAAACCCAGGGCATCACGGGTTTAGAGCAGATCGCTCCTGCCTGTCCCAGCTACTGGACCACTAGGACAAGGTCCTGAATGCTGTAGAGGATAAACAAAATGCAGATGTAGTATACACAGACTTTGCAAAAGCCTTCGACAGGTGTGACCACAGTGTAATAGTGCATGAAATGCGTGATAAAGGAATAACAGGAAAAGTTGGTAGATGGATCTATAACTTCCTGACAAATAGAATACAAAGAGTAATAGTAAACAGAGTAAAGTCCAAGGCAGCTACAGTGAAAAGCTTTGTTCCACAAGGCACAGTACTCACTCCCATCCTATTCCTCATCCTCATAACTGACATAGAGATGTAAGCCATAGCTTTGTGTTTTTCTTTGTGAATTTTTTTGCACCCAGGTAATAATGGCCTGTTAACCTGGTTGTAATGGGACTTGGAGCAAAAATAAATACAGTAGTAGTCTTTAAATTGTATTTTCCTTTACCAAGTTTGATTATAGGTATTTACACTTATGTACACTATGTACAAAAGTTTGTAAAATAAGTGTATCACGGTAATCAAAAGGCAAAACAACTGCCAGAGACAAAGTGATAACCGTGAGCAACCAGCAGATGTATGAGTCTGGCAAGAGCTGACCGCGAATGCTACATCACCTCAGCAATTGTCCGACCCACCTTATGATTGATCAATGATTGATTAATGATGGGGCCTCGTAAGATCGTTAAACCCTTAGCACCCAGTTCACTGGTCGGGAGGCAGCCTATATGTGAGTGTATACATACGCTTAATATATGTATTGTACTCTCTGCATACCACACCCCACCCCAAAAGGGCTCTAATGGGCAGGGCTAGGCTTCCACTTCCATGGGTAGAGTGCCGCCATGGCATGGTACAATGGAACTGTCTTTCCTCTCAACCATCCAGCTCATTAGATAAGGCTTAACTTTTCTCGAGACAAAGTCAAACTCTAAATTTAGAGTGAGACAGCAGACATTTAGGTTCAAGACACCTGTGGATGGTAGTAGAATATCCCCTCACTAAAACAAAAAAAAAACCCACACCATTTAAATTAAGCATCATATACAGTGGAACTCCGGTTTTTGCACACGCTCCAGTTATCGGACGTTTCGATTTTAGGACAGTTTTTTTTTTGTGCGAAATTTTATTCCAGATATTAGGCCTTGATCCAGTGATCGAACATATACTCATCCACCTGCCCGTGAATGCCATGACTATGCATCTCAATCTGCCTCTGTCACTGGTTGAGTGAGCATTACTTTGCACATTCCAAAACATTTCATAATAATCCCTTGTTTTTGGTGCTTCCTTATTAAGTGTGACTGCGAAATAAGCCACTATGGGCCCAAAGAAAGTTCCTAGTGCCAGCCAGCCCTTTAGTAAAGGGCTGAAAGAGAAGGGAGAATGTACCTTCTTCAGTGATTCTACGATATGTATGATACTAAAGCAGCAGGAGTCAATAAAGGCTATAGCACCAGCCAGTAATAAAGTGTAGCATTAACAGTGTAGCAAGTAAGTTAAGCGATATAAAAATGATGACATGAAACTAACTCCCCCATTGCTGTTTGAGGTATATAGGGGCACTGATGACACTGCCACCACCACCAACACTGTATGTATGGCTTATGCTGTCAGTGGCCCTTATAAACCCAACAACACCACCACCACCACTCCACATACATAATATATTTTATTCATTCTAGAGTATATATCATGTTTCTGTTATTAATATTATGTCATATTTGAGCAATTGTGATAGATCAGCTGTAGAGTTGACATTAGTGTCATATTAATGGAGTATTTTGTCCCACCTTAACTTGCTCAGCTATCAAAACTTTGGAGTCCAGTCCCTGGACCAATTATGTACCTCTGTAATCTTTTGACTACCGCCCACAGGATGGGTATGGGGTGCATAATAAACATATTAAACTAACTTTCGAACAAACTCTCTGCCTCTGCCACCACTAGCCACATATGTAATGACATATTTTATTCATTCTAGAGTGTATTTCAGGTTTCTATGTTATTTATATTGTTTATTATGTCATATTAGATCAATTGTGATAGATAAATAAGCTGTAGAGTTGATATTAGTGTCATATCCTTTAAAACAATATTTTTTTAATTGAATATTTTTGGGTGTCTGGAACGGATTAATTGTATTTACATTATTTCTTATGGGAATGCTGATTCAGTTTTCGCACGTTTCGGTTTTAGAACGACCTTCTGGAACAGATTTAGTTCAAAAACTGGGGCTCCACTGTATATACAAAGGGGGAAGAAAAAGAGCTATTCTACCCATAGTCCCTAACACATCCTAACCTAACATATTTTAATTTTAAATTCTTGAAAGAGAATCAGCCAGCTTATCCTTGCAAGCAATATGTGCAATTTTGATATTGTAAGTTTGCAGTCTGAGACTCCAATACATGAGACGAGTGTTGTGATTCTTCATAGTATTGAGGTAGACCAGAGAGTTGTGGTCACTGTAGATTGTGACCACTTGAGATGACTGACCCATGGAGACTGAAATGCTCTAACGCCAGTATCAGAGTGAGGGTTTATTTTTCAGTTGTGGAGTAGGCCCTCTGGTGAGAGTGATATTTGGCTGAGTAATAAGCCACAGGCTGCAACCCATCTTCTCCAAATTGTAAAAGTACTGCCCCCACCCCTGACTCACAAGCATCGACCTGTCATGTAAAAAGTTCTGAGAAATCAGGAGGTGGAAGAATGGGTACAGTACAAAGAACGTGTTTTGCTTTGGCAAAAGCATCTTGACATTCTGGGGTCCACTGAAAATGGATTGTGACTGGTGAAGTTAGGGGGCTACCACATCTGTAAAATTCTTACAGAATCGTCTATAAAACCCTATAGCACATTTCCTAGGCCTATACCTCGACAACAACCTGAATTTCAGCACCCATATCCAACACATCAAAAAAAAGTATCCAAAACAGTTGGGATCCTCTCCAAGATACGATACTACATGCCGCAAAATGCCCTTCTCACACTATACCATTCACTCATTTATCAATACCTCACCTATGCTATTTGTGCTTGTTGATCAACTGCACCAATACACCTAAAGCCAATAATAACTCAACGAAAAGCTGCAGTAAGAATAATCACTAAATCCCATCCCTGGCAACACCCCCTCCCCCCCACAGGTCGCTCCTGTCTGTCTTAACTATTGGATCACTACAACAAGGTCCTAGATGCACTAGAAGACAAAAAGAATGCAGATGTAATATATATACTGACTTTGCAAAAGCCTTCGACAAGTGTGACCATGGCGAAATAGCGCACAAAATGCGTGCTAAAGGAATAACAGGAAAAGTTGGTAGATGGATCTATAATTTCCTCACAAACAGAACACAAAGAGTAGTAGTCAACAGAGTAAAGTCTGAGGCAGCTATGGTGAAAAGCTTTGTTCCACAAGGCACAGTACTCGCCCCCATCTTGTTTCTCATCCTCATATCTGACATAGACAAGAATGTCAGCCACAGCACTGTGTCTTCCTTTCCAGATAACACGCGAATCTGCATGACAGTGTCTTCCATTGCAGACACTGCAAGGCTCCAGGCGGACATCAACCAAATCTTTCAATGGGCTGCAGAAAACAATATGAAGTTCAACGATGAGAAATTTCAACTACTCTGATATGGTAAACATGAGGAAATTAAAACTTCATCAGAATACAAAATAAATTCCGGCCACAAAATAGAGCGAAAAACCAACGTCAAAGACCTGGGAGTGATCATGTCAGAGGATCTCACCTTCAAGGATCATAACATTGTATCAATCGCATCTGCTAGAAAAATGACAGGATGGATAATGAGAACCTTCAAAATTAGGGATGCTAAGCCCATGATGACACTCTTCAGGTCACTTGTTCTATCTAGGCTGGAATATTGCTGCACACTAACAGCACCTTTCAAGGCAGGTGAAATTGCTGACCTAGAAAATGTACAGAGAACCTTCAAAGCACGTATAACTGAGATAAAATACCTCAATTACTCGGAGCGTTTGAAGTTCCTGAACCTGTACTCCCTGGAATGTAGGCGGGAGAGATACATGATTATATATACCTGGAAAATCCAAGAGGGACTAGTACCAAACTTGCACACGAAAATCACTCCCTACGAAAGCAAAGGACTCAGCAGATGATGCAACATCCCCCCAATGAAAAACAAGGGTGTCACTAGCACGTTAAGAGACAATACAATAAATGTCAGGGGCCTGAGACTGTTCAACTGCCTCCCAGCATACATAAGGGGGATTACCAATAGACCCCTGGCAGTCTTCAAGCTGGCACTGGACAAGCATCTAACGTCAGTACCTGACAAGCCGGGCTGTGGCTCATATTCAATTCAATTCAAGTTTATTCTCTATAAGGGTTACAATGTGGGGTTTACAGGTTTTGGGTATTGTGTGGTTTACATGTTATAAAATACTAATTACAGAGGGGGCCACTAGGACACCTAGCATGGCTAGGCATTTCGAGCAGACTTAGATTAATTCTTAACATTAAAATCCTTACAGGTTATGGTATTAAGGCTAAGTGACTACATCATAATTAGTGAGTTTAGCATTGTGAATGCTTTTGTTTTGGCACAATACAAAGTGTCTATATTGGAGTATCATAGGCAAACTTATGACTAGTTAGGATTTATTATTTTAAGGCTACTGTCAAGGTGGATACCTAGGAATTTTCCCTCTGTGGGTCTTGTGACTGATGATCCATTTAGCGTTATGTTAATCGGATCATTTGCAGCTTTGTTTCCAAACTGAATGAAATAGGTTTTACCAGTATTCAGGGTAAGTTTATTAGTCATCATCCAGGCAGATATTTTCTGCAATTCGGCATTGACTGTGTATGCTAGTATGACTGTGTTTGGGTGGGAAAAGACATATGTAGTGTCATCTGCAAATAATATGGGTTTGAGTAGCTGTGATGCATTCGATAAATCATTGATGTAGATGAGAAAGAGAAGTGGTCCAAGGACACTTCATTGTGGAACTCCTATTGTGATTGTTTGGGTGGAAGAGTTAGCTCCTGCACCCAACATCTTGCTCCTGGGGGATTTCAACTTAAGGCACCTAAAATGGAGGAATATAGCAAATAATATTGTTGCAGTAATAACACCAGGAGGCAGCTCTGATGAAAACTCACACTCACACGAGCTTTTAAATCTCTGCACAAAATTCAATTTAAACCAGCAAATAATAGAGCCTACTAGACTGGAGAATACACTAGACCTCATCTTCACTAACAATGATGATCTGATAAGAAATGTCACCATATCAAAAACAATATACTCAGATCACAACATAATTGAGGTTCAGACATGTATGCGTGGAGCCCCAGACCGACAAAATGAGACTAGTCACGAGGGAGCATTCACCAAATTCAACTTCAATAACAAAAACATAATGTGGGACCAAGTAAACCAAGTCCTAACCGATATAAGCTGGGAAGATATACTAAGCAACACAGACCCAAACTTATGCCTAGAACAGATTAACTCGGTGGCACTCGATGTATGCACAAGGCTTATTCCTCTAAGAAAAAGGAGGAGTAGATGTAAAATAGAAAGAGACAGGCGCTCCCTTTACAGGCGACGGAAAAGAATAACAGAGCGGCTAAAAGAGGTCAATATATCTGAAATGCGCAGGGAGACACTGGTCAGAGAAATAGCAAGCATCGAACTTAAGCTAAAAGAATCCTTTAGGAGTCAGGAATCGCGGGAAGAACTAAAAGCCATAAATGAAATCGAAAGAAACCCAAAGTATTTCTTCTCCTATGCCAAATCAAAATCGAGAACAACGTCCAGTATTGGGCCCCTACTTAAACAAGATGGGTCCTACACAGATGACAGCAAGGAAATGAGTGAGCTACTCAAGTCCCAAATATGACTCAGTTTTTAGCAAGCCGCTAACCAGACTGAGAGTCGAAGATCAAAATGAATTTTTTATGAGAGAGCCACAGAATTTGATTAACACAAGCCTATCCGATGTTATCCTGACGCCAAATGACTTCGAACAGGCGATAAATGACATGCCCATGCACTCTGCCCCAGGGCCAGACTCATGGAACTCTGTGTTCATCAAGAACTGCAAGAAGCCCCTATCACGAGCCTTTTCCATCCTATGGAGAGGGAGCATGGACACGGGGGTCGTCCCTCAGTTACTAAAAACAACAGACAGCCCCACTCCACAAAGGGGGCAGTAAAGCAACAGCAAAGAACTACAGACCAATAGCACTAACATCCCATATCATAAAAATCTTTGAAAGGGTCCTAAGAAGCAAGATCACCACCCATCTAGAAGCCCATCAGTTACACAACCCAGGGCAACATGGGTTTAGAACAGGTCGCTCCTGTCTGTCTCAACTACTGGATCACTACGACAAGGTCCTAAATGCACTAGAAGACAAAAAGAATGCAGATGTAATATATACAGACTTTGCAAAAGCCTTCGACAAGTGTGACCATGGCGTAATAGCGCACAAAATGCGCGCTAAAGGAATAACAGGAAAAGTCGGTCGATGGATCTATAATTTTCTCACTAACAGAACACAGAGAGTAGTCGTCAACAGAGTAAAGTCCGAGGCAGCTACGGTGAAAAGCTCTGTTCCACAAGGCACAGTACTAGCTCCCATCTTGTTCCTCATCCTCATATCCGACATAGACAAGGATGTCAGCCACAGCACCGTGTCTTCCTTTGCAGATGACACCCGAATCTGCATGACAGTGTCTTCCATTGCAGACACTGCAAGGCTCCAGGCGGACATCAACCAAATCTTTCAGTGGGCTGCAGAAAACAATATGAAGTTCAACGATGAGAAATTTCAATTACTCAGATATGGTAAACATGAGGAAATTAAATCTTCATCAGAGTACAAAACAAATTCTGGCCACAAAATAGAGCGAAACACCAACGTCAAAGACCTGGGAGTGATTATGTCGGAGGATCTCACCTTCAAGGATCATAACATTGTATCAATCGCATCTGCTAGAAAAATGACAGGATGGATAATGAGAACCTTCAAAACTAGGGAGGCCAAGCCCATGATGACACTCTTCAGGTCACTTGTTCTATCTAGGCTGGAATATTGCTGCACTCTAACAGCACCTTTCAAGGCAGGTGAAATTGCCGACCTAGAAAATGTACAGAGAACTTTCACGGCGCGCATAACGGAGATAAAACACCTCAATTACTGGGAGCGCTTGAGGTTTCTAAACCTGTATTCCCTGGAACGCAGGAGGGAGAGATACATGATTATATACACCTGGAAAATCCTAGAGGGACTAGTACCGAACTTGCACACGAAAATCACTCACTACGAAAGCAAAAGACTTGGCAGACGATGCACCATCCCCCAAATGAAAAGCAGGGGTGTCACTAGCACGTTAAGAGACCATACAATGAGTGTCAGGGGCCCGAGACTGTTCAACTGCCTCCCAGCACACATAAGGGGGATTACCAACAGACCCCTGGCAGTCTTCAAGCTGGCACTGGACAAGCACCTAAAGTCGGTTCCTGATCAGCCGGGCTGTGGCTCGTACGTTGGTTTGCGTGCAGCCAGCAGCAACAGCCTGGTTGATCAGGCGCTGATCCACCAGGAGGCCTGGTCACAGACCGGGCCGCGGGGGCGTTGACCCCCGAAACTCTCTCCAGGTAACTCCAGGTAATTTGCATACACATATTGAGTTCTGTTAATAAGGTATGATTTTAGGTAGTTGAGGGAGTGGCCTCTGATACCATAGTGCGTTAATTTGGAGTACAGCAGTTCATGGTCGACTGTATCGAAAGCTTTACGTAAATCAATGAAAATGCCCAGCAGGACTTCTTTCTTTTCGAGGGCGGTGTATATTAGTTCTAGCATGTGTATGATAGCATCATTCGTGCTTTTATTATTCCTGAATCGAAACTGACAAGGGTTTAATATGTTGTGTGAGACGAGGTAGGAATAGATCTATCTATGAATTAATTTTTCAAAGATTTTAGAGAGCAGTGGTAAGTTAAATATTGGTCTACAGTTATTCAAGTCAGCTTGGTCACCTCCTTTATGGATCAGAGTGACCCTCGATATTTTGAGGATTGTTGGGAAGGTAGCTGATTCAATGGATTTGTTAAAGAGCGTTGCAATAATTGGTGACAATACTTGAGAAGCTTTTTTGTACATAAAAACAGGCAAGTTGTTTAAGTTTCCTGCCTTGTTTTTAAGGGTGCTTACGATGAGCATAACTTCTATGGAGTTGGTTGGAGCTAGGAATAGCATATTTGGGTAGGTACCTATGAGGTAGTCTGATGGACAGGTGTTTACTCTTGGTATTTTGTTCGCTAGATTTTTTCCTACGGTGGAGAAGAAAACATTGAGTCTATTTGCTGTTTCAGTAGGTGTGAGTGGGGGTTCATCTGATTTTGTTAGTTTGATTGTTTTGTTTTTGGATAACTTTTTATTTCCAAGAATTTCAGATAGAGTTTTCCAGGTTTTTTTTGTATCACCTTTGATGTTATGTAATCTATTTTCACAATACAATTTTTTAGATCTTCTTATCAGGCTGGTAAGTGCTGACGAGTAACATTTAGACTGTTCTCTAGTTATTTGACCCATTCTATACTGTTTTTCATATTTGTGCTTTGTGTTAATGGGTCCTCCAGGAATTGCTTCTGCTATAACATTATTTGCTACATTCTTCCATTCTGAATGCCTTAGGTTGAAGTTCAGGGATGGAACTGAAAGGCTTTCCAGACAGTAACCAATTTTCAGTAGCTGTTCCTTAAATTGTTTGGAGTCTGCATCTGGTGGCTTATATACAACCACAATGACTAGGTTTTGGTTCTCGATCTTTATTGTTAGAACTTCAACTACGTCATTTGTGGTGTTCAGCATCTCTGTACAAATGAGCAACTTTTTGACGTATAGGCTAACCCCCGCCCCTTTGTTTCCTGTTCTTTCTGTCGCATCTAAAAAGGTTTTAGCGATTCCTCTTCCTCTTCTCTCTAGACCTAAATATATCCCTTACATTCTCTGACTTTTCACAAGCAGTGAAATATGTATTCTTGGTTGGCTTTTGTGGGTCACATTCTGGAGGCACTTAATAGGAAACAGATGGCATTATGTGGCTTTTTACATAAAAACAGCCTTGTCACTGCTTGTCGTATCTGTCAACTCTCATGTGACTTGAACCCCCTCCACTCCCAGTGGGAGCTCTCAATCCAAGGAATTGGGCTTACCACTCCTTCACTGGATCGAACCTGACTATTTCCCATTCCTCTGGTGCTATATGACATCCCGATTAAAACAAACTTATCCTCTTCTAACCCATACATGGTGAGAGCCCTGATGTTGGTGAAAGGATGGTGATTCAAGGAAACGTAACTACTATACTCGTCCTTGGATCAAACCTCATAATTTCCCATTCCACCCAGACGCTGTACTTACCGAGCTGTGTTTGCAAGGGTCGAGACTCCGCTAAACCCTAATGGTTTAATGCTTCCACTGAATATATTAATGCTACTGTAACATTGCTCTCTTGTTTACCTGTGATCTCGCTCCCTCTCCTCGGGCCTCAGCTTCAGGTGATGTGTTGGGAAGTTATGTGGCTCCAGGTCATGGAAGATGGGGTCACAAGGAGGCACGTTGGCCTTGACCTCATCCTCCAGGTCAGGTCGATAGATTTTCACTAATTGCCGGTAATACTTCTGCAGTTCTTTATTAATGCTGTCTGGTAATGACGTGGTGAAAGAAAAATGTCAGGTGAATTACATTTGACAAATCTTACAAGGTGTGCCATTAAAAATTAGTTCAAAGATTTCTAAAGACTGCAGCTGTAGCAGGCACTAATATGTAATGAAAATTATGAAAAACATTTCTTACACATACTCTTATTCTTTCCCTTAGGGAAGACTGCATAACCCAGTTAATATTAAACACTTTAAACTATAATTTATCACCAAAATACATCTAAGAGCAAAAGTCAATTATCTTAATATTTTTTTACTAAATGTTCATTTTTCACTAAAATTTGCATTACAGCATTTTGTAATTATATATTTTAGTGTCCTACATTTATATACATGTCAGAACTATTTTTGTACTGTTAGTGTTAGTCCTAGCTTAAGATTGAATAGACTAAATAACCCTTGACTAACCAGCATCTTCCTCAGATCTGTTGACAAAAAGCCTACATAGGAACCTCTTCAAGGGTGGCTCCTCGTTGTGTTGAAAAGACTTTTGGTCTGAGGAACTGGACCATTTGGTGTTCTTCCTCCGACCAAACCTAACTGTCCTCCACTCCTCCTTTCCCTGCCCCATCTCTCTTCCTTTCCTCATCCCTCTCCTCTCCTTCCTTTCCTGCTTTTGGCCTTTAGGGTCCTTCCCTCCGAAATTCTAGCTCCTAGGTTGGGAAAAGAGTGTCGTTGCTCGCCCCATTCCGTGGAGGTCTTTGGTCCAAGGTGGTGTTGTTTGCCATGGAATCTAGATCATCTGGGGATGCTCCAGTCCACTCTCTGGAGTCCCGGAGGGCGGCTTATGGTGTCCCTTGGGTAATGGATGTATCTCTGGAGGCTGTCTATTGGTTCTGGGAGGTGGTGGCTGAAGAAGGTATGCTTTGTGGTGGGCTTCCGACCGCCCTCTCTTTTGTCTACCGAGGTGGCTTGGTGGATGTGAGGTTGCTATCCTTGATTGCCGGTTTATCAGCGTGAAGGGTAGGGTAGGGCACGAGTTTCACGCTGCATCTACATTACCAACAGCACTGAGGGTCCTCTTGGGAGCAGAGTGGGATATATGCTGTCCTTCATTTCTCCTAGGAGTTACCTCTGCACCCTCATTTTTTTTTATTGAAAAAGACAAAAAGAAAGAAACAAGAGAAAACTTACCATGGAATCCCAGGTCCAAGAATTTCCTTCTCCTGGATCCCTTTCTCCTGCAGCGCCCCCTCATGACTCTTCAGACCTCTCTAACAACCCGGTACTTTCTTCTGGTAACATTTTGTTGCCCACCTTTGGCACCGAGGTTCTGCCTGACCCTTTTTATACATCCAACCTCCACGTATCTTTGATTATGCTTCCAGCTTCTCCCTCTACAGTGCAGTGATTTAGAGATCGCCCACTCATCTCAGGATGGACCACTGTTGGTCCCCCACCTAAATGACCACGACCATTAATGAATGACACTGTCCTGGTTACCTCTCACTCTTCACAGAAACTACCGGCTCGACACTTGCTTCCCTTACACTTTATGTTTGAAGGTACAAAATGGACTAAGTTCTTCACTCTTCAACTAATATTTCCCATTGACTATCTTTCAGATCATAATATCAGCAAGGCACTCCCACGCCATGTTGGTCAAAATATTTCCTTTTATGCTCTAAAGAGTGGTGCAAAATGCTGGACAGGCTCACAATCTTTCCATTCTTACCTGCGTTGACAATATTCCTGTAACTATTCATAAGCATATTTCTCTGAATTCTTGCTGTGGAACTATAGTTCTTCCACATACCGTTGTTCAACGTGATTTCCTGAGCTGTGGTGCAGACATTATGGAGCAACTTGAGCTGCAAGATTTCCCAATTCTTAAAGTGGACACTTATGTGCTACCCGTCCTCAGGCGAAGATGCTTTCCCTGCAATATACCTCGATTAACTTTTGACAGCCATAAACCTCCATCCTCTGTTTATACTGTGGGACACTATTTACAAGTATGAGAATTGATCTCTACACCACAATAATGTAAAAATTGCTGGTGCTTTGGCCATCTGGTGAAACACTGCAGGTTCATGGCAGAATGCCCGATCTGTGGTGCTGCTGACCATAGCAATACATCCTGCAGCCAACCTCCGTCTTGCCTTAAATGTAATGAAGCTCGCCTGACTTATTCTCGCCATTACCAGGTATTCTTAAAGTAACGGGAAATCCACTGTCGCAGAAAGGTTTCTTTTACGTCATGGCAGTCTCCCATCTCTCCCTCCGAGGAAGACTCCCACGGCCTCCAACCTATGTGGTATCTACCTCCACAATCTCCTCTGTAGTCACAACTTTCAGTCACCTCTGTGTCTAACTCTTTTGTAGCCCTGGGCTTCGAGGTACCTACCTCGTCGACTCCTCCTGTCCTTGCAGCTTCATCTTTCTTGGATGTTTCTATATTTGGAAGTAAATTGTATAAAATACCGACACAATGGAAAAATAAGCACATAAGCAGTAGGTCAGTGGTCACCTGCGGTCATACCTGCCTAAGCTCTTGGGAGTTAGCGTGGGCTGTTACCAAGCACCATGGCTTGTTGTAGTGTTTTAGAATCTGAGGTTCAAGTGTTGAAGAAGGAGATTCTACTTCTTCAGGAGGAAAATAGAAGGCTGAAGCTTCGCATAGATGAGTTTGGGAGTGAGTGTGAGAAGGATTTAGCTGGTAAGGAAGGAATGGTCACCAGCAGTGATAGTGGCAGCCGCTTTAAGTGGCAAGTGGTTGACAGTTCAGGAAGAAGGAAGATGAGAAGAGTTAATAGAGAAGATGTGAAGGTAGGAAATCGATTCTCTGTTCTCCAAGACGAGTGTACTTCAGTGGTTAATGAGGTTGAAGGTACCACTGATTCCCCTGCTAATCAAGGTAAGAATATTTTAATAGTAGGCGATTCTCAGGTAAGAAAATATGGACCATGCTTTTTTGTAACAGAGCCCAGAAAGGTCAGACAAAGAGTGTGCCTTCCTGGAGCTGGTGTTGGTGACATAGTCAGCAGGTTGGATAATATTATGGCAGGTAATGGGAACAAGCTCATTATCTGTCTTAGTGCTGGGGATAATGACACTGGGAAGGGCAGGAGATAGGAGCTGCTGGATAAGTACAGGTCAGCCATAGAAGTAGTTAGGCCCTTAGGGAGGGATCCTGGTCATATGTAGCATCTGCCTAGAAAGGGAGTGGGCAATGAAGGGATGTCTAGGGAAATTTGGGTATAAATTGCTGGCTAGACAGGTACTGCAAGGAATTGCAATCCCATTCATTGATAACTGGGAACCTATTCTTTGGCAAACATGATATGTATGAAAAGGGATGGGGTTCATCTCTCGGGGGATGGATTTGGTTGCATTAGCCAATTCAATTGAGAGGGTAACTGATGACTTTCTAAGATTTAAACTGATAGATTATAGAGGTATGGGTGTTTTTTGGGAAACAATCAGGCTGCAGCATTAGGGTTAAAAACAGCAGTTATTAAACCGGGATACCTCAGGGATATGCTTAAAAGAACAAAATTCAAAATAAAGTTGCTAGTAATGGCAAATCAAACGATCAACAAACAAAGAGAGATAGTAGAGGGCAACGAGTGACTAGCTCCCTTAAGGTTTACTATACAAATAGTAGGAGTCTAAGAAATAAGATAGATGAGCTAAGATTACTTGCAAGTGTAGGTAATATAGATATTATTGGTATAACAGAGACCTGGTTCAACCTGAAAGATAGAAAAAATGCCTTCTGAATGCAACATACAGGGTTATAAACTATTCCACACTGATAGGGTCAACAGGAAGGGTGGTGGGGTTGCGATGTATGTCAGAAAAAAATTTAAATTGTTGTCTTAGACATGATATAAGATTAGAAACATCGAACACAGAATCTATTTGGCTACAGTTTCTCGAGGGACGTGACAAATTAATTTTGGGTGTGATTTATAGGCCCCCAGACCTTGACAGGGAGTGCAGTAAGCTGTTATGGGACGAAATTCATAAGGCATCTAGATATGAAAATGTTGTGATAATGGGAGATTTTAACTTGAGACAAATTGATTGGAACACTATGACAGGAAATCTTGAGTCTAGTGACTTTCTTGATACGGTTCAGGATTGCTTTTTAGAACAGGTTGTGACAGAACCAACGGAAGGAAACAATCTGCTTGACTTAGTTCTTGCCAACAAAGATTCACTAATTAATAATCTTGAGGTTAATGATGAGCTTGGGGAAAGTGATCACAAATCACTTAGTTTCAATATATCATGGAATTACCCAGATAACTGCAATCAAATCTCTGTCCCAGATTTTCGCTTGACCGACTTCATGGGACTGAAAAATTACCTGGGTGGGCTAAATTGGGATGTCCTGACTATGGGTCAGGTAGGTGATCTTGGTTGCCAATATGACGTTTTTCAGAGCATAGTTCTAGCTGCCCAGACAACTTTTGTTCCGAGTAGGGAAATTAGATCTAACAAAAATGATCCCAAATGGATGAACAATAGATTAAAACATCTCATTGGTCAAAAGAGAGGCATATATAGGCGTATCAAAAGAAGGGATGGGCAACTAAGAAATCAATATATTCAATTAAAGAGAGAAATAAAGAAAGGAATAAGAAAAGCAAAAAGAGATTATGAGGCTAAGGTCGCAAGGGATTCAAAGACTAACCCAAAAGGGTTCTTTCAGGTATACAGAAGTAAGATTAGAGACAAGACTGGCCCACTTAAGAGTAACTCTGGTCAGATCACTGACAGTGATAAGGATATGTGTGAAATTCTCAATACCTACTTCCTCTCAGTTTTCACCCAGGAAAATACTAGCGATATTCCTGAAATAATAGATTATGTAGAACAGGATGATAATAAACTATGTACAATTGAGGTAACTAGTGAAATGGTCCTCAGACAAATAGAGAAACTAAAACCTAACAAATCCCCAGGCCCTGATGAACTGTTTGCAAGGGTGTTAAAGGAATGTAAAGATGAACTTAGCATACCTTTGGCTAATCTTTTCAACATATCACTACAAACTGGCATAGTACCTGATAAGTGGAAAATGGCAAATGTAATACCTATTTACAAGGCAGGTGACAGGTCCTTGGCTTCGAACTATAGACCAATAAGCCTTACTTCCACTGTGGGAAAATTTATGGAATCAATAACTGCCGAAGCAATTCGTAGCCATCTTGACAGGCATAGATTGATTAATGAATCTCAACACGGTTTTACGAAGGGGCGTTCCTGTCTTACGAATTTACTAACTTTTTTCACTAAGGTGTTTGAGGAGGTAGATCATGGTAATGAATATGATATTGCGTATATGGACTTCAGTAAGGCTTTCGATAGAGTTCCACACCAGAGGCTATTGAGGAAACTTAAGGCACATGGAATAGGAGGAGAAATTTTTTCCTGGGTAGAGGCATGGCTGACAAATAGACAGCAGAGAGTTTGCATAAATGGGGAGAAATCAGAATGGGGGCACGTCACAAGCGGTGTTCCTCAGGGGTCAGTGTTGGGCCCGTTGTTGTTCACAATTTACATAAACGACATAGATGAGGGAATAAATAGCGACATAAGCAAATCTGCTGATGACACCAAAATAGGCCGTCCAATTCATTCTAATGAGGACACTAGAGCACTCCAGGATGATTTGAATAGACTGATACAATGGTCGGAGAAGTGGCAGATGCAGTTTAATATAGACAAATGCAAAGTTCTAAATGTTGGACGGTTAAATAACCATGCCACATATAAGCTAAATAATGTAGATCTTAATACTACTGATTGTGAAAAGGATTTAGGAATTCTGGTTAGCAGTAGTCTAAAACCAAGACAACAGTGCATTAGTGTTCGCAATAAAGCTAACAGAATTCTTGGCTTCATATCTAGAAGTATAAATAATAGAAGTCCTCAGGTTGTTCTTCAACTCTATATATACTTGTTAGGCCTCATTTAGACTATGCTGCTCAGTTCTGGTCACCGTATTACGGAATGGATATAAATGCTCTGGAAAACGTACAGAGGATGACAAAGATGTTCCCATGTATCAGAAATCTTCCCTATGAGGATAGACTGAGGGCCCTGAATCTGCACTCTCTCGAAAGGCGTAGAATTAGGTGGGATATGATCGAGGTGTATAAATGGAAAACAGGAATAAATAAAGGGGATGTAAATAGCGTGCTGAAAATTTCCAGCCATGACAGGGCTCGCAGCAATGGTTTCAAGTTGGAAGAATTCAGATTCAGGAAGGATATAGGAAAGCACTGGTTTGGTAATAGAGTTGTGGATGAGTGGAACAAACTCCCGAGTACAGTTATAGAGGCTAAAACGTTGTGTAGTTTTAAAAATAGGTTAGATAAATACATTAGTAGATGTGGGTGGGTGTGAGTTGGACCTGACTAGCTTGTGCTGCTGGGTCTGGTGCCGTGCTCCTTCCTTGAGTGGAGGTGACCAGACTGGGTGGGACATTGGGCTAATCCGGGGAGGGATCATTGGTCTTATCCGGGGAGTTAGTTAGTTTAATATGTTTATTATGCACCCCATACCCATCCTGTGGGCGGTAGTCAAAAGATTACAGAGGTACATAATGGGTCCAGGGACTGGGCCTCAAAGTTTTGATGGCTGAGCAAGTTACAGAGGTAATGAATTCACAATTTACAAAGGTATTGAACTCCAGGTAGGTCTAGTCACAATCATGACAAGTTACAAAGGTATTAACAGATTATAGAGGTACACAATGGGTCCAGGGACTGGCCCAAAGTTTTGATGGCTGAACTAGGTACAAGGTAATGAACTCACAAGTTACAAAGGTAATGAATACTGTAAGAATGGTTACTTGCGTTTATACATGGCTACAATCATGAACAAATTTTAGAGTAATGAGCAATTCACACTTCCACACCCGGTCACAACTGTAGTGAGTTATTGGTGCAAATATTGATTGTTGAGTCACACACACACACACACCCCTAACAACAATATTCAATACATCTATCGAAACAGGGAGATTGCCTGAGGCATGGAAGACAGCAAATGTAGTCCCAATCTTTAAAAAAGGAGACAGACATGAAGCATTAAACTACAGACCAGTGTCACTGACATGTATAGTATGCAAAATCATGGAGAAGATTATCAGGAGAAGAGTGGTGGAACACCTAGAAAGGAATGATCTCATCAACAGCAGCCAGCATGGTTTCAGGGACGGGAAATCCTGTGTCACAAACCTACTGGAGTTCTGTGACATGGTGACAGCAGTAAGACAAGAGAGAGAGGGGTGGGTGGATTGCATTTTCTTGGACTGCAAGAAGGCGTTTGACACAGTTCCACACAAGAGATTGGTGCAAAAACTGGAGGACCAAGCAGGGATAACAGGGAAGGCACTACAATGGATCAGGGAATACTTGTCAGGAAGATAGCAGCGAGTCATGGTACGTGGCGAGGTGTCAGAGTGGGCACCTGTGACCAGCGGGTCCCGCAGGGGTCAGTCCTAGGACCAGTGCTGTTTCTGGTATTTGTGAACGACATGACGGAAGGAATAGACTCTGAGGTGTCCCTGTTTGCAGATGACGTGAAGTTGATGAGAAGAATACACTCGATCGAAGACCAGGCAGAACTACAAAGGGATCTGGACAGGCTGCAGACCTGGTCCAGCAAGTGGCTCCTGGAGTTCAATCCCAATAAGGAATGAAGAGTGGAAAGGCAAAAAGGACGCAGAGGAGTAAGTCTAGGGGTAGAGATCACCTACACTCGAGAAGAATTTGGGTGAGTAATAACCAGGCACATCCCTGAAGCGCAACAAATAATGCTGCGCATAGGGGGCCTAGCAAACCTCAGAACAGTTCGACTCTAATAAGGTATTAAAGGAGACAGTACACGTAACGTGGGCCCATGGAGTATGCGGCACAGTTTGGAACCCCCTAGCCAAGCACGAAAACTAGAGAAAGTGCAAAGGTTGCAACAAGACTAGTCCCAGAGCTAAGGTTTTCCGGGGAGGTTAAGGGAAATCAACTGACCCATGGAGGACAGGAGAGATGGGGGGACAGATAAGAGATACAAAATATTGAGAGGACTAAAGGTGGACAAGGCAGGATGTTCAGAGTTGGACACTAACAAGGGGACAATGGAAGCTGAGACACAGATGAATCACAGGGATGTAAGAGTATTTCTTCACCAAGGTAGTCAGTAAGTGGACAGTTTGGAATGCTGTAGTGGAGGACAGGATCATACATGCTTAAGCAGAGGTAGATAAACACGCTACAGGGAAGTGCCTAGTAGCGATCAGTGAAGAGGCGGGACCAGAGCTCGACTCGACCCCGCAACCTTAGGAGTTATGGATAATGTACACACACACACACACACACACACACCCACACACACACACATGCACTTTGGGTATGCTTTACAGCTAGCAAAGTCAGGGTATTTCTCCAGATGGTCTGTAATATCCCCTGTGGATAAATTTTAACATTTTGCCATTTTCTGAACACTTTGATGAGTTGTTTCATAATTCATTAATTTATCCGTACATAATGACGCAGGTGTGACAAGTCCTTGGCAAAGTTTACATTTCGTTTGGTCTACATCTGGTGGTGGTGATTTAACCTGCCAAAGATACTTGTAACCCAGCCGGAGCCGGGCACTCCGCATGAGTCAGTAGGCCTGTTGCAGTGTTCCTTCTTTCTTATGTTCTTATTTTCTTATAATGTGATCCTTTATTGAAACGTTGTCACTAAAGAATGACTTTATACTGCCCACGTGTTTATTTTCCCGTGTTTTTGTATCTACACAACCTCCCACAACTACACCACCACCTCGCATCCATACTTCTCCAAAGTCTCAATAATCTCCAAAATTCATTATTATTATTATTATTATTATTATTATTATTATTATTATTATTATTATAATCTTCAAAGTTCAAATCTCCTTTAACCCCTCAATCCCATATCATTCGCAAACATTTTCCTGTTTCTGAGCCTAGTCCTTTACCTCTTATTATATCTGTTACACTAGCGGCCACCTTCAAGGTTGGTTACATTGCAGACCTGGAGAGTGTACAAAGAACTTTCATGGCACACATAAGTACGATAAGACACCTAAACTACTGGGAGCTTTTGAAGGTCCTTGATCTGTATTCTCTCGAACGCAGGCGAGAGAGATACATGATAATATACACTTGGAAGGTCCTGGAGGGATTGGTACCAAACCTGCACACGAAAAATCACTCCCTATGAAAGCAAAAGACTCGGCAGGAGATGCAACATTTCCCCGATGAAAAGCAGGGCACCACGAGTACCATGAGAGACAACACAATAAGTGTCTGGGGCCCAAGACTGTTTAATTGTTTCCCAGCATACATAAGGGGGATTACCAATAGACCCCTGGATGTCTTCAGGAAGGCACTGGACAGGCACCTAAAGTCAGTACCTGACCAACCAGGCTGTGGTTCGTACGTCAGCTTGCGTGCGGACAGCAGTAACAGCCTGGCTGATCAGACCCTGATCCACCATGAGGCCTGGTCTCAGACTGGGCCGCGGGGGCGTTGCACCCCGAAACCGTCTCCAGGTAAACTGCCAGTAAACTCTAGGTTCCTTAGTCTCCTGTCCCCACTCAATTTCTGTCCTCTCCTGTCCCTTCCCACGTTCCCTCTAACCTCTCATCCCCCCCTTCTCTGGCAACTTCCATTGTCTCTCCATTCTTTACTCACCCTCCACCTTCTACCACTGATATCGCACTGTCTGCTGCTTCCTAGTCATCTAAAACGCTTGAAGCCCTCTCCGAATATATCGAAGAGACAAAACCTGTAATGGGTATTGATCCACCTCCCATTACTCCTTCACACATTACTCAACCTTCTACATAACTCCTTTCTTCGCATCGTTCCAAACCTTCGCTCCTTACTAATTATCTGCTACCTCCACATGTAGTTTTTTACTGACTATACTAGTCCGTAGACACCTACTGCTTCATGTTGCCAGTATACATCTTATGGGAATTCATGACTTACTTACAGTGGGATATTCCAGGCCTCAAGCATAATCGGGGTGAGCTTCAGGTGTTTCCCAGTTTTCCCGTTTATGTCTGTTTACAAGAACCTAAATTGCCCTCCGTCATTATCCATCCCGTCTCGGGCTATATCTCATCACATTTATGGGATCCTTTTCGCAATGGAACTTATAATGAGAGCACACTTCTTGCACGAACTGATATACCACACTCTCAGGCTGTTGCTGCTGGCTGCACGCAAACCAACGTACGAGCCACAGCCCGGCTGATCAGGAACTGACTTTAGGTGCTTGTCCAGTGCTTGTGTGTGTGTGTGTGTGTGTGTGTGTGTGTGTGTGTGTGTGTGTGTGTGTGTGTGTGTGTGTGTTTGTGTGTGTGTTTGTGTGCGTGTGTATGTGTATGAGTGTGTGTGTGTATGAGTGGGTGTGTGTATGTACTCACCTATTTGTGGTTGCAGGGGTCGAGTCTTAGCTCCTGGCCCCGCCTCTTCACCGGTTGCTCTTCACCGGTATGAGTGTGTGTGCGTGTGTGTGGATGAGTTTGTGTATGTGTGTGTGTGTGTGTGTGTGTGTGTGTAGTGTTTATGTGTGTGTGTGTGTGTGTGTGTGAATTTGTATGTGTGTGTGTGTGTGTGTGTGTGTGTGTGTGTGTGTGTGTGTGTGTGTGTGTGTGTGTGTGTGTGTGTGTGTGTGTGTGTGTGTGTGTGTGTGTGACTCAACAATCAATATTTGCACCAATAACTCACTACAGTTGTGACCGGGTGTGGAAGTGTGAATTGCTCATTACACTATAATTTGTTCATGATTGTAGCCATGTATAAACGTAAGTAACCATTCTTACAGTATTCATTACCTTTGTAACTTGTGAGCTCATTACCTTGTACCTAGTTCAGCCATCCAAACTTTGGGGCCCAGTCCCTGGATCCATTACGTACCTCTGTAATCTGTAAATACTTTTGTAACTTGCCCCCTCAAGGAAGGTTCCTTGATTTGGGAGGGGCTTTTGATTTGGGGAAATTTGGTTGCCCCAGTTCCCCGAATTAGCCTGAACCCTTTCCCAACCCCCCCCCAGGCGCGTATAATCCTCGGGTTTGCCTTCCCTTGTTAAAATAATAATAAATTTGTAACTTTGTCATGTGTGACTAGCCTCCCCGGGTTCATTACCTTTGAAATTTGTGAGTTCATTCCTTTTTGAAAATTGTAAATTTCATTCCTCTGTAACTTGCTCAGTACAAAACTTTGGATCCTCCGGCCCCAATTTTGTACCTCTGTAATTTTTTGACTACCCCACGGATGGGTATGGGGGGCATAATAAAATATTAAACTTACAGGTTTTTTGTTCATACTTAAACTGCATTACACTGCAGCCCCGTATCTACTTGAACAAGGGGTATCAGTCTTTTTTATCTTCTCCTTCTGCCATTCTCTTTCCCCGATGTTAAATTCGGGTTTCCCTTTCCCCTACCTCCACCTCTTCTTTTTCGGTTATTTTAATTTTCTTTCCTTGGGGAGGGGATCTCCTGTGGCCCCATGAGATAGTTGGAGCTTCCCCTTTTCTCTTCTCCCCTTTTTTTAAATGGGGTACTCTCACCCTTTTGACTCTCAAACCCCAAACACTCTTACTATATTTTTCGTCTGCCCCTCTTCAGCTTCATCAACTTTACTGGTTGTATGCCCAGTTTACATGAAAACGTCATTTTCCCACCTCCTTATTCCCATTCCCCCCCTCGGTGCCAATTTGGCATTTGACTGGCAAATTGGACCATTTACTCGTGTAAAACTATTTTAAGTGAGGAACCCTTTCCTTTACCCTTCCTAAAGATTGACATTTTACTAGCCTAACTCAAAACTGCTCGTTTTTTTGATAGAAGCTTCAAAACAAGTGCAAAAAAAGGCAAAATAAGGAACAGGGGTTTTTATAGGGGGAAATGTGTTACCATTTGATCTTCGGCATTAAGATTTATCAAGGTGGGGATGCACCAAAAATTACGTCCCTTTCCTCGTCTTAATTATTATTCTTGTTGGATTGATAAAACCAATGGTTGGTGAAACGTCTTACGATAAGTACTCAAGTTTTACAGCTGTTTTTATTCATAAAACTTGCCCGTTTTATTCCCCTACCATTACTTAATAAAGGTAAATAATTAAACAGCCCCTGTTGGCTGGGGAGGAAAAAAATGAGACTAATAACTCTTGGGTTTTAAAAGGATATAAAAGAATATATAAAGGATTTTTAGTGCCCTTTAACAATCTAACAAAAAAATCGAATTAAAATAAAAAAAAACAGAGCCGAAGGGATTTGGGAAATTTTTATTACAAATATTGGTGAAAGGTGGAAAAAATTGGAAGTGGGAAAAAAATTAAAACACGAAAATGAAAAATTAAAAAAAGTTAAGGTAATTTTAAAAAATTTTTAAAAATTTTTTTTTGCTAAATATTTTATGAAGTTAAAGGGTAAAACGGGTAATTACAATAAACCAGAAATGGAACTTTAAAATTAATATACTTTTTATATTTTGGGGGGGGGGGGGTTGTGTTCCCTCACGGGGGGTGCCTGGGTGCCCGGGGGGGGCTCTTTATCCAAGAAAGTGAAATTTTTCCTCCCCTTCCTTAATCGAAAACCCACGCCCCCCATTACCCCCGACCTAAAAAATAATTAGGGTCCTTTGTTATATAAAGGTAGTGCTTGTAAAAAAAAAGTCGTACCTTTGAGAGCAGCTGAATCTCCTCCCTTTTTTTAGTTGGGGGTTTGGCGCTTGCTCACCTCTGGAAAAAAAAAAAAAAAAAAAAAAATATAAATAATATAATATTTATATATATATAATTATATATTATTATATATATAATATATAATATTATATAATTATTATTTTATATAAAATATATATATATATATATAATAATATATATATATATTATAATATAAAAATATTAAAAAATTATTATTAATAATATAAAATTTAAATTTTTATATATATTTTTTTAAATTTTTTTTTTTAAAAAATTTTCCCCCCTTTAGTTTTTAAGTAAGGACAGGTGTCGTAAATTTTAGCTTTTTTTAGTTTTTAAAAGCCGTGTACTGTTTTTTTAGGGATTTTTTAAGGATAAGGTTTTTTTATTGGAAGTCGGATGCCCGGGGTCAGTTTTTTGCATTAAAAGTATTTTTTTTTCTATGGGTAGCAGAGAAAGCTTCTTTGATCGGGTTTTAAACTTAAAGCTTTAAGTGTAACAAACCCAGAAAGAGGCTCCATGTCTATTGGAGTTTGTATGTATTTTTCTGTAAAATAATTTGAATGCCTTTTCAAAATGTTTTGAAACTTTTAAGCACTGATGAGCCTCTGAAAATGAAAATAATTCAGTAAAATTTTAGCCTACATATGTAGAAATTGGACAGTTTACTAAAATAGTTAATGTAATGGGGATTACTGGTTTTCATTTAATACCTGGGGAATATCTTCTGATCGGTTTAACTTTTTGTGCTGCTGTATTATGCTAAAATTAAGATTTTCTTTGCTACTGACCTGTGTAAGTCCCAGTTTGCTAGTTTTACTAAAAATAGTTGGGATCATTTCCATGTAATAACTACAGAATGCCTCTTCTGCTCACCTTCAAATTCTTCAACTTGTCTCAGTTTGTGGAAAATTACATTTATCTGAATGTAACTCATTATGTACATAACAGTAAATGATAACAAAGATAATTATTATTTATCAGTTACATAGACAAGTAGGAATTTGGGACACCTAGGTCACAAAAAATGTCCCCCTTCGATACCTACCACTTGTAATATCCACAGAGTTTGCTCTGCGACCTATTAATTACCAATGAATTACATCACCAGGAATTATGGTAACATATATAATTTGTGGACTGTATATTAAAATTAATAAATGCTCATATATATATACATATATACATAACAGAAGTAGAAATCATAAAATCACTCACCAATTTGACTGAGAGTTAAAGGTGTATATACTCAGAAAAACCTCAAATAACTAAATTTATGAAAATACTGGCCAGAATTATAACACAAATCTAGATGTTATCTGGAGGTTCCTGGAGCAGTCTTGTCAGTCCGTCTGCTATCTCATTATATGCAGGAATGCATATATCCAAACAATTTCGCTCCTCCTATTTGAGAGGTGTCAACACTATTTTACCTCTAGAGCACGAAAATTCTTCACATTATTAACTAACGTCTGTTACTCCATTCAAATAACAATGGCGAGTCTCGTCTGCGCAGGCACAGGCTTCCCATTTTCGATAACATAATTTTTATTAAATACAGTATGGCCATCTATATACATATAACTACTGTATTTCTGGAAAATATATACAGTATTTTCCACACAGTTAGTGCAAAGTTTGGAATGATTTTGGACTAAGTGGACATGATTTGTTAATTTCAATTAAAACATGTAATATTTGTTTTGGGTCTATTACTTGAGACTGCATCATTATATTGACTTTAAACTCTCAACATTAGTGTGCCCTACGTAGTTGAAATTTTTAGTTGGTTTTATAATTTAAAATTTACCAATTTTACGTACATTTTTCAGTATTAAGCTTATCCTTCCGAAACCTGCAAAATTTGAAAAAAAATAAGCCTAATTTAAACATCTGTTTTACAATGCTATTCTCCGGCATGACCTCCCTCACGTAGCAGAATACCTTTTGGTTTCCGTAATAACATCGAGACCGACAACCTGTTCTGGAAAGTAGTTTCCGGGGCACTCTAGGAAGTAATCTCAAAGTTAAAAAAAGAAAAAACTGGGCATCACTCGCATCGTTGACTTATTGGTGCTGCTGATCTTACTGTACCTCATCACGGCAAATTTTCATTTTCTTTTTACTTGTACCGGAAAAACTAGTCCACCAAAACCGAAGAATTTTTGCTTCTGCACAAGGCATTTCCCAAAATTATTTTTGTCGATAGTGTTTGAACAGAAGAGAGAGTGGCGGACATACTGATTACACATATTTACCTAGATGACTGTCTATGTAAACACAGCAACAGAAGGAGCAGAAGACTTGCACTCACTACCTCGCTGGTGACTGATGTTGCTGCTGATACTCCAAATTTAGAAATGATGTGACGGCAGACTGCTGATTAGATACGCCAGATAAACGAACTGTTACTGCAACTTATTGTATTCACACTCACCTGGGATATATTTTTCATGTGTACAATGTAGATTGTAAGTAAAAAATTTAATTGTATACACGAACTGTTTCCACTTTTCTTTGTCCTCAGTGAGAGTTACTTGATGTTGGTTATGGGTTCTTGATCAAAGGAATTGGAGGCCCCCATTCTCTTGTATGAAGCCTGATTATTTCCTATTTTCCAGATTTAGCGCTTCCTCTTTAACATTTTAATGATAATAAGGACGGGTGTCATGAAAGTTTTCCTTTTCGGGCCACCCTGCCTTGGTGGGAATCTGCCGATGTCTTAATAAAATAAAAATAAATAATAATTATAATAACAATAATAATAATAATAATAATAATTATAATAATAATAATAATAATAATAATAATAATAGGAAGAAGGAGAAGAAAAGAATTCCACCTTGCCATATACATAATTATGTGAGCAAGTATATCGAGGAATTTGCATAATTATCAACGTTACAGTGACATTTGAATCACCTTCATCAAGACAAGTTTCTGCGACCAATATATTAAATCAATGTACAATCCAAAATACTGAAAAACAGTATCAATGTTAATAGTTCTGAATGATATTTTATATAATTTTTCGGGACAGTATGTATATGCCTCTGTAATATTCTGACTACCACCCACACCATGGGTATGGTGAGACTACCACCCACACTGGGTATGGTGTTTGTGGCCGGCGGCCCTACCACCCAAGACACCCTGGGTGTATGGTGTGACTACCACCCACACCTTGGGTATGGTTGACTACCACCCCACACCTGGGTTTATGGTGTGACTACCACCCACACATGGAGTATGGTGTGACTACCTCCACAACCCTGGGTATGGTTTGTGGACTACCACCCACACCACTGGGTATGGGTGTGACTACCACCCACACCCTGGGTATGGTGGTGACTACCACCCTCACCCTGCGTTGGTGTGGGGGGACTACCACCACACCATGGGTATGTGTGTGACTACACCCAACCCGGGATGTGTGACTACCACCCACCACCCCTGGGTATGGTGTGGACTACCACCCCACCATGGGTATGGTGTGACTTACAACACACACCCTGGGTAGGTGTGACTACCACCCCACCACCATGGGTATGTTGTGACTACCCACCCACAACCCTGGGTAATGTGTGACTAACCACCCACACAATGGGTATGTGTGACTACACCCCACACCATGGGTATGTGTGATACCACCACACCATGGGTATGTAGTGACTACCACCCACACCATGGTATGTTGTGACTACACCCGACACCATGGGTATGTGTGCATTTTCAATACCACCCACCACCATGGTATGTGTGACTACCACCCACACCATGGAGTATGTGTGACTACCACCCACACCCTGGGTTATGTGTGACTACCACCACACCCTTGTTATGTGTGGACTACCACCCACACCATGGGTTTGTGTGACTACCCCCCACACCCATGGGTTATGTGTTGACTACCACCCACACCATGGGTATGTTTGGACTACCACCCCCACCTGGGTATGATGTGACTACCACCCACAACCATGGGTATGTGTGACTCACCACCCACACCCTGGGTATGGTGTGACTACCAACTACCCACCACACCATGGGTATGTGTATGGACTACCACCCACACCCTGGGTTATGGTGTTGATACCACCCACACCATGGGGTTGGTATGGCTGTGTGACTACCACCCCACAACCCTGGGTTATGGTGTGACTACCACCACACCCTGGGTTATGATGGACTACCACCCACACCCTGGGTATGGTGTGACTACCACCCACACCATGGGTATGGTTGTGATACCACCACACCCTGGGTATGGTAGTGACTACCACCATTACCATGGGGTATGGTGTGACTACCCCACACCCTGGGTATGGTGTGACTACACCCACACCTGGGTATGGTTACTGTGACTACCACCACACCCTGGGTATGGTGTGACTACCACCCACACCATGGGTATGGTGTGACTACCACCCACACCCTGGGCATGGTGTGACTACCACCCACACCCTAGGGCTGGTGTTTGTGGACTAACACCCACACCTGGGTATGGTGTTATACCACCCACACCCTGGGTATGGTGTGTGACTACCACCACACCTGCGGCACATGGTGTGACTACCACCCACACCTGGGGATGGTGTGATGTACCACCCACACCCTGGGTATGGTGTGACTACCACCCACACCATGGGTATGGTGTGACTACCACCCACACCCTGGGTATGGTGTGACTACCACCCACACCCTGGGTATGGTGTGACTACCACCCACACCCTGGGTATGGTGTGACTACACCCACACCATGTGGTATGGGTCTGTGACTACCACCCACACCCTGGGTATGGTGTGACTACCTCCCACACCACTGGGTATGGTTGTGACTACCACCCACACCTGGGTGGTGTGACTACCACCCACACCCTGGGTATGGTGTGACTACCACCCACACCCTGGGTATGGTGTGACTACCACCCACACCCTGGGTATGGTGTGACTACCACCCACACCCTGGGTATGGTGTGACTACCACCCACACCCTGGGCATGGTGTGACTACCACCCACACCCTGGGCCAATTGTTGACTACCACCACACCCTGGGCTATGGTGTGGACTACCACCCACACACTGGCACATGGTGTGACTACCACCACACCTGGGATGGTGTGGACTACCACCCCACCCTGGGCATGGTGTGACTACCCACCACACCTGGGTTCATGGTGTGACTACCACCCACACCCTGGGTATGGTGTGACTACCACCCACACCCTGGGCATGGTGTGACTACCACCCACACCCTGGGTATGGTGTGACTACCACCCACACCCCGGGTATGGTGTGACTACCACCCACCACCATGGGTTTGCTGTGACTACCACCCACACACTGGGTATGGTGTGACTACCACCCACAACATGGGTATGGTGTGACCTACCACCCCCACCCTGGGTATGGTTGTGTGACTACCACCCAACCCTTGGTTTGTGTGACTACCACCCCCACCCTGGGTATGCTGTGATTACCACCCAACCTGGGTTGGTGTGACTACCACCCACTCCCTGGGTATGATGAGACTACCACCCACACCCTGGGTATGGTGTGACTACCACCCACACCCTGGGTATGGTGTGACTACACCCACAACCGGGGTATGGTGTGACACCACCCACAACCTGGGTAATGGTGTGGACTACCACCACACCCTGGTATGGTGTGACTTACCACCCACACCCTGGGTATGGTGTGACTTACCACCTAGTTCGACACCCTGGGTATGGTGTGACTACCACCCACACCTGGGTCCTATGGTGTGAACTACCACCCACACCTTGGTATGGTGTGCTACCACCCACACCACGGGGTATGGTCGTGACTACCACCCACACTATGGGTCATGGTGTGACTACCACCCACATACTGGAGTTGGTCTGCCTACCACCCACACCTGGGTATGGTGTGACTACCACCCGCACCATGGGGTAGGTTGTGACTACACCCACACCCTGGCTATGGTATGACTACCACCCACACCATGGGTTATGGTTGTGACTACCACCACACTGGGTAATGGTGTGACTACACCACACCTGGGTTATGGTGTGACTAACACCCACACATGGGTATGGTGTGACTACCACCACACCATTGGTTATGAGGTGTTGACTACCACCCACACCCTAGGGTTATGGTCTGACTAACACCCACACCCTGGGTATGGTGTGACTACCACCCACACCATGGGTATGGTGTGACTACCACCCACACCATGGGTATGGTGTGGCGACTACACGCACACCTGGGTATGGTGTGACTACCACCCACACCATGGGTATGGTGTGACTACCCACCCCACACCATGGGTATGGTATGACTTCCACCCACACTCTGGGTATGGTGTGACTACCACCCACACCCTGGGTATGGTGTGACTACCATTCACACCATGGGTATGGTGTGACTACCACCCACACCCTGGGTATGGTGTGACTGCCACCCACACCCTGGGCATGGTGTGACTACCACCTACACATGGGTATGGTGTGACTTACCACCCACACCCTGGGAATGGGTGTGACTACCACCCACACCATGGGTATAGTGTGACTATCACCCACACCATGGGTATGAAGTAACTACCATCCATACCATGGGTATGGTGTGACTACCACCCACACCATGGGTATGGTGTGACTACCACCCACACCATGGGTATGGTGTGACTATCACCCACATCATGGATATGGTGTGACTATCACCCACACCATGGGTATGAAATAACTACCATCCACACCATGGTTATGGTGTTGTGACTACCACCCACACCATGGGTATGGTGTGACTACCACCCACACCATGGGTATGGTGTGACTACCACCCACACCATGGGTATGGTGTGACTACCACCCACACCATGGGTTGGTGTCCACTACCACCCACACCATGGGTATATGGTTGTTGTGACTACCACAAAACATGAGTATGTGGACATCACCCACGCCATGGGTATGGTGTGACTATCACCCACACCATGGGTATGAAGTAACTACCATCCACACCATGGGTATGGTGTGACTACCACCCCACCCATGGGTTATGGTGTGGACTACAACCCAACACCTGGGTTATATGGTGTGGGACTACCACCCACCACTGGGTATGGTGTGGACTTATCATCCCCACACAATGGGTATGGTGTGATATCACCCACACATGGGATGATGTAAACTACCATCCACACCATGGGTATGGTGTGACTGCCACCCACACCATGGGTTGGTGTGACTACCACCACTACCATGGGTATGGTGTGAGCTACACCACACATGGGTATGGTTGTGACTACACCACACACCATGGGGTATGGTGTGACTATCCACCCACACCATGGTAATATGGTTGTGACTTTCCACCCACACAAATGGGTATGAAAGTAACTACCCATCCACACATGGGTATGGTTGACTACCACCCACCACCATGGGTATGGTTTGACTACCACCCACATCATGGGTATGTCGTTGACTATTCACCCACACCATGGGTTATGGGTGTGACTACCACCCACACCATGGGTATGGTACTGAATACCACCCACACACATGGGTATGGTGTGACTACCACCCACACCTATGGAGTATGGTAGGTGAAAACTTTAAAAATTTCACACACGCCATGGGTATGGTGTTGACTATCACCCACACTATGGGTATGAAGTAACTACCATCCACCCATTGGTATGGTGTTGTGGACTACACCACCCACACATGTGTTATGTGTGACTACCACCACATCATGGGTATAGTGTGACTATCACCCACACTTGGGTTATGGGTGTGACGTGAAATCTCAATACCACCAACATCATGGGGTATGGTCATTTATGACTACCACCCAACACCATGGGTATGGTGTGAAATACCACCCACACCATGGGTATATGGTGTGACTATCACACGCCTTTGGGTATGGTGTGACTATCACCACACCATTGGGTATGAAGTAACTAAATCCACACCCATGGGTATGGTATGGGACACCACCCACACCATGGGTATGGTGTGACTACCACCCACACCTTGGGGTATGGTGAGACTATCCACACACACCCTGGCATGGTGTGACTCCACCCCACCTGGGGCATTGGTGTGACTACACCCACACCCTGGGTATGGTGTGACTACCCACCCACACCCTGGTTATGCGTGTGAACTACACCCCGCCCTGGGCATGGGTGACTACCAAACACCCCTGGGTATCGGTGTGACTACCACCCATACATGGGTATGTGTGAATACCACCCACACCATGGGTATGCTCGTGACTACCACCCACACCCTGGGTAAATGGTGGACTACCACCCACACCCTGGGTATGGTTGAACTACCACCCACACCCTGGGTATGGTGTGACTACCACCCACCCACACCCTTGGTATGGTTGTTGACTAACCACCCACACCTGGGTATGGTGGTGACTACCACCCACACCCGGGTATGGTTGTGACTACCACCCACCCCTGGGTATGTGTTGCCTACCACCCACACCCTGGGTATGGTGCTTGTGACTACCACCACACCCGGGTATGGTGTGACTACCACCCACACCCTGGGTATGGTGTGACTACCACCCACACCCTGGGTATGGTGTGACTACCACCCACACCCTGGGTTATGGTGTGACTACCACCCACACCTGGGTATGGTTGTGACTACCACCACACCCTGGGTATGGTGTGACTACCACCCACACCCTGGGTTGGGTGTTTGACTACCACCCACACCCTTGGTATGGTGTGACTACCACCACACCATGGTATGGTGTTGTGACTACCACCCCACATATGGGTATGGTGTGACTACCACCCACATCAGGGACTATGGTTGCCTACCACCCACACCCTGGGTTACATGGTTGTGACTACCAACCCGCACATGGTATTTGTGACTACCACCCACACCCTGGCTATGGTATGACTACCACCCACACCAGGGTATCGGTTGACTACCCACCCACACCCTTGGGATGGTTGTGCTACCACCCACACCCTGGGTTATGGTTGTGGACTTACCACCCACACCATGGGTTTTGGTGTGACTACACCCCACACCATGGGTATGGTGTGACTACCACCCACACCAATGGTTATGGTTGACTACACCCACACCCTGGGTAATGGTGTGACTACCACCACACCATGGGTATGGGTGACTACCACCCACACCATGGGTATGGTGTGGGATTCCACCCACACCATGGGATATGGTGTGACTACCACCCACACCATGGGTATGGTGTGACTACCACCCACACATGGGTATGGTATGACTTCCACCCACACTCTGGTCTGGTGGGAATACCACCCTCACCCTGGGTATGGCTGTGCACTTACCACCCACCACCATGGGTATGGTGTGACTACCACCCACACCTGGGGTTATGGTGTGACTACCATTCACCCTTGGGTATGGTGTGATACCACCCACACCCTGGGTATGGTGTGACATGCCACCCACACCCCTGGGCATGGTGTGACAACACCCACACCATGGGTATGGTGTGACTACCTCCCAACCCTGCGGCATGATGTGACTACCACCCACACCATGGGTTAGTTTTGGAACTATCACCCACACCTATGGGTATGAAGTAACTACCATCCATACCATGGGTATATGGTGTGACTACCACCCACACCATGGGTACTGGTGTGACTACCACCCAAAACATGGGTATGGTGTGACTATCACCCACATCATGGATATGGGTGACTATCACCCACACCATGGTTGAACCCCTTTTTTTTTTCTAACTACATCACACCATGGGTATTGTGTGACTACAACCCACACCATGGGTTATGGTGTGACTACCACCCACACATGGGTATGTGTGGACTACCCACCCACACATGGGTATGGTGTGACTACCACCACACACCATGGGCCTATGGTGTGGAGACTACCACCAACCATGGGTATGGTGTGAATACCACCAACTCCATGAGTATGGTGTGACTATCACCACACCATGGGTATGGTGTAATGACTATCACCCACACCATGGGTATGATAGTAACTACCATCCAAACCATGGGTTATGGTGTGATACCAACCACACCATGGGTATTGTGTGACTTACAACCCACACCATGGTTTGGTGTGACTACCACCCTACACCATGGGTATGGTGTGACTATCACCCACACAATGGGTATGGTTCGTGGACTTTCACCCACACCATGGGATGGAAGTTAACTTCCACCACACCATGGGTATGGTGTGACTGCACCCACACCATGGGTTTTATGGTGCTGACTACACCCACACCATGGTGTATGGTCTGGCTACCACCTCACACCATGGGTTATGTGTGATACCTCCCACACCATGGGTATGGTGTCTGACTATCTCCCACACATGGGTACTATGCGTTTGTCTATCACCCACACATGGGTATGAAGTAACCTATCATCCACACCATGGGTATGGTGTGACTCCACCCACACCCATGGGTATGGTGTGACTACCACCAAATCATGGGTATGGTGTGACTATCACACACAACATGGGTATGGGTGTGAATACCACCACACCTTGGGTATGGTATGCTTTACCACCCACACATGGGTATCGGTGTTACTATCCACCCACACCATGGGTAGGTGTGACTATCACACACGCTATGGTATGTGTGGACTATCACCCACACCATGGGTATGAAATAACTACCTATCACTCACCATGGGTTCTGGTGTGACTACCACCCACTCCATGGGATGGTGTGACTACCACCCACACCCTGCGGCATGGTGTGACTATCACCACATCATAGATATGGTGTGATATCACTCTCACCATGGGTATGAGTAACTTACATCCACACCATGGGGTATGGTGTGACTATCACCCACATCATAGATATGGTGTGTGTGACTATCACTCACACCATAGGGTTAAGAAGTAAAGCTACCACCCACACCATGGGTATGGTGGACTATCACCCACTCTAGATATGGTGTGACTATCAATCACACAGGGTATGAAGTAACTACCATCCACACCTTGGGTATGGTGTGACTTCACCCCACCTTGGGTATGGTTGTGACTACACCCACACCATGGGTACGCTGTGGACTTACCACCCACACATGGGTATGGATGTGACTATCACCACACATGGGTAACTATGGGTGTGACTATCTACCCACACCATGGGCTATGAAGTAACTACCATCCACCACCTCAGGGCTAATGGTGTGACTACCACCCAACAGCATGGGTATGGTGTGACTACCACCCACACCATGTGTATGCGTGTGCTATCACACACACCTTGGTATGGTGTGACTACCACCCACACCATGGGTATGGTGTGACTACACCCCACACCATGGGTATGGGGATTGGACTACCACCCACACCTGGGTATGGTGGAATACCTCCCACACCATGGGTATGGTGTGACTAACCACCCACACCATGGGTTATGGTGTGACTATCGCCCACACATGGCTATGGGTGTTGTGACTTATCACCCCACACCTGAGTATGGTGTGGACTACCCACCCACACCATGTGGTATGGTGTGACTACCACCCACACCATGGGTATGGTGTGGACTCCCTCCCACACCATGGGTTATGGTGCTGACTATACAACATCAAGGTTATGGTGTGACTATCACCCACACCATGGGTATGGAAGTAAAACTACCATCCACACCATGGGTATGGTGTTGACTACCTCCCACACATGGGTTATGGGTTGTGACTACCCACCACACCATGGGTATGGTGTTGTGACTATCACCAACACCATGGATATGGTGTGACTATCACCCACACCATGGGTATGATGTAACTAACCACCCACACCATGGGTTATGGTGTGACTACCACCCACCCACCATGGTATGGTGTGACTACCACCCACCCATGGGTATGGTTGACTATCACCAACACCATGGATATGGTGTGACTACCACCCACACCATGGGGTATGGTGTGACTACACCCCCCCCCCCCCCCCCCCCCCCCCCCCCCCCCCCCACGCCAAGGGTTGGTGGTGCTACCACCCACACCAATGGGTTATGGTGTGATACCACCTCACACCCATGGGTATGTTGTGACTAACCTACACCATGGGTTAGGTGTGGATTACCACCCAAACCATGGTGTTGTCTGACTACCACCCACACCATGGGTTATGGTGTAACTTCCACAACACATGGGTATGGTGTGACTATCACCCACACTATGGGTATGGTGTGACTATCACCCACACCATGGGTATGAAGTAACTACCATCCACACCATGGGTATGGTGTGACTACCAACCCACACCAAAAGGGTTATGGTGTGGGGACACTACCACCCACACCATGGGGTATGGTGTGACTACCACCCCACACATGGGTTATGGTGTGACTACCACCCACACCATGGGTATGGTGTGACTACCACCCACACCATGGGTATGGTGTGACTATCACCCACATCATGGATATGGTGTGACTATCACTCACACCATGGGTATGAAGAAACTACCATCCACACCATGGGTATGGTGTGACTACCACCCACACCATGGGTATGGTGTGACTACCCCCCACACCATGGATATGGGTGTGGCTAACACCCACCCCCCCCCAATCATGGGTATGTGTTTACTTACCACCCACACCATGGGCATGGTTTACCTCGGAGTTTTACCTGGGGAAAGTTCCGGGATCAAGCCCCGCGGCCCGGTTCTGTGACAGGCCTCTGGTGGATCAGAGCCTGATCAACCAGGCTGCTACTGCTGGCTGCACGCAATCCAACGTACGAGCCACAGCCCGGCTGGTCAGGTACCGACTTTATGTGTTTGTCCAATGCCTTCTTGAAGACAGCCAGGGGTCTATTGGTAATCCCCCTTATGTATGCTGGGAGGCAGTTGAACAGTCTCTGGGCCCCTGACGCTTATTGTATTGTCTCTTAACGTGCTAGTTATACCCCTGCTTTTCATTGGCGGGATGTTGCATCGTCAGCGGAGTCGGTGCGCATAATCAAGAAATAAAATTAACCTTGATACTGATGGTCTCATAAATAATCTTTAAATACCTTTATTTTATCCATCTCATATCTGCCATTATTGCCACATAACTTACGTCATCGATTAGTTCATCATTAAATATTCTTAACGATCCAGTTTTTTCTAGCGTTTTCATTAACGTTTCTTATTATGTCTATCTGTTGTTGATTATTTTTCTCACATTCAAAAAATCTTGTATGTGTATTTAAAAATCGTAAATTCGTCAAGATGATAGACCGGGGTGTGTGAGGGGATGTGCGAGGAAATCCGGGGTAATGGTGATGGACGATACCAGGCGCGTGTGCGCAAAATGTGTCAAAGTTTGTTCATAGGTTTGTTTCTTTAATTAAAAAGGATGTGAGTTTGAACATCAAGGATGTCAGGTAGTTAATTCGTCAGTGTTTGTAAAAGATCTTTCATGTCAGACTCTTACTTTTAGAATCCTACGGCTGTTGCTTGTGTATTATTTCCTCTCGAACTAAAATTTTCGCACGGGAGATTTTTCATCTAAATTAAGTCATTTTGTGGTCACTACGACTTCTATACAATAATAAGAAATTTAAAAATGGTTATTAAATTTATTTTAGTAGCTAAAAATGTTACAATCGTAGGAGATAAGAGATCAAGATATTTAGTATAGTTTCAATTAAAGAGCCACTAGAAAGGCTCTGTAAAGTTGGGCCGGGAGTCTAGCATAATATCAGCAGCAGGAGACACAGCGGGTACGCATGTGGCAGGGGTTCCCTCCTGGGCGTGTCAAACTGTTTGTCGTATTTCCCGTATAGGTCGTTTCGTGTGCCTCACGACCTCTTTCATGGAGAGGATTTAAAATTTTAAAGTTTGTATATATGGAAGAAATCACAATAAAACGCGGAAATAAAATACCGTAAAATAGAATTTAAAACCTGAGCGATTTCATGTGTTACACAACATACTTAAGAGGGATTTTAAAGAAGAGGAGTTATGTAGGATTTATCAAACTCCTCACTCCTTCGGGATCATGCGCGGATCACCACATGGAAAGACCAACCAGAACCATTCTGGTAACCTGTATAAACAACCTCTTCTTCCTATATCCCTAGGATGTTGTGAGCACATGAAAGCGCCTCTGTTCTATACGCCTTTTAGCTCCTTGTTGAAGGCTTCTTCAAGGGAAATGAATGTTCTAGAGTATTCTATTATCTAATGAGTGATTTATGAAGATTTTTTATCACCATCACTAAATGTGCATACACAGACATAAATTTTGTATATCGTGTATATAGATTGCTTCCACTAGTGTGGACGTAATATCATGCACCAAACCGGAAGGGCGTATCTTACTACAAGTAGATACGCACCTCTGGGTGTGCATGAGTGTGTTAGTGTTCTTAATGTACATATCCTGACTCATCAGAAAACGAAGGACCGTTACGGGGGTTGTCTTACCTGTATGGTAAAAAATGATCTCATTTTGTGCCAGTTAGTGTGGTTTTCTGAGCCAGTTCCAGACCAGATTATCCACATAGTTGCGTCCTGTCGGGCCTTGGGAGTGAAGTACACACAAACTTCTTGGGAGACAACGTGCGCTTCTGGATGCTTGAGACAATGTAAAAAAAAAAATATTTATTTTTAATCAACCGTTTGTTTCTGGGTCTGTTCTTACACTGTTTCTCTATGTAATATTTTAATTGGTTATCAACGAAAATTTGGTAATATTAACGAAGTACTGACGAACCCTCCCTCAAAGGAGGTTCCTTTACAGCGGTGAGGGGCTCTTGATCCAAGGAATCTGACCTGATTTCCCCTTCCTTGGATCGAACTTCCTTACCTCCCATTCCCCAGGCTCCGTTTGAGCGCTCCTCCTCCCTTACCTCATGAATGTAATAATAATAGACGGATCTATTCCGTCGAGACGGATCTATTCCTACCGTCCCCACACAAAAATTTTAAAAACCCTTGTCAGTTTGGGTTTAGGAATAATAAAAGCACGAATGATGCTATCATACATATGCTAGAACTAATATACACCACACTCGTAAAGAAAGAAGTCCCGCTGGGCATTTTCATTGATTTACGTAAAGCTTTCGATACAGTCGACCATGAACTGCTGTACTCCAAATTAACGCACTATGATATCAGAGGCCACTCCCTCAACTACCTAAAATCATACCTTATTAACAGAACTCAATGTGTGTATGCAAATAATGCAAACTCTTCCACCCAACCAATCACAGTAGGAGTCCCACAATGAAGCGTCCTTGGACCACTCCTCTTTCTCATCTACATCAATGATCTACCGAATGCATCCCAGCTACTCAAACCCATATTTTTTTGCAGATGACACTACATATGTCTTTTCCCACCCAAACACTGTCGTACTAGCAAACACAGTCAATGCCGAATTGCAGAAAATATCTGCCTGGATGATGACTAATAAACTTACCCTGAATACTGATAAAACCTATTTCATTCAGTTTGGAAACAAAGCTGCAAATGATCCTATTACATAACGCTAAATGGGTCATCAGTCACAAGACTCACAGAGGGAAAATTCCTAGGTATCCACCTTGACAGTAGCCTTAAGTCCCGGACACACATACAACAAATCACCAAGGAAATCTCCAAGACTGTAGGCATACTATCAAAGATAAGGTACTACTTCCACAGTCAGCTCTCCTGGCACTGTACCCTTCACTTTATTACCCTTATCTTAAAATATGGAATTTGTGCATGGGGACAACAACATCCCGTCACCTAAAACCCCTCATAACCCAGCAAAAGGCAGCAGTAAGCACGATAACGAATTCCCACTCCCGCCAGCACAACTCCATCAATTTTCAAAAGTCTGAATCTGCTCCACCATTAGAACATCCATACTATTCATGTACCTACTACATTTCACAGAACAATACACACAAATATAAACCCTCCACTCAAACTTCTCCTCACCAAACCCAAAAAGGACACATGACACAACACAAGACACAGATTCTTTTTGATATACCTCGTGTCCATATCCAACACTGTGTAAAAACTATGCACATTAAAGGGCCCAAAATATGGAATTCATTACCAGAAGATATTAAAGTAACCCAGTCTGAAAATCAGTTTAAGACTCTTCTCAAAAGCCACTTAATCACCCTAGACTAAATGCTAAATACTCAGTACACACTTACTCACCTGTGTACTCCCACATCATAACTTCAACAATCACTTTGAACCTTTTATCTATTGTTGACAGGAATATAATTGAACCATTGTTTTCACAAAAAGCATTTTAGACTATAAGAATATATCTTTTGTCTTATACAAATTTAATTCACTTATAATTAATAATCTACTGTCCAACTATGAAATAATTACTGTTCTGCTGTACAACTATGATAAAATCCTTAGTGTTAAGTAGACTGTAAGTCAATAATGTTAAGTTGGCCCATAATGCCTAGGCATAATAGAGGTTCTCTTTGACTCAAGAAATCGTAATGACACGATTGCAAATAAACCATACCCCCGGCCGGGATTGAACCCGCGGTCATAGAGTCTCAAAACTCCAGCCCGTCGCGTTAGCCATAGACCAGTGGCTAGCTGGTCTAGTGGCTAACGCGACGGGCTGGAGTTTTGAGACTCTATGACCGCGGGTTCAATCCCCGGGCCCGGGGGTAAAGGGTTCTCTTTGCATTGCAACCCACTATTGTAAATATAAAATCTCAATGTACTGTTGCAAACTCTCTGCTGCCTATTTGTCAACCATGCCTGGATAGAGGCATGGTTGACAAATAGGCAGCAGAGAGTTTGCATAAATGGGGAGAAATCAGGGGTGGGGAAGCGTCACGAGCGGTTTTTCCACAGGGTCAGTGTTGGGCCCCCTGCTGTTCACAATCTACATAAACGACATAGATGAGGGCATAAAGAGCGACATCGGCAAGTTTGCCGATGACACCAAAATAGGCCGTCGAATTCATTCTGACGAGGACATTTTGAGCACTCCAGGAGGATTTGAATAGACTGATGCAGTGGTCGGAGAAAATGGCAGATGCAGTTTAATATAGACAAATGCAAAGTTCTAAATGTTGGACAGGACAATAAACCCTGCCACATATAAAAATAAATAATGTAGATCTTAATATTACGGATTGCGAAAAAGATTTAGGAGTTCTGGTTAGCAGTAATCTGAAACCAAGACAACATGCATAAGTGTTCGCAATAAAGCTAATAGAATCCTTGGCTTCATATCAAGAAGCATAAATAATAGGAGTCCTCAGGTTGTTCTTCAACTCTATACATCCTTGGTTAGGCCTCATTTAGATTATGCTGCACAGTTTGGTCACCGTATTACAGAATGGATATAAATTCTCTGGAAAATGTACAAAGGAGGATGACAAAGATGATCCCATGTATCAGAAACCTTCCCTATGAGGATAGACTAAGGGCCCTGAAACTGCACTCTCTAGAAAGACGTAGAATGAGGGGGGATATGATTGAGGTTTATAAGTGGAAGACAGGAATAAATAAAGGGGATGTAAATAGTGTGCTGAAAATATCTAGCCTAGACAGGACTCGCAGCAATGGTTTTAAGTTGGAAAAATTCAGATTCAGGAGGGATATAGGAAAGTACTGGTTTGGTAATAGAGTTGTGGATGAGTGGAAAAAACTCCCAAGTACCGTTATAGAGGCCAGAACGTTGTGTTAGGCTTTAAAAATAGGTTGGATAAATACATGAGTAGATGTGGGTGGGTGTGAGTTGGACCTGATAGCTTGTGCTAACAGGTCGGTTGCCGTGTTCCTCCCTTAAGTCAATGTGACCTGACCTGACTAGGTTGGGTGCATTGGCTTAAGCCGGTAGGGACTTGGACCTGCCTCGCATGGGCCAGTAGGCCTTCTGCAGTGTTCCTTCGTTCTTATGTTCTTATGTTCTTACGAATGTGCCTCTTCGTACGTTCTGTAAACCATATATAAACCCAGGTTATCTTAGGAAAATGTAGTGCACCTGGAGAGTATACCTGGAGAGGGTTTTGGGGGTCAACGCCCCTGCGGCTGGGCCTGAGACCAGGCCTCGTGATGGGTCAGGGTCTGATCAACATTGTAAGATTTATATGAATATTATGCAAATAGGTAAAACGGTCGTTATTTTCACTAGTTATATTCTACTAAATTTACTAATCTTACCTATACTTTTAATTCTTCCTTCACAGTCTGCTTTTTCTTTTACTTTTTTTTTGAAGTATTTCCACTTGCCTCCCTTCAAGGTAGGGGGTCTTGATGCCAGTGGAAGGCTCTTGATTCAAGGAACTGGAGCTATGCTCTCCTTGGATTGAATTTAATTATCTCCCATTCACCGGAAGTTTTATGACCCACCTCGGTTTTTGCGTTTCCTATGAATATAGTAATAATAACCCTATTTCCTTTTTATTTCTAACTATTCCCACTCGACTCTATGTCAGAAATTTCCATACAAATCATATCTTACTGCCTGAGTTCCTCTCTTTCTACTGCCTCTTCATTTTTTTTTCTGTCGCATTCTAGATTACTTTGTGTCAGCGTGCACCCACCATGATAACTAAGTGAGTACGCCTCCTTCCTCTAATTTCTTGGATTACTTTTTTTTCTGACAGCAGCTACCCAAGCTACTTCCTTGTCTCTTCAACATTAATATGAGTGACTCACCTCAACGAAGCCCAGAGCTGCAACAAGTATAGGCCTAGGAATTTGCCCTCATTATGTTTGGCAATTAGAGTGTTGTCGATCTTAATGTTAAGTTGCGCAACACCTGCTCTGCTACCAAACATATTATAGTAGGTTTTGTCAGTGTTAAGAACATAAGAACATAAGAAAGGAGGATCACTGCAGCAGGCCTGTTGGCCCATACTAGGCAGGTCCTTTACAATCCATCCCACTAACAAAACATCTGCCCAACCCAATTTTCAATGCTACCCAAGAAATAAGCTCTGATAACTATCCACTAATTTGCAAGTCCCACTCAAATCCAACCCCTCTCACTCATATATTTATTCAACCTAAATTTCAAACTACCCAAAGTCCTAGCCTCAATAACCCAACTAGGTAGACTGTTCCACTCATCAACTACCCTATTTCCAAACCAATACTTTCCTATGTCCTTTCTAAATCAAAACTTGTCTAATTTAAATCCATTACTGCGGGTTCTCTCTTGGAGAGACATCCTCAAGACCTTATTAATATCCCCTTTATTAATACCCATCTTCCACTTACACACTTCGATCATGTCTCCCCTCATTCTTCGTCTAACAAGTGAATGTAATTTCAGAGTCTTCAATCTTTCTTCATAAGGAAGATTTCTAATGCTATGTATTAATTTAGTCATTCTACGCTGAATGTTTTCTAACGAGTTTACATCCATTCTGTAATATGGAGACCAGAACTGAGCTGCATAATCTAGGTGAGGCCTTACTAATGATGTATAAAACTGCAGTATAACCCCTGGACTTCTGTTGCTTACACTTCTTGATATAAATCCCAATAATCTATTTGCCTTATTACGTACGCTTAGGCAAGTTCCCTAACATCTACGTTTGAATCAGTTATCCTACCTATCTTTGTGACATCGGCGAATTTGCTCATATCACTAGTAATACCCTCATCAAGGTCATTGATATATATTATAAACAACAACGGGCCCAAGACTGATCCCTGTGGTACGCCACTTGTTACAGATCCCCACTCGGATTGAACCCCATTTAAGCATACTCTCTGCTTTCTATTAGTGAGCCATGACTCGATCCATGACAGCACTTTTCCCCCAATGCCATGAGCTGCCACTTTTTTTAAGTCTCTGGTGCGGTACTCTATCAAAAGCCTTACTAAAATTTAAGTGTAAGTTTATTGGCTGTCATCCAAGTCGATATTTTGATCAGCTCCTCATTAACAATGGTGTTGAGGGTGGCAAGATTAGGTGAGAGATGACATAAGTCGTGTCGTCAGCAAGGAGAATGGGTTTCAGGTGTTGGGATACGTTTGGAAGATCATTGATGTAAATGAGGAAGAGCAGGGAACCAAGGACACTTCCCTGCGGAACTCCAGTATCAAGTGGCCGTGTTGATGATGCTGTGTCTTTAATGGTGACATACTGATACCTATTAGTAAGGTAGGATTTGAAATATCCAAGCGCATGGCTTCTTATACCATAATGGTCAAATTTGTGGAGTAGGATGCCGTGGTCTACTGTGTCAAAAGCTTTTCTTAGGGTAATAAAAATTCTTAGCGGATATTCCTTATTTTCCAATGCTGTGTAAAGCAGATCTAGCATTTTTACAATTACATCATTAATGCTTTTATTTTTCCTGAATCCAAATTGGCAGGGGTTGAGTATGTTTTGTGCCGTTATAAATGAATATAGTCTCCTGTGCACGAGTTTCTCGAAGATTTTGGATAGCAATGGTAAGTTTGATATTGGCCTATAGTTGTTTACATCTGTAGGGTCACCACCTTTATGTCAATATTGGTGTAACCCTTGCTGTCTTGAGTAGTTTTGGGAAGGTGCTAGTTTCTAGTGACTTGTTAAAATGTAATGTAATAGCATGCAAAAGGACATGGGCCGCTCGCTTGTACAATAATGGTGGGACGTGAGACAGATTCCCTGAGTTATTTTTAAGTGACTTTATAATCTCGGTGACTCGGTGGGCTCAGTTGGTACAAGCTAAGAAGGAATTTGGGAAATTCCCATCTATGTAGTCCCCAGCATGGGCGTTGGTACCTGGTATTTTACTGGCGAGGTTAGATCCTATGGTTGAGAAGAAGTTGTTTATCTTGTTAGCTGTATCAGTGGGATGCAGTGATGTTTCATGATGTTTAGTTAGGACAATATTCTTGGTTTTTTCAGTTTGTGGGTCCCCAGAATCTGGGAGAGTGTTTTCCAGGTCTTTTTATATCTCCTCTTGTGTCAGTGAATCTGCTGGAGTAGTACAGTTGTTAGGCTTTCTTTATTACTTTGGTGAGAACTGGTGAATAGTGTTTAAGAATATCTTTGTGTATTAAGCCCTGTCTATATTGCTTTTCATATTGGTGTTTCTTATCTATGGATTTTTCAGAATGCTGGTTGTTAGACATGGGCAACCGAGCCGTTTATTCGTGATCTGTTTCGTTTTTATAGGACAATGTTTGTTGTATAGTCTAAGTATTTTATTAAGAAAAATGTCTGTCCAATCGTCAGTACCATTGGCCTTGGAGAAATCTGTAGGCCAGTCAACAGTCTCTAGGTCTGCTGTGAACTTCCTGTATTTTTCTTTTAATTTTTAAAATGTATTCGTGGTTAAAAAATCATAGACAAATATTTTTAACAATGTGTAGAAGTAGTTTGGTAGATTAAGTGAAATGGTTTGAATTTTCACTTCATAACTTGAACTGTATCATTATAAAAAATGAATATTAAAAATTGAGTGAAATTCCCACTCTGTATATATTAAACTCAATATTATTTTTATTAACGAAAAACTTAAACGTTTGAATATGAACACGTCGTAGCCCCTTAAATTCAACAAATATGACTGCAAGTTCTGTATAACCCTGGTAGGTTCAGCGCTTCCGTTTGATGATAATAATAATAATAATAATAATAATAATAATAATAATAATAATAATAATAATAATAATAATAATAATAATAATAATAATAATGGCTACAAGTAGCCTGAAGGACGCTGAACCACCGTAGACAGTATGTGTACCTCCAGTTCCTCCCCGAGAATCAACAAGTTAGCTCTGAGAGAATTCTTCTCATGGTCAGTGTTTGTAAAGTAAACATGAGGTGTGTGTATCCTGTACATTTTCGTACTCTACCATGGCGTCCACCCAACCCGTTCTGGTTTATTTTTTTTTTTTATGTAAAGATAAACATTTTATTTGTTTGCAATGTTTACAATATGTGATTACAATTTTGATTTGTTAGATACAAAGAAGTCACTATCATGCCAAGGTATTTTGGGCAGACTAAACTTTAACACTTACATAACACTACTTAATACTGATGATTTTGAGAGTAGCAAATTTTTATTATACATCGTTTTTGTTATTACAGCGGAGGTAACTAGTGGTTTACAGTAATTGATTTTATAGTTGAGATGAAGCATATAAATATTACAGTATAGTAACAATTTAGCACAATTGACAATAATGAAATTGAATAAATTTTAAATTATATTTAATGACTAAATAATTGAGCAATCGTAAATTATTCAGGAGTTTTTTCAGTTACTGTTAAGTGATAAAGTATAGTGTTTGTCTGGTTAATTTAGGTTGATGAGGTGACTTTTAAGTAGAACCTTAAATTAGTGTGGAGGTAGCAGCGGCCTTGTGTATGTTCAGGCAGTGAATGCCAGATCTTCGAGCCCTTTATATACATAACATTTTTACATAGGGAGAGATGGACACGAGGGATATCAAAGTGTTTTGTGCCTTGTGTTATGCCTCTGTGTTCTGTTGTAGTTATCAAGTATTTTGAGAGGAGAGTTAATATTGGAGTATAATGTCCTGTATGTAGTATGCACAATAATATACCTGGAGTATACCTGGAGAGGGTTTCGGGGGTCAGCGCCCCCGCGGCACGGTCTGTGACCAGGCCTCATGGTGGATCAGGGCCTGATCAACCAGACTGTTAATGTTGGTTGCACGTAAACCGACATACGAACCACAGCCCAGCTGGTCAGGTACTGACTTTGAGTGCCTGTCCAAAGCCTTCTTGAAGACAGTCTATTTGTAATCCCCTTGACTGGTCCGAACCCTTGACTGGTCCGAACCCTTGACTGGTTTCAAACGGTTTCGTTGGACAATAAAGCAGACTGTAAACGGATGGGGTTGTAGGCGCCCTTATAAATACAAACATTAAATATAAATCAGGAACGTGCACGGTAAGCTGTCCAATATACAAAAAACAGTTAGAAACAGAAATACAAATAGCTAGAGCTTCATTTAAGAAGGTTATTAATAGAATATTCAAGAGGTTGCTAGTAGAATTGCAGTAAATCAACCATTCAAATCATTATGAAGCTGTGTGTAGTCTGTGGTCAGTCAAACAAACGGGCTTCCACATGGGTAAATTGTCATTTTTGTGGAAATTGGTGTCACGCCCCTTGTGCAGATATCCAAGAACTAGCTACAAGCAGTGTTAAAACAGGGAAGTGTTTTTGGGTATGCCCAAATGAGGAAAATCTGTGGACTAAAATCACAAGGGTATTAAAAGAGGACAACATCAAAGCTGCTTTCATAGAAAACCTGGAAGCTTTCTACAACAGATGGGAACATAAAAAGTCTGGGCTGAATGGTACTGCCCTTGATACTGGCCATGTAGTCAGAAACTGTAAGGCTGGAGATGAAGTCCTGGTAGTCAGTAAATGTGGGGCTGATAGTGCTGTCCTGGGAGACAGTAATGGTGAAGCGGGAGGTGCTGTCCTGGGAGACAGTAATGGTGAAGCTGGAGGTGCTGTCCTGGGAGACAGTAATGGTGAAGCTGGAGATGCTGTCCTGGGAGACAGTAATGGTGAAGCTGGAGATTTTGTCCAGGTAGTCGGGAATTATACGCAGGAAGGATACATATAAATGACCTCATAGGGGACAGGAGCCATAGTAGGGAAACAAGTGTAGTCAAAGATAAGATAAAACCAATATTGCAAACTAGAAATACCGCAGGAAATAGCAAACAAGAGGACTCCACTAGCAATAGTGAGGATATATTACCAAAAACAACTGGTGGGAGCTCCATTGTTGGTGCTAGGGAGGATAGAAGTAAGACAGGTAAACATGCACCAACAGGTAATACAGTCACAGAAACCCAAGGCAAACGGAAACCAAGCCTGTGTACATACTATGCACTTGGTATCTGCTGGCATGGGAAATCTGGAAAAAACAGATGGGCGTGCAACTATGACCACCCTAGAAAATGCCATGCCCATATGACAACAGGAAAATGCAAACTCCCTTCCTGTAAGCTTTTTCACCCTGAACTGTGTACCTCTTCAGTACAGGAAGGACTGTGCTATAACTTAAATTGCCAGGCATACCGTCTAAAGGGGACAAAAAGATACAAAACATCCAAGCCATGGGAAAACCTGGGTAGCCACAGCCACTCAAGAGGGAGAGGTTTTTCAGTGCCAGGAAGGAAAAAAAACTGACAGGAAATGGCAGAAATCGTACACCAAATCCAGTCATTCCTGGAGTGGAACCACAGTCGATGGCCTCCACTCCAAACCAACAGATACAGATACTAATGCCGGAAAAAAAATCCCTCCCCAGTACCAACAATACCACCAGTCCGATAACATTCTTCTTTGCAAATATACAGGGTCTAAAGCCACTAAAGACACTCTTCAGGTCACTTGTTCTATCTAGGCTGGAATATTGCTGCACACTAACAGCACCTTTCAAGGCAGGTGAAATTGCCGACCTAGAAAATGTACAGAGAACTTTCACGGCGCGCATAACGGAGATAAAACACCTCAATTACTGGGAGCGCTTGAGGTTCCTAAACCTGTATTCCCTGGAATGCAGGAGGGAGAGATACATGATTATATACACCTGGAAAATCCTAGAGGGACTAGTACCGAACTTGCACACTAAAATCACTCACTACGAAAGCAAAAGACTTGGCAGACGATGCACCATCCCCCCAATGAAAAGCAGGGGTGTCACTAGCACGTTAAGAGACCATACAATAAGTGTCAGGGGCCCGACACTGTTCAACTGCCTCCCAGCACACATAAGGGGGATTACCAACAGACCCCTGGCAGTCTTCAAGCTGGCACTGGACAAGCACCTAAAGTCAGTTCCTGATCAGCCGGGCTGTGGCTCATATGTTGGTTTGCGTGCAACAAGCAGCAACAGCCTGGTTGATCAGGCTCTGATCCACCAGGAGGCCTGGTCACAGACCGGGCCGCGGGGGCGTTGACCCCCGGAACTCTCTCCAGGTAAACTCCAGGTATGTATGCTGGGAGGCAGTTAAACAATCTTGGACCCCTGACACTTATTGTGTTGTCTCTTATCGTGCCAGTGGCACCCATGCTTTTTATTGGGGAAATGTTGCATCGTCTGCCAAGTCTTTTGCTTTCATAGGGAGTGATTTTCGTGTGCAAATTTTGTACTAATCCCTCTAAGATTTTCCAAGTGTATATAATCATGTTTCTCCCGCCTGCGTTCCATGGAGCACAGGTCGAGGAACTTCAACTGTTTCCAGCAATTTAGGTGTTTTATCGCTGTTATGCGCGCCGTGAAGGTTCTCTGTACATTTTCTAGGTCAGCAATTTCACCTGCCTTCAAAGGTGCTGTTAGTGTGCAGCAATATTCCAGCCTAGATAGAACAAGCGACCTGAAGAGTGTTATCATGGGCTTGGTATCCCTAGTTTTGAAGGTTCTCATTATCCATCCTGCCATTTTTCTAGCAGATGCGATTTATACAATGTTGTGGTCTTTGAAAGTGAGATCCTCTGACATTATCAATCCCAGGTCCTTTACATTAGTTTTTCGCTCTGTTGTGTGGTTGGAATTTGTTTTATACTACGATATAATTTTAATTTCCCCACGTTTTCCATGTCGGGGTAATTTAAATTTCTCATCACTGAACTTCATATTGTTTTTTGCGGCCCATTTAAAGATTTGGTTGATGTCCGCCTGGAGTCTTGCGGTGTCTTCGGTGGAGGACACTGTCATGCAAATTCAGGTGTCATTTCCAAAGGAAGACACGGTGCTGTGGCTTACATTCCTTATAGATCCATCTACCAACTTTTCCTGTTATTCCTTTATCAAGCATTTTGTGCGCCATTACACCATGGTCACACTTGTCAAAGGTTTTCGCAAAGTCTGTGTATACTACATCTGCGTTTTGTCTTCTAGAGCATCCAGTACCTCATAATAGTGATCCAGTAGTTGGAACAGGCAGGAGCGACCTGCTCTAAACCCATGTTGCCCTGGGTTGTGTAACTGATGGGTATTTAGATGAGCGTCGATGTTACTTCTTAGAACCCTTTCAAAGATTTTTATGATATTGGATGTTAGCGCTATCTGTCTATAATTCTTTGCTATTGAAATTGCCCCCTTTGTGGAGTGGGGCTATGTCTGTTGTATTTAGCAACTGTGGGACGATCCCTGTGTCCATGTTCCCTCTCCATAGGATGTTAAAAGCACATGATAGCGGCTTGGAGTTCTTGATGAACACTGAGTTCCATGAGTCTAGCCCTGGGGCAGAATGCATGGGCATGTCATTTATTGCCTTTTCGAAGTCATGTGGTGTTAGGATAATATCAGATAGGTTTGAATCTACCAAATTCTGAGTTTGCTTATAAAAAATTAATTTAGGTCTTTGACTCTTAGTCTGGTCAGCGGCTCGCTAAAAACTGAGCCATGTTGGGACTAGAGTAACTCCCTCATTTCTTTGCTGTCATCTGTGTAGGGCCCGTCTCGTCTAAGTAGGGGCCCAATACTGGATGCTGTTCTCGATTTAGATTTGGCAAGAGAAAAGAAATATTTTGGGCTTCTTTCAATTTTATTTATAGCTTTTAAAACTCCCCGTGTTTCTTGTCTCCTGTAAGATTTCTTTAGCTTTAGTTGGATGTTTGCTATTTCTCTGCCCAGTATCTCCCTTCGTATTACAGATATATTGGCCTCTTTTAGCAGCTCTGTGATTCTTCACCTTCGCCTGTATAGGGAGCGTCTCTCACTAGTTTACACCTCTTCATTTTCTTTAAAGAATGTGCCTTGAGCATACCTTGACTACCACAGTTATTTTTTTTTTTGGGCAATCCTGGAGTATACCTGGAGAGGGTTTCGGGGTCAACGCCCTCGTGGCCCGGTCTGTGACCAGGCCTCATGGTGGATCAGGACCTGATCAACCAGGCTGTTACTGTTGGCCGCACACATCCCGACGTACGAACCACACCCCGGTTTGGGTCCGTGTTGCTTAGGCTATCTTCCCAGTTTATATCATACAGGATCCCATCTTATGTTTTTGTTATTGAAGGTGAAATTGGTGAAGGCTCCCACATGACTGATCACATTTTGTCAGTTTGGGGCCCCGCACATACATGTCTAAACCTCTACTATGTTGTGATCTGAGTATATTGTTTTTGATATGGTAATATTTCGTATCAGATCATCATTGTTACTGAAGATGAGGCCCAGTGTATTCTCCAATCTTGTTGGCTCTATTATTTGCTGGTTTAAGGTGAATTTGGTGCGAGTTTTCAACTTAGCTGCCTCCTGGAGTTATCTCTGGTACAACATTATTAGCTACATTCTTCCATTTTAGGTGCCTTAGGTTGAAATCCCCCAGGAGCAAGATGTTTGTGGTAGGAGCTGGAAGATTTTCCAGACCCACAGGCAAAACACCAGACACAAACATCTCTATGACATTCCCCGTGTCCGACTAAACCTTTATAAAAATTCTATGTATGTCAAAGGGCCTAAAATCTGGAACACCCTCCCTGAAAACTCTAGAACTGCAGACACATTCATCGCCTTCAAAACTACCGTTAGAAAACATCTTATCTCCCTGATACACCCCGACAACTAACTACATGAAAACTACCTGGTGGTTCACACACTCACTCACCCACTTGTCTAATCACGGAAATACGAATCTTAATCATAAAATAATGAATCCTAAGTAGTCATAAGTTTGCCTGTGAAACTACAATATAGAACCTGTGTATTGTCCCAAAAAAAAAGCTTTTAAACTTTGCTAAACTCACAAAATAAAATGTAGTAAATTGGGGCCTTAATACCAACTTACTCCAAAAATTCTATTTTAAATTTAGGGGTTAAAAAATTAACCCAAAGTCTGCCCAAAATTTGGCCTACCCCATGTAGGTTTTTTTTGTGACCTCCCCTTGAAATTAGTATTTTAAAACCCCTTTTAAACCCCACAAAATACCCAAAAACCTGAAAAACCCCGCTTTTGAAATTCTTTATAGAGAAAAAACTTGATTGATTGATTGATTGAAAAGCGTAAAATTTTCACAAGCTTTTTCCTAAATTTTGTTGGGAATTTGCATCTGGAGGCTTGTATAAAACCCCACAATAACCGGGTTTTTTGGTTTTAGATTTTTAAACTGAAAAAACCCATAAACAAATCTGAGGCTTTTAAAAAATTTTTCCCGAGATGTAAGTAAATGATATAAGGTTTTCCCCCCTCCCCCCCTTTTTTGCCTGTTCCCTGTGCCCCGTTTCTGTTTGGGTTTTAAAAAACCCGGGTTTCCATTTTTCATTTTTTAAAATGATCCTTTATGGGGGTCGTAAAAAAACGGAACATTGCGTTTAACTCGTAACATCCAAGGATGAAAGGTATTTTGTTGTTTTGTCGCTGGCTTTTAAAAAATGTATATTTGCAAAGAGAAAATTTTGCGTATTGATGGTATGTGGCCCGGGGGGGGGGGGATGGCTTTTTTTTCCCGGTATTGGGTATCTTTTTTTTTTGGAGTTAGCACTGCCTGTGACTCCGCTTAAGAAGTTTATTTTTAGTTGGTGTACGTTTTTTTGTCATTTTCTGCCGGGTTTGTTTCCCCTTTTTTGGGGGTAAAAAAAAAACCCCTCTCTCTCTGGGGGTGGTTGGGGGCTAACCCGGTTTTTTTCCCCTGGATGAATGGGTTTTGTATCTTTTTGCCCCTTTAGGGGTGTTGCCCCGACAATAATAATTTTTAGCACGGGCTTTCCCGAAGAAGAGTGACACATTTCAGGATGGGAAAAAATTATAGGAAGAAAAAGGGTTTTATTCACCCGTTGTTATATGGGCAAGGCATTTTCTAGGGGGGTCGAATTTCACGGGCCCCTTCCCTTTTTTCCCGATTTTTCCATGCCCGCAATACCTTTAAAACATAGAATTTGCTTTGGTTTTTATTTTTTTTTTGGGCCCTTTGGGTTTTTTTTGGTGCCTTCCCCTACTGGTTTCATGTTTTTCTGTCTTCTTACTATCTTCAGCATTTATACTAACAATGGTGCCTTCACCAATATTTTCTGGTATTTTATCTTCACTATTGGGGCATCCCTTTGTTTATTATCTCCAGTGGTATTGCTAGTTTTTAACTTTGGGTTTTGCATGTCCATGTATACACCTGTTTCCCCAGCACTCGAGATCCTGTCTTCCTCCGGGCCACCAACTTTTATTTCTGTATTCTTACAGGTACTGTCTACCAGGACAACATCTGCACCAGGGGCGATAGCACCATATGGCCAAGTCCTTTTATTTTCCCATCTGTTATAGAATGTTGTCAGGTTTTCTATGAAGGCCGTTTTGATGTTTCTGTCTTGTAATACAAATGTGATTTTTTTTCCACAGTTAATTCTCATTTGGATGTTTTGTATATTAAGCAAGTTTAGGCTCTTTAAAAGCTGTGGAGTGTGTTGCCTAGTGCAGTAGTTGGTAATCAATCGCACAGCAGCTTTTCGTCGGGTTATTAAAGGTTTATGGTAATTTGCTGTTGTTGAACCCCATGCACAAATACCATAGGTGAAGTAAAGGTAGATGAGAGTGGTAAAGAGCAAGAAGTGCCGTTTGGAGTACATAGTACCGTATCTTAGAAAGGATGCCTACTGTTTTGGAGACTTTCTTGGATATTTGCTGTATGTGGGTCTGAAATTTAAGGTTGCAGTCAAGGTGAAGACCTAGAAATTTGCCTTCTGTGTACCTTGAAATGGGGAACCATTTATCGGTATGTTTAACGAACATTTGAAGCTCTGTTTCCAAACATCATGAAGTAGGTTTTATCTGTATTGAGAGTAAGTTTGTTGGTCGTCATCCAAGTAGATATTTTTAGTTGCTCGTCGTTTGCAGTGTCTCTTAGTATAGTTGGGTTTGGGTAAGCGAAGACATAAGTAGTGTCATCTGTAAATAAAACGGATTTAAGGAGTTTAAATGCCTTTCGGAGGTCTTTGATGTAAATGGGAAAGAGAAGTGGGCCAAGGACACTACCCGGTATTACTCCAACAAAAACAGTTTGGGTGGTGAAGGTGACGCCATTTATGTACACACTGTGTCTATTGCTAAGATTTTAAGTAATCGAGAGTGTCCTCTGACTCCGTAATGTTCAAGTTTTAGGTGCAATAGGTCATGGTCAACTGTGTCAAATGCTTTTCGTAGGTCTATGAAAAGTCCCAGGGAAATTTCAATTTTTCGAGTGCCGTATATAGAACTTCAAGGATATGTTAAATTGCATTATTAGTACTTTTTTTTCGCCCTAAATCCAAACTGACAGAGGATACTAAGCAGGAGTAGACTTGCTTGTGAATTATTTTTTAGAGGATTTTAGATAGTAGGGGCAAGTTTGATATAGATCTGTAGTTATTCAGTTCAGTTGGATAACCTCGTTTAAGGATCGGGGTATCCTTGCTGTCTTGAGTGTGGATGGGAAGGTAGAGGATTCAATAGATATAACCATTGTTAATGAGGAGCTGATCAAAATATCGACTTGGATGACAGCCAATAAACTTACGCTTAACGTTGACAAAACCTACTACATTATGTTTGGTAGCAGAGCAGGAGATGCGTAAATTAACATTAAGATCGACAACACTCTAATTACCAGGCATAATGAGGGCAAATTCCTAGGCCTATACCTCGACAACAACCTGAACTTCAGCACCCATATCCAACACAACCAAAAAAGTATCCAAAAAGGTTGGGATCCTCTCCAAGATACGATACTACGTGCCGCAAACTGCCCTTCTCACACTATGCCATTCACTTATATATCCATACCTCACCTATGCTATCTGTGCTTGGGGTTCAATTGCAGCAACACACCTAAAGCCAATAATAACCCAACAAAAAGCCGCAGTAAGAATAATCACTAAATCCCATCCCTGGCAACACCCCCCCCCCCACTCTTCATAGATCTAAACTTACTCCCTGTTCAGTACATCCACACTTACTACTGTGCAATCTACATCTACAGGACCTTAAATTCCAATATTAACCTTGACCTAAAACACTTTCTTGATAGTTGTGACAGAACCCACAGGCACAACACCAGACACAAACATCTCTAAGGACATTCCCCGGTCCGACTAAACTTATACAAAAATCATATGTATGGTCACAGGCCCTAAAATCTAGAACACCCTACCTGAAAAATTCCAAAACTGCAGACAACATTCATCACCTACAAAACTACCATCAGAAACATCTTATTCCCTGATACACCCCGTACAACTTATAATACAAATTACAACCTGGTGGTTTCACACATTACACTCCTCACACCATTTGACCATAAACAGAAATATCAATCTCAATCTCAAAATAATGAATCTTCAACTAGTCAAGGGAAGTTGCCTGTGGATATTCTCCAATACTGAAACATGTATAGTCCAATAACAAAAGCATTACATTGCTAAACTCACAACTAGTATTTAGTCACTTAGCCAAATACCACATATCTCAAAATTTGTAACATTTTTAAACCTAAGATTTAATATAAGTCTGCCCGAAATGCCTACCATGCAGGCGTTCTAGTGGTATACCCTCTGTATATTATTATTTTACTACAGTGTAAACCACCCAATAACCAAATTCGTAAGGAATTCATCCTGACCATGGTCGGTGAGGTTGCGTGCAACCCCTCTCTGTTTCAGCAAAGCTACCTTGTATCAACATGCGCTGAGTGTGAGGAAGGCCGCGTAAATAATACCATAGGTATTGAGCTGCTTCGTATGGGCGATTTCACCCTCTTCAGTGCAAAGTCTTACTCCAACAATCTTAGGAAGACCTATGAATCCAGACATGAGGGTGTATGGTGAAGCCCTGAATGGGCTTATAGAACTTCGTCAAACTGAATTCCACGTCCGTGTATGAGTCTTTGGTGGACGAGGTTCCAAGACGGTGAGTCTTGACGCACTCCAACTGTGAAGAAGCGTTTGATCGACGTATCACGCCACTTTCGGTGGGTTTTAAGATCGTAATGTCCATTTGAGGCAGATGAGGCTGACATAAGGATGTATTTTAGACATATGGAACCGTATATCTGGCCAAAGGCAAGTGACGGCCAGGTGGCTTACATGGACGTCGAGGGTACCTTTTTCCCTGAAGAATGACTCTGATACATCCCATACCGTCTTACGTCGAGTTTGGAGGCGTTCATGACCTAGTTATGGTAATCGTATGCCTGACAAGACGTACGTGCAGAATAGTGGGGCTACACCATAGGGCGTCAGAGTGCTGAAGCTGAGGAGGGCGCCAGCGCAAACTGGTGAAGCACCAGTTACCAGCGTGATAGCTGTTAGAGCCCAGTGCGCAAGCAAGGCCTGGGCCTTGTGGAGTGAAGAGTGGAGATTCCAAAGAGGAAATGGCATTGTGAGGTAACTGTGATTACAAGGATCGTTACTACTCACTGAAAAGTACAGAAGTGCAAGTGCAAGAGGAGGTGCAGGCTCTAGAGGAAGAGCTTCAGGAAGTGTTAAGAGCTTTGAACACCGCCTGCGTGTACGTTGTTCCTGAGCTGGTGAAGACACTGAGTGCCTGTAAGGAATTAAGATCCACCAAAAAAATAGCAGGTATTGACGGCACAACTATAAGAGAGAGTTTGTCGCGTGTGCTGTGGTACGGGCGTGTGGAGGTAGAGTTCATCTGAGGGGAACCTCTGAAGATAACAATGAGTGGAGGCATCACGAGAAGATAGCGGCGGCGTCAGACTCAGATGATGTCCTGACGCCGGCGCAGAGGTCTGGGAGGAAGAAGACAATGTCAGAAGCAGTCACGATAAGAGGCATCGCAAAAAAGGGGGAGGGTTGAGGGTGTGCACAATCTTGTGCTGGCTCCTGGGGCAGGAGGCCCTGGGATGAATGAGAAGGAGGAAGGGTTGGAAACTATAAAGAGGCCCTTAGGTGGTATGACTGTGAACGTAAAGGACTGTGTCCTATGTGAAGAAGAATGGTTTCGAATGTTTCTGTAAAATATAGGTGGATGTAGTGTTCCTGCAAGAACACAAGTCAAGAGGGAAGAGTGCTCGAGGTGGAGGAGGTTTCAGTCAATGAACTCTGCCTTCTGCACGTCATGAAAGGTGTGTGGGGATGATTTGATCAGGGAGGCAAGGCCCGTTGTGTTCTAAGAAGTGATGGGGGGGAGGGGGAAGATGTCTTGCCGTGAGGGTGGTGGATGGGAAAGCGGGTATCCTTGTTAATGTGTTATGCACCAGCGAAAATGATGTGAGGTAAAAAGGATTATGTAGTGACGAACTAGTTTACTTTCTTCTTACTGGTTTACACTGCATGGCCACCGTTGTGGGCGAACTGAAATGCGTTATTAGATGCTACGTGGAACCAAAAGGGGCGGGGCACGTTGTCGGCGGCCTTCGAGATCTTTTGAGGGAAATTCCAGTGCGGGATGCGTTGGAGGAGGGGCGTGGAGGTAGAGACACTTTTGTAAGACCGGGGTTACGCTCTAGTGATAGCAGTATATATCTCAAGGGTTTGGTTGAACATTTTTCCGACAATAGAAGTACTTATTCGGATCATCGGGCGTAGTAGCAGAGGTGGCGTGGGATTCACTAGCATATAATCTAGGGATATTGGAATTAAATACAAGTGTGTTAGGTTGGATGAGGAGGGGATAGAGGATTTGCGACGCTGTGGGAGGTTACTGCAGAGATAAAAGGGAGAGGATGTGTGGATGTGGGGGATTGTGTGTGCTAAAGAAACGATTAAGAAATATTACGTAAAGGAAGGTAAACGTATCATTCTTTAAAATATGGGTCTTCTAACTATTTGGAGGATAGATTACGGGGTTGTTAATGACGAGTGGCGGTGGGCGGCACTTATCCAATGGATGAATTTATGCAATTAAAGGAGGCTGACGTAGGTACAGGAGAGAGTTCCAAGACGGTGAGGGTAAAGGCGGGGGTGGAAAGTGTTATGGGGCGATAACCTTCATCTTGCTATTCGTAGCAGAAACAAGACAGCAGGGCAATGACTATTCCATGGTTGAAGGTTCAGATCGATAGGAGGTTACAGAGGGCAGGTCATACAACTACGAAGGTGAATGGGGCGATTTGCTGACAAGTGGTATGAGAAGTACTGGCAACGAGAAGGGTAGAGGAGGGGTTTTAGAACAGGTGTGTGATGTGGGTATGTCAGTGTGCGTAACAGTGATAGGGAAAGCACTGGGGGTGGTGGGGAATAACAGAGGGGGAAATATGGAGGCATTTAAGTGAATGCGAAAGGGCAAAAGCACCGGAATTGGATGGACTCCCGGCAAGTTTTTATAAGCAGCATTGGAATTAATTGAGGCATTTTTCTGTAGGTTATTAAATTGCATAAGGAGAGAAGGTGAGCTGGGTGGAGAAGCAGCAACGCTGTCGTTGTATTGGTACCGAAGGAGTAAGCACATACGCTTCTCGGATTAACGGCGACCCTCGTTGTTATGCGCAGATTATAAATTGTTTTTGCCGAGATTTTGGGAAATCGGTCAAGTTGTGGTAGGTCTGTAAGTATCAAAAACTCAGTTTGGTTTGCAGGAGGTCTATGGTGGAGGGGCATGGGTTACTTAGGATTTCGTGGAGGCAAAAGGGGGGGGAGGAGCGGGAGGTTTTTTTGGTGGCGCTCGATTGCAAGGGCATACCGATTGAGTGGATCGGAAAAGCATTGAAAGCCATCCTCAGGGGTCAGGGGTTTGGGGAAAAAATAGTGGGGCTGGGTTGAGGCTTGTATGTTGGGAGGTCTAGGGCGAGGGTACAGATTAATGGTCGATTGGGTGGAAGATTGTAATGGTAGGTGGGACTTAGGCAGGGGTGACCTATGTCACAATTATTTGTTTGCGTGCGTACAGACCCCTTTTATAGATTGATGGAGCAGCAGTATGTGTCACTTAGAGGGACCAGGGTGTGAGTTGCGAGTTTGGCCATTTTTAATAATTGGTATGAGGATGATACAACGTACTGATCAGGAGGGATTCAAGGCACACATTAACGGGTAGTATACCAAATGTTCGCAGGGGCAACTGGTAATAGGGTAAAATTCAGATAAATCGATATGGTCCCATAGGGGGTTTTTTAGGAGCTTGGGCCGGGTAGGGTTTGATTGGGGGTAGTGCAGTTGAGGAGCTTGTGATTCGTTAAAAATCAGCGGTCTTATTTATGCAGACGATCTACCGTGGCACGCATGGAAAACTCGCTTAGGATGGTAAAAGGATTCAGGGACCTTGGGGGGCATTGCGACCTTATCATTGGACCCTTTGTGCAGCGTGCCATAGTTGTTAATACTTACTGATAGCAAAGTATGGCACGTGGCAGCCGGTGTTCCGCATTAACTGGGCCATCAATAACGAACATACTTATGAAGGTTTTATTCTTGTGGGTTCGAGCTGTTATTGGATAAGAGGAGATGTGGTAAAGTTACCTGTAAGTAAGGGGGGGCTGGATTGCCTGACTAAAGCGGAAGGGTCAAATGTTTCTTCATTATAAAGGGAGGTGAGGGGGAAAGTGTGGTGGGGGTGTTTGGCCAGGAATCCATCACAGATTGCAACGGATTGTATACAGGAGTTGAGTATGTCATGAGATGTGAAAATGTTTTGAAGGGCTCTGGCGTGGGATCGAGAGCCAGCAAAGGTAAAATAGGTAGGTTGTGTAGATTATTAGACCGGGAGGTTGTAGCGCCTGTATAGGGAATTTTTCCCCATGTAGCATGGTGAATATAATGGTATAAGGTTGAGTAGGATGAGTTTGCAACCTCGTGTTGGGATGTAATGTATCGTTTTCTGCATGGCATTTTACCGCGGGTGTTTCTAACGGATAGACGAGGTCCGATGATCGGGGGGGAGGTGGGATATGTGGTGGGAGAGTCGGCTTTTCATGTAGTATCTTTTTGTGAAGGACTGAGGATGTCAAGGGGTGGTTAAACAATACTCATGGTGAGTTGTGATACAATAGGATGAGGAGGTAAAGGGAATTTCTGTATTGAGAGCATAAGGTCTCGACGTGGGGGTTGGAGGAAAGTGTAATCAGAGGCAGTGGGGTACATTATGCAGATTATATCTATATAGTGTGGGGATTGCGGCAAACAGGTTACTGAGGTGAAGAGGAGTTTGCGTTACGTTTCTATAAAACGGTAAGGTAGAAATAAGAAATTTATGGGAGAGGTGGTGAAGGATTTTTCAGAGGATATAGGCAACTTAACGTAACGTTTTTATTAGACTTGTAATAGACGAGGAGGGGGAGTAAAATTGGAAAGTGTTGGTGGGTAGGGAAGTCAGGAGAAACAGGTTGCCCTTCCCTGGTAAATGGCTAACAAAAGTTTTGCGAGAGTGTTGGATGAGTGAGCCATGATGTGAATAATGTGGACCCACGTGCAAGCAACATGATGGAGCTGCCAGTTTTTGTGTGACTGTGACTTTATACTTATTATACATATTGTTGTGTAATATTGATTTACGTTAATGACATATGTAAATTTTGGAGATTGCTATAATAATAATTGCATGTAATTTGCTCCAATTTGTTTTTCTGGTGCCTTGCACGCATAGCGCTGATCTGTATCATTGCACGGTGTCCAGAGATATGATGTGATATGTTTTGTATTAAATGTCCTGTGCATTATTGTTCGTCACTGGTGTTCTGCAATTCAGGTTTAGTTTTGAGAGTAAAGAGGTTAATGCACGTATATAGTGTAATAAAAGTTGGCCACAGTGGTGTTATAGGTTTATGTGGTTAGGTGCGTGCTGGCACAGTCTTTTATGTGTTACTATGTCATGGTTATATTTTATTAGTATTGTACTGTTGGTCAATAGTACTATGTAGATGTCCATATACGCTGATAGAGCTTGAATGTCATAGTTGAAGCAGTTTATTGATTTAACACTGGAATGCATGTTTAAATGTGTAAAGGCTTACATGTTTGGATTTAGAGACTAAGTTGTATTCTTATGGTTTTTGTAGTAATTTTGTATGTCTTTGTGACTTTTCTATATCACCATAGTATGTAATACATATTGTTATGTAACTGAACCATTAGGAACAAGTACTAAATTAATGTTGGATCATATGCTGTTGACTTTAAGATTAAGCAACATTCAATATTTATAGTATGTTAGGTTGTAAATATGGTGGTTGTAACCACGAGGGGGGGGTTAAAATGTCCCTGTATAAAGTCCAATGCAACGTATTGTATGGTCTGTAGTCGATTATTAAGTACCATTTCGAGGGATGTGTATATAAAAGTTTGTTCATAGCATGTAATTCTGCTGGGTAGCTCCAACAGGTTTGGGTACGTGATAGGATGAGGGAGCAGGGAGGGGGGTGTACCCACACGAGTTGTATGTGTGGTGTGTAATATAGCAGTAGGAGATTGTTTAAGTATCGACTTAAAATGAGTTTTACATAATATATTTGTAATGTCAATGGTTTAATATAAAATATAAAAAAAAAAAAAAAATTCGTAAACTAACTCAGCATTGTAAATACTAATAGAGAATAAATTTGAATTATGAATTTGAAATTGAATTTAAAAAGAGTTTGCAATAATTGTGACCAAATCACGAGAAGCATTTTTATACATAGTAGTGGTAAGTTAATTAGGTCTCCTGCTGGTTCTTTTGTGTTTTGACGATGAGCGAGATTTCATAGGTTTGTTGGGGCTAGAAATAGAGTATTTGGGTAGTTACCAATGAGTAGTTTTTTGGCGAGATGTTTAAGTTAGGAATTGTTTTTTTTTTTGCTAGCTTTGTTCTTACGGTCCATGAAAAAGACATTAAATTTGTTGGCAGTATCTGTTTTGGCTGGAAGAGAGGTACTTCTGGTTTCCACTAAGTTAATCCACTCTGTTTCGAGACAGTTTTCTAGATCCTAGAAATTTGATAGAGGGTTTTCCAGGGCTTTTTCAATCCCCTTTTACGTCTAAAATCTTTTTTCGCAATACAAGTTTCTTAGACCTTCCTATAGATTTGTTTTGTAAGATTATTGACGAGTAAAGGTTATGTCCGTTCCTGTGTTAGTTAGAACCCAGTCTGTTTTTTATCAATGGAATTGAGTTGGTGTTTGTAAGCCAGGCGTCCTAGGTCTCTGCTGTGATATGCTTTGTTTTTTTATTGTGCAATGTAATTAATTATGCACGGTCATGGCCCCAATGGTTAACCTTCCTTTATATTACATTGCGGGTCATTTCCTTATAATAGCCAAATTGGAAATGAACGACCTAGTATATTAAAGAATTAATTCTATAAACAATTATAATTTAAGTAACATGGCCATGATAAGTTTAATTGGAGCTATAAGTAACCCTGCCGCCGCCCGGTGTGCCGGTGTTGTAGTTAGCCGTGATGTTCGATGGTTTACCCCCCCTTTCCCCCCCCCCTTTATGTTCAACTACTCTACGGATGTTGGTGAGTCACGTCACGTGACCCACTTACCTGTGAGCAGCAAGGTTGAGGGACGAGCAGATGAAAAGTAGCACCAACGAGAACACTCCTGCTCGGCTCTGTAACTGCCAAGATTTATTAGCCGCCTGGGGGAAACTCCCCCCCCCCCCCCCCAAAAATAAAAAAGTTTATTTTTGTTTTTTTTCCCTTTTTATTCTGGACGCTTTCCAATTGGAAACAAACTTTAATGTTAAAGTAATCTCTATTTATTAATAATGTTATATCTAGGATATCCTCCTAATCCTTGTTTTGAAAAGCCTTATGTATATGTTGATACTTCAGAAGAAACATTGTATTCTTACTTATATACATAAGTCCGTATATTATAACTGGCTGTTTTTTATATTATGAATATACTTAATAAAATTAGGCATTTTCCAGAGGATCATTAGTATTACCCTAACCTCTTCTGACCCAAAATTGTTATGCTCTAAAAAGGAAATAGAGTTGGTACAATACTTGAGTTAACTTGCACCACATTCCCATGATGTGAGAGGTAATCAAAAGATTACAAAGCATCATAATGCGGTCCAGGGACCGGGCCGCAAAATTTGAAAGCTAAACAAGTTATTTTTATTAATTATTAAGATTAGCCGTCTTCTCCCGCCCGGGCCTTTACCAGTGTAGCCGGCCTTGGCAACCCTCCTTTAGGGAGGTCTGAGACCTAATCTCCCATGGGAGGAGGCACTACTACCTCCTCATCTTTGGGACCAACTGTCCCCAGGCCTAGCCACAAGCTAGCCTCTCGGGTCTTCCATCTCCCCAGCCCCAAGGGGCTAATGGAAAGAAGTCTTACAATAAAGCTCGGCTCAGGCACCTACCCTACCCAAAGGGTTACATGGTAGCGATGAATACAATGTTAGGTTACATGTGTTTCGTAATATTTTTATTACTGTATATTTTATTAAGGTATGATTAGAATAAAACAATAAGTAGTCATACACAAGAGCAATGGGCAGTCATACGTTTTCTGAGATATATATTTATTTTTATTTGTATTTAATAAGTCCTCAATTTCCATTTTATTGAGCAGTCATTTAAGTACTATTCTTTTTCTTCGAATCAATAGCTCTGTGGTCCTCAACTTTTAGTGACCGACTTTATTAATTCTTAGTTTTGAGGCCCAATCCCTTAACCTTCTCTGAAGTGTGTAATGTATATTGATCCGTAGTTCCGTGTTTTATTTACACACGGAATACGTGCAATAAAAGTTTCATTTTCGAGGAACATGATTAAAAAGGACTTACGAGTGCCACAGCTAGGTTGTTGACACAGCTATGTGGTGTGACACAGCTAGTTGTGTGACACAGCTAGGTTGTGTGACACAGCTAGGTTTTGTGTGACAACAGCTAGTTTTGACACATCTAGGTTGTGTGCCACAGCTAGGTTGTGTTACACAGCTAGGTTTGTGGACACAGCTAGGTTGTGTACCAGCTAGGTTGTGTTGACCAGCTAGGATGTGTGACACAGCTTAGAATGTGTGACACAGCTAGGATGTGTGACACAGCTAGGATGTGGACACGCTGATGTAGACACAGCTAGAATGTGTGACACAGCTATGATGTTACACAGCTAGAGTGTTGACACAGCTAGGTGTGTGACACGCTAGGATTTGACACAGCTAGGATGTGTACACAGCAGGATGTGTACAACAGCTAGGTTGTGTGACACAGCGAGTAGGTTTGTGACCAGCTAGGTGTGTGACACAGCTGAGTTGTGTGACACAGCTAGTTGTGTGACACAGCTAGTAGTGTGACACAGCTAGGTTGTGTTACACAGCTAGGTTGTGAGACACAGCTAGGTTGTGTACACAGCTAGATGTGTGACACCGCTAGGATGTGTGACAACCTAGGTTGTGTGGACACAGCTAGATGAGTGACACAGCTCTAGGTTGGTGACGCTATTGTGTGACAGCTAGGAAGTGTGACACAGCTAGGATGTGTGACACAGCTAGGATGTGGACACAGCAATGATGTTGACACAGCTTAGATGTGTACCACACTAGGATGTGTACCACATGCTACGGAGTGGTACCACAGCAGATGTTGACACTGCTTGTACCACACTAGGATGTGTACCACAGCTAGGGATGTGTGACCCAGCTGTGGTACCACAGGCTAGGATGTGGTGACAACAGCTGTGTACCACCAGCTAGGATGTGTATCCACAGCTAGGATGTGTGAACACGCTGTGTACCACAGCTAGGATTGTACACCGAAAATAACCGAGGCTCCTGTATAACTATCCAAGGCAGACGTCAAGGTTGACCTCGTCTACATCACCGTCATTAACACGAAGCGGTGTCCTCTTAAACTTCATAATAACAACGTGGATGAGGTAGTTTTCGAAAAAGACATAAAAAGACAAAGCGAAATTTCTTATATTCAATTCATTGCTATAGAGTTACCATACTGTGATAGAAGTCACATGAATTTTACATCAGCAAAAAAAATTTTGGAGAACTTACGGTCAATACAGTGTGTTGAAGCACAAAGATATACGCCTCTGTTTTTCTCCCCGTGTATTTGGCATAACATGGATCAATTCCCACATCCCATCCTCCATAGAGGCCTTCATCACTGACCTTATTTTTCACATTATTTATACGCTTACTGATTTGTTATGACAGTATAAACATGGGTTTAACCCTGTTTACGAATAGTGATAATGTTATTTATTCCTTCGAGTTTATTAGGCTAACAGAATTTAATTCTGCAACTACCCCTTTACAACATTCAGTTCGAGTTTGATCATGATTTGTTGTTTTCAAGGTGGAATATCCATGTCACTGAATATAGTATTGTTTATAATATCACGTTACCTAATTCTTGTGTTTCGGGATTAATAGATATGTAAAATATTTTAAACAAGTTTGGATTCTCTTAGTACTAAAAACAGAAACTTTTTTAAAGTCAGTTCAAGAAAATGCCATAAAACCATTAGTCAAATGTCACCTGTACACTACTATAAAAAGTTTTTTCACTCTCTGAAATAGGGAAATAAAGTAAATTCCTAAGCATATACACTTTACGGTGCCGGTGGCCCCGTGCCTGATCACTAAAGCTTTCGCTTTACAACCCGATGGGCTGGCGTTCGATTGCCAGCGAGGGTAGAAACATTGGGCGTCCTTTATTTACACCGTTTCTATGTTTCACACATCAGTAAAAACTACCTAGGTTAGTCGCCTGGTGAGGGTCGTTCCTAGACAAGAACCTAATGGCCGTAAGTGCTCTGCATACAAGGGCTTTCTATACTGAGTTTGTCATTGATGTCAGCTAGGACCGTAACCAATAGTAAATTACTTGTAGTAAATAAAGATGTAATTAACTGTCTTTTATATTAAATATGTTGATATTAGTTTGTAATGGTTAAGAGAGATACATAAATTCAGAGTATTTGTTACAGCGCAAAGTAATTAATCGTTATCAAGACTGAGAAGTTTTGCCACAGGGTTTATCCTTGGTCTCCCCTGCAGAATAAATACAATGACTGTTTACCCATCCCTGAATGATACTTCTATCGTGGCCATGAACATGCCCTCGGGGGAATTTTTTAATCCCCTGGAGTCACTCTACAGTCTGAATACAGATGATATCACATAAAAAAAAAATATTCTTTCATTGACATGATATACACTAGATTCAGTCTGTTTCCTGAACTGAAGAACTATCCTAGGTAAGTTACCATCGAATTGGTCACGCATGTACACTAATGGAAGTATATAATTGTTAAAATCAGAATAACTTGAGTGTACGCAGTTACCACAGTACATATATTAAGTAAATAAAGAGTGATCGAAACATATGAAGGTTGTTGAGGTTAATAGGAAAATTTGACTCGGTGTTCTGTACAGTAAAAAAGATAAACAATATATAGGAAATTAACAGATAATGTTGTATTTACTATTTCCAAGAAGCCTAATTTAAAATTAGGGATGTGCAATGAAACGGTATCCGGCGGGTATCAGCCATTTTAGATATTGGTATCGGTGAAAACACCAATACAACCGATATTTTTTAAATATTAATAGTATAATATTGTTTTTAAAAATATCAACATACACAGTACCTCACGCGTGTTGAGGGTTACTCATACACACACGACATCACACACATAGGCCAGGAGCTATGACTCGACTTCTGCAACTACACTTAGTGAGTACACACACACACCAGCACTATGACAAGTGACTATGAACAACTAGTAAGAATCTTCAGTCTAGTGACAGACATCATCTAAGGAGTAATTAAGTTATTTAATGTTTAGTCTTCCTGTGTTAACATCCACTTTCAATGAACATTACTTATATAATAACAAGTCATTATGTTTTTAAACGAAAGAAGTATAGGCAAAAGTATCGGATCGGCTGAAAATTGAGTATCGGATATCAGCCAAAGTATTGTGTATCGTCGTAATCTTGTGTTAATTACATACTTTTTCATATTAAAATCGGTGAATAAACAATTAGCATATCACACTGAAGGCTAAATTTATTTGCATAAACACACGCTATATTTTAAATTAATCCTTTAAATAAGATAAACATCTTAAAAATGTCCAATAATTGTTAAGATTTTATTTTTTTTTTTTTTAGATTTTTTTAAAGCGAAGTAAATAAATTTGTTAAAATTTGTAAAATATTTTATATTGATTTAAGATTAAGTGTTATTGGCTATTATACAAATACTAACCAAGATATATATGCCTTTGGTTGGATCAGGCTCTGATCCACCAGGGAGGCCTGTCACTAGACCCGGCCGCGGGGGCGATAGACCCCCGGAACGCTCTCCCAGTAAACTACAGGTAAACCACCCCGTCATATATTTAAGACCCTAAATATCCTAATACTTTCGACTAATTGTCATTGAACTAGTTCAGACTGACCTACTTGTCCACCTCAATGTGTTAGGGTAGTCTTAATCACATATGACAATATATACACCAGGTACACAAATAACACTATACATCGAGAGTCATTAAAATAAATACACATATATAAAATATAAAGATATATATATATAGCTATATATATATATATATATATATAATATATATATTTATATATATATATATATTTATATAATATATTTTGCAGAGTGCTCAGAATACAAACAGTTTTAGAAAGCAGTATACGTATAAAGATACACAATATATCCCTCAAACTTGCCAATATCCCAAACCCCTCCTTAAAGTGCAAGGCATTGTACTTCTCATTTTCCGGAATCAAGTCCGACTATATGAAAATAAACCGGTTTTCCCTGAATCCCTCACTAAATATTAACCCTGCACACACTCCAACAGATCGTCAGTCCCAAGTATCCATTCATCTCCATTCTCTCCTATCTAACACGCTCAGCACCTTGCTAGGAATCCAAGCCCCTCGCCCACAAAACTCCTTTACCCCCTCTTACAACCTTTCGAGGACGACCACCTACCCCCTCTTCCTTCCCCCCTATAGATTTTATAAATGCTTTCCATATAGATATTATATATATATAAATATATATATAAATATATATTTTAAATATATATATATAAAAATATAAAAAAAATATATATATATATAAATATAAAATATATATAATATAAATATAAAAATTTAAAAATAGAGAACAAGAGGTTGCTAGTAAATTTAAACAGTAAATCAACCATTCAAACTTATGAAGCGTGTTAGTCTGCAGTCAGTCAAACAAAGGGGCTTCCACATGGAAAATTGCATTTTTGTGGAAAGGGGTTGTACGCCCCTTGGGGCAAAATCCAAAACTACTACAAGCATTTTAAAAACGGGGGAAGTTTTTTGGTATGCCCAAAGGGAATAAATCTTGGACAAAAATCACAAGGGTATTAAAAGAGGAAAACACAAAGCGTTTTCAAAAAACCCCAGGAATTTTCTACAACAATGGGAACAAAAAGTCTGGACGAATGGTACTTTGCCCCTTAACGGACATTAGCAAAACATAAGGCTGGGAATGAGTCCTGGGAGTCAGTAAAAGTGGGGGTGATTGCGTCCTGGGGGGACTAAAGGGGAAGGTGGGGGCTGTCCTGAACACAATGGTGAAGGTGGGGGGCGTTTCCGGAGACAGTAATGGGAAGCTGGAGGTGCTGCCTGGGAACAGAATGGGGAACGGGGGTGCGTCCCCGGAGACAGTAATGGTGAAGCGGGGGTGCTGTCCTGGGGGACAGTAAGAGAACGGGGTGTTTTCCTGGGAGACAGAAATGGGGAAGCTGGAGGTGCGTCCTGGAGACAGTAATGGGGAACTGGAGGTGCGTCCGGAGACATAATGGGAAGCGGAGATTTTTTCCGGGATCGGGAATTTTAAAAACAGGAAGGAATGCATATAAATGACTTCATGGGGGCAGGAGCCGAGTGGGGAAACAAATTATCAAAAAAAAAAATAAAACCAATATTGCAAAATAGAATACCACAGGAAATAGCAAACAAGAGGGCTCCACTAGCAATATAGGAAATAAACCAAAAACAAATGGTGGGCTCCTTGTGGGCTAGGGAGGATAGGAAAAAGACGGGTAACATGCACCAACAGGGAAAATACAGTCACAGAAACCCAAGGCAAACGAAACCAAGCCTTGCACATACTTCATTTGGGTTCTGCAACCCATTGGAAATCTGGAAAAACGACGGGACTGAAACATACCACCCAAAAAATGCCGGCCCATAGAAAAAGGGAAAAAAAGCAAACTCCCTTCCGTAAGCTTTTTTCAACCCGAAAGGGTTACTTCTTCAGTACAGGAAAGACTTCTATAATTTAAAAATTTCCCGGGCAAAACCACAAAGGGACAAAAAATAAAAAAATATCCAGAAAATGGGAAAACCGGGTAGCCAAGCCCTCAAGAGGAAGGTTTTCTAGTGCCGGGAAGGAAAAAAAAATTGGCGGGAAAGGCAGAAATCGTACACCAAACCATAAAATTCCGGGAGGGAACCACAGTCGAGGGCCTCCACTCCAAACCAACAAACGATACTAAGCCGGAAAAAAAATCCCCCCCCCCCCCCATACCAACAAACCACAAGTCCGTGACATTTTTCTTTGCAAAAACGGGGGTCAAACCCAGCAAAAAACAAAAAAATACCTTTCATCCGTGGACTGCATGAAAGGGGCAAAGGAAATTTTCGGGCTTTCTTTGAGACCCCAAAAGGACACTTGGACAACAAATAGCTCCCAGGTTACAACCTATCAGATGTACAAGTGAACAGGCAAAAGGAGGGGTTGGGCCTGACATTGCAGATCATTTGGGTTGCAAGAACTGCTTAATGCCTCAAATATTGTGGAATTTTAGCAGTAAAGACGAGAACCAAAAACCTAGTCTTTGGGTAGTCACAACCCCTGCCAACACCCAAAATTCCCAGAAAAACTTTTAAAAAATTGACCACCCCTGGAAAATCTTCCACCCCCCTCACCCAACACTTGCTCCTGGGGGATTTCAATTTAAAGGCACCTAAAATGGAAAAAATTACAAAAAAAATTTTTGCAGTAATAACACCAAAGGCACTCATAAAACTCACACTCACACGAGCTTTTAAATCCTTTCTGCACAAAACTTCAATTAGAAAGCGAAAGCAAATAATAGAGCTACTAGACTGGAGAATACACTAGCCTCTATCTTCACTAACAATGATGATCTGATAAGAATATGTCACCAATATCAAAACAATATACTCAGATCACAACATAGTGATTGAGGTTCAGTAATGTATGCGCGGAGCCCAGGTCGACATAATGCGATTAGTCACGGTATGAGGGGATGCGCATTCACCAAATTCAAACTAAAAGAACAATAACTTGAAAGTGGGGACAGTAAACCAAAAGTCCTAACCCGATATAAGCTGGGAAGTGATACTAAGCAACAGCAGACCCAACTCTATGCCTAGAATCAGATTAACTTGGTGGCACACGATGTATGGCACATGTAGCTATATTCCTCTAAGGAAAAGAGGAGTAAGATGAAAATTAGAAAGAGACAGGCGCTCCCTTTACAGTGACGCGAAAAGATATAACATAGCGGCTAAGAGGTCAATATATCGAATATGCGTAAGGCAGGAAGACACTGTCATGAGAAATAGCAAGTATCGTAGCTTAGCTAAGGAATCTTATAGGATGTCAGGAATCGCCGGAAAGTAAGAACTAAAAGCCATAAATGAAATCGAACAGAAACCCTAAGTGATTTTCTTTCTACTGCCAATTCAAACGTCAGAGAAACAACGTCCAGTACTGGGTCGCGTACACAGATGACGCAAGGAAAGAGTGAGCTACTCAAGTCCCCCCAATATGACTCAGGTTTTAGCATGAGGCCGCTAACCAGAACTGAGAGTCGAAGACAAATGATGATATGTTTTTTGGGGCTGAGAGCCACAGATTGATTAACACTAAGCCTATCCGTGTTATCCTGACGCCAATGACTTCGATTAGGCGATAAATGACAATGCATGACACTCTGCCCAGGGCCAGACTATGGAACTCCGTGTTCATTCAAGCCTGCAAGACAAGCCTATCACGAACTTTACCATCCTATGGAGAGCGAGCATGGACAACGGGGGTCGTCCCAACAGTTTACTAAAACAATGGACATAGCCCCACTCCACAAGGGGGGGAGTAAAGCAACAGCGCAAAGAAGTACGGCCGTTAGCACTAACATCCCATATCATAAAAATCTTTGAATGGTCCTAAGAAGAGATCACCACCCATCTAGAAAACATCAGATTCCACAACCCAGGGCAACATGGCTGTCAGCATTGGTGGGTCGTCGATTTAGATGTAAGGTCTCGCTCGCTGTCTGTCTCAACTATTGGTTCACTAGAGAAGGTCCTAGACTGTGGAGCTAGAAGACAAAAGAATGCAGATGTAATAATAAACAGTACTTTGCAAAAGCCTTCGACAAGTAGGTGAACCATAGGCGTCCGTATTAATAGCTGAACCAAAATGCGTGCCTTTGCTAAAGAATAACGGAAAAGATAGCGTCGATGTTTTATAATTTCCTACTAACAGGGTTCACAGAGAGTAGTAGCTCAACAGAGTAAAGTCCGTGGCAGCGCACGGTGTGAAAAGCCTGCTTGTTCCAGCAAGGCACAGTACTCGCTCCATCTTGTTCCTCATCCTCATATCCGACGATTAGACAAGAGATTGTCAGCCACAGCACCGTTGAGTCTTCCTTTGCAGAAGATCAGCCCGAATCTGCATGACAGTGTCTTATTGCAGAACGCAAGGCTCAGGTCGGGACATCAACCAAATCTCTCAGTGGGTCTGCAGAACAATATGAAGTTCAACGAGAGAAAATTTCAATTACTAGATATGGTAAACACGAGGAGATTTAAAATCTTAACCAGATACAAAACAAATTTGGCCACCAAATAATAGAAGCGATAGACACCAAGTCAATGTCCTGGGAGAATGTTCATGTCGGAGGATCTCACCTTCAATGGACATTAACATTGTAGCGCATACGCATCTGCTAGAAAAATGACTAGGCATGGATAATGAGACCTTCAAAATATGGATGGTCCAAGCCCATGATGACACTCTTTAGGTCACTTGTTTCTATCTATGCTGAATATTGGGCTCTGCACACTAACAGCACCTTTCAAGGCAGGTGAAATTGCTGACCCTAGGGTAAAATGTACACGAGAAACCTTCAGCGGGTGCATAACAGAGATTTATCACTCTCAAGTACTGGGAGCGCTTGAGGTTCCTAACCTGTATTCCCTGGAATGCAGGCGGGAGAGATACATGAATTATATTCACCTGAAAATCCTAGAGGGACCATGTACCGAACTTGCAACGAAATTCACTCACTACGAAGCAAAAGACTTGGTCGGGACGATGCCAACATCCCCCCAATGAGAAAGCAGGGGTGTCACTTGCACGTTAAGAGATACTCATTACAATAAGTGTCAGGGGCCCGAGTCGGTTCAACTGCCTTGCCCAGCTACATACGGGGGATTACCAATAGACCCCTGGCAGTCTTCAAGCTGACATGTGACAAGCACCTAAAGTCAGGTTCCTGATCCAGCCGGGCTGTGGCTCGTACGTTGGTTTGCGTGCAGCCAGCTAGTAACGCTGTTGATCAGGTCTCATGATCCACCAGGAGGCCTGGTCAAAGACCGGCGCGGCGGGCGTATGACACCCGGAACTCTCTCACAGGTATATATACATATATTTGAAAATATATGTATACTTATAGTAAGATACTATATACATTATATATATATTTATTTATATATATATATATATATATATATTATATATATATAATATATATATAATGTATGGTCGTGCCGAATAGACAAGAACTTATTCTTATTATTTTAAAGATGAGCGGGTATTCTCCCGGCCCGGGCCTTTTCAAGTGGTGGCCCGGCCTTGGCTCCTCTTCTTTAGGGATAGGTCTGAACCTAAGTCTCCCAATGGGAGGAGGCACATGTACCTCCTCGTCTTTGGGATCCGAACTGTCTCCCAGGCCTAGCCACAAGCTAGGCCTCTTGGTCTCTGCCATCTCCGCCCACGGGAGCAAATGGGAATGACAGTTTATGAAGTAAAGTCTCGGGTACAGGGCACCTATCCCTACTCTCTGTATTTTGATGGGTTAGGCGCATGGATATCGTATGAGGACAGAACTTGCGATCTTGGCTTAAATGCACGTTCATCTTGCCATATAGGACAAAGTGAAAATTAGTCGTATGCAATAATTTCGCCAAATATTCTGAGACTAACGAAAAAAATACATTTCACTATTTGTACCACCCCCCATGTGTTTGTTGTTTAGAATTAAATTAACTTGTAAACAATCTATAATATATTTCGTTGTGTTAGGCTAAAAATAAATTGCTCTTTTTATAATAAGGTTAGGTAAGTTTTCTAAGATTCTTTTGGTGCAAAAGTAAAGATTGATTTACATTAACATTTTAAAGAAAAAAATATATCCTTAAAACGTATAGAGTAATTTTAGAATGGACTTAATTTTAAATGAGTTCGGTGGCTAGTTGACCCAGTTATACATATTCGGCACGTATATATATATATATATATATATATATTGTTATATATATATATATTATACTAGTATATCTATATATATATATATGTATATTATTATATATATACAGTGGACCCCCGCATACGAACTTAAATCCTGTGCAAGAGGGATGGTCGTTACGCGAATGTTCGCCTTATGCGAATAATATTTTCCCCCATAGAATGAAAAATAATGGATAGATAAAATTAATCCGTGCAAGACTCCCAAAAGTATGAAAAAAAAATTTGTTTTACTCAAAAAAATGTTAATTTTAGTACACGACAGAACTGAAAAAGGCATGCACAATTAATGACACTTACTTGTTTTATTTATTGAAGATCTGGTGTTGATTGCCTGGGATGGGAGGAGGGGATGAGATGAGTGTTAGTGTTTAGAGGGAATCCACTATCCACCCCCCCCCCCCCCCCCCCCCCCCCCCCAATAGGCCCTTGAGGTAGGCGAAGTCCTTTTCTGGGTGTTACTTCCCTTCTTCTTTTAATGCCACTAGGACCAGCTTCAGATGTCATGGTACCTCTGTCGCACAACAAATATGTCATTAGAGCTCTGTACCTCGCGTCCTTCAAGACTTTCCTAAAATGGGCCATACATTGTCATTGAAATAGTCACCCGGTTGAACAGGTGTCAGGGCTTGATTTTTCATCCATAAAGGTTTGCAGTTCAACCCACTGTGCACACATTCCTGTAATTTTGATAGTAGGCACAATGGATCCACAAACTGGCATAAGGCTGCTCAGGGTTTGCCCCAAGCCCTTCAAAATTGTCTTAATTTCCTTACTAATTCTCACCTTTTTACCCACAGGGTTGGCATAGAAGCTTTCTTGGGGCCCATGGTCACTTATTTTCCAGAAACAGCACCGAACAACACTGTAATATACGAGAATATTCCGAGTGTAATGCTTGAATGTTACCGCGTTGAGGCTGGCTGTTAAACAATGGACGCGTTCGGACGAAAAGGTCGCTGAGCGGGCTTTTTGTCCACTATGCGGAGGCAAATTTTTGTAGCGACCAAAGGCGTTCGCTATGCGGATGTTGTTCGTATGCAGGCGTTCGCTCATGCGTGGTGGTCCACTGTATATAGGATTGGTACCGCCTTAGTAGAAGCACGCGGAGAGTTGCACAATTTCGGAACAGATATTCGCGGAGGCTGTATCTCGTATATAAAACCAAGAGGTTATATCTCAGTGTATATTTACACGGAAGTGTATGCTTATAATGTACGCTTATACAACAATGACTTACTTCATGAATGTGCCTTATTTCTATCGAATTAGTTACCACAGGAAATTTGTACATACTTATCAATCCATCCTCTTAAACAAAAGCAGATTTTATTTTTTTTGGATCGATTTTTAGTCCAAGTTTTCGAGAAATAGCCAATAAATGCAAACAATACGGAGAGGTGAACGGTCCAACTGAGTGAATAATCAGTATAAATCTTCAGAATTTCATCCCACTGTCACAGTCGCACATTTAATCTGTTTTTTCTGTTATTTCCAAGGACTGGAAGTCTAACGCTTCCCCCAAATTTTTAAGGACAGGAAAAGCAGATATGCAGAATAAGATATTAGACATTTGGTATATTTTAAGGTAGAAAGATTTAGTACTTCTTCTTGCAATATACTTTAATACATAGTTTTTAAATAAATGTATTCGTTTCCTAAATGGCTTTATGTCTCGAACGCTTAGAAAAAGCCTCGCATTTTTTTCACAAACGCTAGAGGTTACAGCAAACGTTCGTGGTTGTATTCTTGATGTATTTGCGATACTCAGTCATGACCACTGCGTCAGCAGTGAATGCACACAGTGGAGGGAGTTAGGATGTAGAAGGGCAGCTGTGACCTTCTTGCAGTGCCAGGTGCCCTCATCATAGTTCCCGGTACGTGTGCCATCACTTCTCCAGCTCAGTGTCAGATGACATCATCAGAATTTTAGACAATGTAAGAGAACGTACCTCAGTTAAAATTAAATTAGATTTCTGTCTATTTCACTGTCAATTATCAATAATAATTCTTGGTAAAAAAAATAAGGCTAACCAGGTTCCAATAGATGTCCCCTTATTTGGTAAAACTTGGTGGACTTACTGCAACTATTGGTATCAAATAAAAGGCTATACTCCAATTAGTATTTTCTAATCGTATTGACGACCTCCCTGGAAATGACTTATGACCTAAGGTGTTGAGAGTCTGATTACTTATAGCATAGATTTAAATTTAGATTACTAGTAAGAATATTTTAGAGCAAAATTCTTATAGGGGTCGGGGGATGAAGCTTCATGTTGAATTTGTAATGTTAAATTAGTAACTTTGAAAAGTGTATTGTTAGTTCAGCTGTAATTCACTAAATCCTAATAGGAACGGGTACAACTACAAAAAATTTCGTTTGCACAAGGTCGAGGGAGGGGAGGGTATGATTGGAAAGTGTTGGTGGGGTAGGGAAGTCAGGGGTGAAAACAGGGTTGCCTCCCTGGTAATGGATAACAAATGTTTTGCGGAGTGTTGGATGATTGATGCATGAGTGAATCATATGTGGTACCACGGTGTAGCTACCGTGGAGCTCGGCTGGTTTTTGTGTGACTGGACTTTATACTTTTTTACTACAGATTGTGATGGGTATATATTGATTTTCGGTTTTGACATTGTTATTTGGAGATTTTGCTATAATAATCTGCATGTTTTTGCTCCACAACTTGGTTTTCTGGGAGCCTTGCACTGCATAGTGTTGATGCTGTGATATGCACGGTGTCTCAGAGATATGATGTGATATGTTGTATTATGTTTGTGCATTATTGTATCGTCCTGGTGTTCTGTCAATTCAGTTTTTGTTTTGAGTTGTATAGAGGTTTAATGCACGTCAGATAGTGTAATAAAGTTTGTCTGGCAACAGTTGCGGTGTTATAGGTTTTTTTTGTGGTTAGGTGGCGTGCTGAGGCACGTCTTTATGTGTTACTTATGTCATGGTTATATGTTATGTTGTATTGTACTGTTGTCAATAGTACTATGTAAGTCAAGATAAGCTGTATAGAGCCTTGAATGTCATAGTTGAAGCTGTGTTTATTGTGTTTTAACACTGGAATTGCATGTTTAAATGTGTAAAGGCTATTCATGTGTTGGTTTAGAGACTAAGTTATTCTTATGGTTTTTGTAGTAAATTTTGTATGTCTTTGTGCTTTTCTATATCACCATTGTTATGTAATACATATTGTTATGTTAACTGACCATTAGGTCAATTACATAAATTTATGTTGGTTCATTGCTGTGTGACTTTAGATTAAGCAACATTCATTGTTTATTGTATGTTAGGTTGTAAATATGTGGAGTGGTTGGATAACCACGGAGGGCGGGCGGGGTAAGGGGTAATATGTCTGTATAATATGGTGCAATGCACTTATTGTATGGTCTGTAGTCGATTTCATTAAGTACCATTCGAGGGATGTGTATATAAAAGTGATTGTTCTATATCATGTAATCTGCTGGGTTAGTCTCCAAACAGGTTGGTTAAGTGATAGGATGAGCGGAGCTAGGGAGGGGGGATGGGGAGGTGTACCCACTCGGAGTTGTATGTGTGTGCCTGGTAATTTTGCTGTAGGGGAGGATTGAGTGTAATATATCGACTTTAAATGAGTTTTACATATTATATTTGTATTGTCATTGGTTTAAAATAAAATATAAAAAAAAAAAAAAATCTGTAAAGTCAGATTGTAATACTTATAGAGAATAAAGTTTGAAATTTGAATTTGAATTTGAATTTAATAGAGTTGCAATAATTGGTGACAATACACGGTAGAAGCTTTTTTATAAATGAGTAGTGGTAAGTTAATTAGGTCTCCTGTCTGGTTTCTTTTGTGATTTTGACGCGCTGAGCGAGATTTTTTTGCAGTTTATAGTGTTTGTCTGGGGCTGAAAGGAGTATTTGGGGTAGTTACCAATGAGGTAGTTTTTTGCTGATTGAGTTTAAGTTTGGGAACTTTTTTTTTTTTTGTGCGTAGCTTTTGTTCTTTACGGTTGCCAGAATGAAAGACATTAAATTTGTTGGCAGAATTGTTTGGTGAAGAGAGGTTTTTGGTTTCACTAAGTTAAGTCAACTCTGTTCGCCTGTGACAGTTTTCTAGATCCTAGAATTGAAATGAGAGGGTTTTCAGGTCTTTTTCATATCCCCTTTTACGTCTTAATAATCTTTCGATAAATACAGTTTCTTAGATCTTCTCTTATTAGATTTGTAAGTATTGAGAGTAAGTTTTGTCAGTTCCTGTGTTATTAGACCATTCTGTTTTTATCAATGGATTTGAGTGGATGGTGTTTGTAAGCCAGGGGTCGTGTCTAGTCTCTGCTGTGATATGCTTTGTTTTTTTATTTGTTGCCAAAATGTATTAATTATGCACTGTCATGCCCTATGGTTAACCTTCTTTAATATTACATATTGCGGTCATTTCTTTAATAGTAAATTGGAAATGAACGTCTTGTATTATAAGATTATTTCTTATTAACAATTATAAGAGTGTATGTAACATGGCCATGATAAGTGTAATTGGAGCTATTGTTAACCTGCCTGCCGCCGGTGTGCCGGTGTGTGTAGTTGAGCGTGATGTTCGAATTGTTATACCCGCCCCTTTCTTTTTCCCCCCCTCCCCCTTATTGTTCAATACTATACTGAGTGTTGGTGAGTCACGTCAGTGACCACTTTGACCTGTATGCTCAATGTTGAGGGAAGACCGAGCAGTGAAGATTAAGTAGCACGCCCTCAACGAGAACACTCCTGCTCGTCTCTGGTAATCTGGCCAAGGATTTATTAGCGGGGCCTGGACATATTCTGTTTTATTCTGAGGTGCCTTCCATTGGGAAACAAGACCTTTAATGTATAGAGTACTCTCCATTTTATATATGTTATATCTAGGAGTATCCTCCTAATCCTCCTGTTTTGAAAGCTTATTGTATATGTGGGTAGACTACAGAAGGAAACAGTATTCTTATTATATACGATAATTCGATTAGTTATACATGGCTATTTGTTGTATTTATGAATATATTAATTAAATTAGGCATTCCAGTGGTCATTATTATTACCCTAAACCTCTTGACCAAATTGTTATGCTCTAAAAAGGAGAATTAGTTTTACAATATTGGAGTGTAACATGCCACCACATACCTCATGATGTGGGATGGGTAATCAAAAGATACAAAAAGCACATAATGCGTGTCCAGGGACCGGCCGCAAAAAATTTTGAAAGTTAAAAGTTATTTTTATTAATTATTAAAGATTAGCCGGTATTCCTCCCGGCCCGGGCTTTACCAAGTGGTAGCCCGGCCTTGGCACCCTCTTTAGGAGGTTGTATGTCTGAGACTAAGTCTCCATGGGAGGAGCACAAGTACCTCCTCATCTGTTGGACCAACTGTCCCCAGCCTAGCCACCAAGCTAGCCTCTTGGTTCTGATCCCCGCCCCAAGGGGGCTAATGGAAATGAGTCTTTTGAGTAAAGGCTCGGGCTCAGGCACCTACCCTACCTAGAAGGGTTAGGATCGGTATCCGAATGATATACAATGTAGTTTACATGTGGTTTGAAATTATTTTTATTACTGTATATCTTTATTAAGGGTATGATGAATATAAAAATAAAGTATAGTCATATCATAAATTTATAATGGGTAAGGTCTTCGTTTTCTGAGATATATATTTATTTTTATTCTGTATTTAATAAGTCCTCAAGTTCCATTTTATTGATCAGTCTTTTAAGTTTAACTATTCTTTTCTCTTCGATCATAGCTCTTGGTCCTCAACTTTTTATGACCGACTTTATTAATTCTTAGTTTTGAGTGGCCCAATCTTACCTTCTCTGAAGCTGTGTAATGTTTATGATCCGTATTTCCGTGTGTTTATTTTACACACGGAAACGTGCCAATAAATAGTTCATTCGAGGAATGATTAAAATGACGTTACGAGTGCCACAGACTAGGTTGTGTGACACAGCTAGGTTGTGTGACACAGCTAGTTGTGTGACATCGGCTAGGTTGTGTGACACAGCTAGGTTGTGTGATGACACAGCTAGGTTGTGTGACACAGCTAGGTTGTGTGGACACAGTAGGTAGTGTGACACAGCTAGGTTGTGTGACACAGCTAGGGTTGTGTGACACAGCTAGGTTGTGTGACACAGCTAGGATGTGTTGGGACCACCCACCACCACAAGCTAGGATGATGTGGACAAGACTAGGATGTGTTGGACACCAAGCTAGGTTGTGTGACACAGCTAGGATGTGTGACACAGCTAGGATGTGTGACCACAGCTAGGATGTGGACAAGCTTAGGCGGATGTGTTACACAGCTAGGATGTGTGGACACAGATAGGATGTGTGACACAGCTTAGGATGTGTGAGACGCTAGGATGTGCTGACAGAGCTAGGTTGTGTGACACAGCTAGGTTGATGTGGACACAGCTTGTTGTGTGAACGCTTAGGTTGTGTGAACACAGCTAGGTTGGTGGACACAGCTAGGTTGTTGTGACACAGCCTAAGGTTGTGTGACACAGCTAGGTTGTGTGACACAGCTAGGTTGTGGACACAGTAGGATGTGTGACACAGCTAGGATGTGTGGACATACTAGGTTGTGTGACAGTAGGATGTGTGACACCAGCTAGGTTGTGTGACAGCTAGCGTTGGTGTGACAGCTAGGATTTGTGACACAGCTAGGTGTGTGACACAGCTAGGATGTGTGACACAGATAGGATGTGTGACGAGCTAGGATGTGTACCACTGCTAGGGATGTGTACCACAGCTAGGATGTGTTACCACAGCTAGGATGTGTTGGAGCACTAGCTGTGTACCACAGCTAGGATGTGTACCAAAGAACTCGGATGTGTGTACACAGCTGTGTACCACAGCTAGGATGTGTGGACACAGCTGTGTACCACAGCTAGGATGTGTACTCACAGTCTAGGATGTGTGACACAGCTGTGTACCACAGCTAGCTTGAGGTGTGACACAGAGGAGTAACCGAGGCTCCTGCATATACTATCCAAGGACAGACGTCAAGGTTACCTCGTATAATCACCGTCATTAACACGAAGGCGGTGTCCTTTAACCTTCATATAACAATTAGGGAATGAGGTAGTTTCGAAAAAGGACATTCAAAAGACCAAGCTGAAATTTCTATATTCAAATCATTGCTATTGAGTTAATACTGTGATAGAAGTCACATGGAATTTACATTCAGCAGAAAACAAATTTGGGATGAACTTACGGTCAATACAGTGGTGTTGAAGCACAAATATTATACGCTTGTTTTTTTTCTCCCGTTGTATTTGCAAAACCATGAGTAATTTCCCACATCCCTCCTCATAGAGGCCTCTATCACTGAATTTATTTTCACATTTATTTATACGTACTGATTTATATGGACAGTATACAATGAGGTTAACCCTGTTTACGATAGTGATATTGTTATTTATTCCTTGAGTTATTAAGTACCCAGCACAAACAATAGAGAACCAACCTTATGGGCATCGCATACTCCATATAAAATATATCCCCCCCCACCCCCCCCCCCCCACCCCCCCCCCCCCCCCCCAATGTGGTGATACCCCCCTGACACACCCCCACGCATCCTTCGTCGCGCCATCCCCCTCCTCCTTCCCCCCCCCATTTTACACATTCAGTTCGAGTTTGATCATGTTTGTTGTTTTCATGTGGAATTTACTTGTCACTGAAATAGCATTATTGTTATTACATGTCACGTTACCTGTAATTCTGTTTTCTGGAAATTAATAGAATATGTAAAATATTTAAAAACAAGTTGTGATTTTTAGTACTAAAAACAGAAACTTTTTTAAAGTCAGGTTCAAAGAAAATGCCATAAGAAAACCATTAAGTGATTTCACCTGTAACTACTATAAAAGTTTTTTTGTCACTCTCTGAAATAGGATTTAAAAGTAAATTCTAGCATATCCCTACTTTACGGGGATGCCCGTGCCTGATCACTAATAAGCTTCGCTTTACACGGCAGAGGGGTCTTGCGTTAGATTGCCATGGCGAGGGTAGAAACATGGCGTCTTTATTTACACCGGTTGTCTATGTGTCACCATCAGTAAATTAGGTTGTGGCGGTACTAGAGTTAGTGCGCCTGGTGTGGGTCGTTTCCTACGGACAAGAACCTTATTTGCCGGGAAGTGCTCGGGCAATAACAAGGGCCTTTCTATACCGTAGTTATGTGCATGTGATGTTTCAGCCTAGGACTGTCTACAATGATACATGTACTTGTAGTAAATAAAGAATGTAATTAACTGTGCTTTTATATTAATATAGTTGAGTATTAGTTTGTATGGTTAAGCGATTTACATAAATTGCAGAGTATTTGTGTAGCAGCGGCATGTAATTTCGTTGTCAGACTGTAGAAGTTTGCCCCCCCCCCCCAAAGGGTTTATCCTTGGTTCTCCTGCAGAATAAATAGCAATGACTGATTTACCAGTCCTTGAAAAGATACTTCTATCGTGGCCATGAACATGGGCCTCGGGGGAATTTTTAATCCCTGGGAGATCGAACTCTATCAGTCTGAATACAGCAAAATTGATTATCAGCAGTAAAAAAAAAAATTATTCTTTCATTGACATGATATACACTAGATTCAGTGTGTTTCTCTGGAAACTGATGAACTATCCTAGGTAGTTACCATGAAATGTCACGCATGTTCATAAGAATAAGTATATAATTATTAAAATCCAGAATAATTGTGTGTACTGTAGTTACCAACAGTACATTTATTAAGGTAAATAAAGATGGCAGAAATAATGAAGGTTGTTGGAGGTTTAATAGGAAATTTGGACTCGAGTTGTTCTTGTACGTAGAAAGATAATAGACAATATATTGAAATAAACAGATAATGTTATATTTACATATTTCATCAGAAGCCATATGTTAAAATTAGGATGTGCGCATATGAATCGCGTATCCGGGGGTATCAGCCATTTTTAGTCGATATTGTATCGGTGAAGCGACAATACCAACCGATATTTTTTAAATATTAATAGTATGATATTGTTTTTTAAATAAATATCAACATACTATCAGTACCTCAGCGTGGAGGGTTACTGTCATACACACATCGACGACACACTGAGGGCCAGGGGAGCTATGATCGACTTCTGCAAAGCTACACTTAGGTGAGTACACACACACACACACTATTGACTAAGTGACTTGTAGCAACTAGTAAATAATCTTCAGGTAAGTGATGACATCATCTAAGATGAGAATTTAAGTTATTTAATGTTTAGTCTTCCTGTGTTATACATTCACTGTGCAATGAACATTACTTATATAACTGAACACAAGGTCATTATGTTTTAAAACAAGATGTATAGGCAAAGTATCGGTATCGGCTGAAAATTGAGTATCGGTGCAGCCAAAGTTTTGGTGTATCGTCTTATCTGTTTTTAATTAAATACTTTTTCATATTAAGAAATCTAGGTGAATAAAACAAGTTAGAATTAACAGCATCTGAGAAGGCTATATTTATTGTTAATAAACACACTGCTATATTTTGACATTAATCTTTAAATAGATAAAACATTCTTTAAAATGTCCAATAATTTTAAAGATTTTTATTTTTTTGTTGTTTTTAGATTTTTTTTAAGCGAAGTTAGAATAGAATTTGTTAAAATTGTAAAGATATTTTAGTGTTAGATTTAAGATTAAGTGTTATTGGCTTATTATACAAAATACTAAACCAAGATTTTATATAGCCTTTGGTTGATAGGCTATGATCCACCAGAGGCCTGGTCACAGACCGGGCCGCGGGGAGTGACCCCCGGAACTCTCTCCAGGTAAACTCCCAATGGTAGACCACCCGTCATAATTTAGATCCTAAAATATTCCTAAATTACTTTTCACTATTTGTCATTGAACTTGTGTCGACTGACCTCTGTGTCCTACCTGCATTGTGTTATGTGTAGTTTAATCACATATGATCTATATACACCAAGGTACACAAATAAAACACTTTTGATCGAGAAGTATATATATACACATTTATATAAGATAGATACTATATATGTATATATATGATTAATAATATATATATAGTATATTATATATATACTATATATATATATATAATTTCTTTTTATATATTATATTTGCCAGAGCGTGCTCAGAATACTTGGGTGTGCTTGTTTCTGTTTAACTGTTTTGAATGGAGAAGCATATGTACGTATAAGAGAGTACACAATTTATCCCTCCTCAAAACTGCCAATATCCCATAACCCTCCTTTAATAGTAGCAGGCATAGTACTTCTTCAATTTCAGGACTCATGTCCGAAGCTATATGAAAATAACCGTTCCCTGAATCCCTTCACTAAATAATGTACCCTGCTCACACTTCCAACAGATCGTCCATGTTCCCCAAGTTTCATTCATCTCCATGTTCACTCCTATGCTCTCCGCTCATGCCGCTCAGTTGCTGGAAGTCCAAGCCCTTCGGCCCAACAATAAGCCTCCTTTACCCCCTGCTTTCCAAACCCATTCGAGGACGACCCCTACCCTCTTCCTTCCTCCCTATAGATTTTATATGCCTTTCCATATATATATTTATATATATATTTAATATATATATTATATGATATATATATATATATATATATATATATATAATATATATATATATATATAGTTTATATATATATAGTATATATACTATATTAATATTGGAATAGAGTATTCAAGATGTTGCTAGTAGAATTACGTCAATTCATCCCCCATGTCCCCCAACATCATTATGAAGCTGTGTGTAGTCTCGCAGTCAGTCAAACAAACGGGCTTCCACATGGATAAATTGTCATTTTTGTGGAAATTGGTGTTACGCCCTTGTGCAGATATCGAAGAACAGCTTCAAGCAGTATTAAACTAGGTGAAAATGTTTTTTGGTATGCCCAATTGAGATAAATCTGTGGACTAATATCAAGGTATTAAAATTGAGGATAACAATCGCAGAAAGTCTGTTTCATGTAGAAACCAGGAAGCTTTCTACAACAGATTGGAACAAAAAAGTACTGACTGAGTGTATGACCTTGGCAATATGGACATTGGATAGTCAGCAACAGTAAGCTGCGGATGATGTCCTGGTATTGCAGTAAATGTGGGGTGATTAGTGCTGTCCGGGAGGACAGTAATGGTGAAGTGGAAGGTTGCTGTCTGGGAGACAGCACTGGTGGAAGGTGTGAGGTGCTGTCCTGGGAGACAGTAATGGTGAAGTGGAGGTGCTGTCTCCTGGGAGACAGTATATTGTGAAGCTGGAGGTTAGTGTTACTGGGAGTCAGTAATGGTGAAGCTGGAGGTTGCTGTCCTGGGAGGAACAGATAATGATGAAAGAGCTGGAGGTGTTTTCCTGGGATGAGACAGTAATGGTGAAGCTGGATGTGCTGTCCTGTGGAGACAGTAATGGTGAAAGCCGCTGGAGGTGCTGTCCTGGGTGAGACTAGTAATGGTGAAGCTGGAGATTTTGTCATGGTCAGTCGGGAATTTCTAAGCAAGGATAGGAATGCATATAAATGACTTCATAGGTGCACAGGAACGCCGTAGCTATGTGTGGGAACAAGTGTAGTCAAAGATAAGATACAACCAATATTGCAGAACATAGAAATACCACAGGAAATAGCAAACAAGAGGACTCCATACGCAATAGTGAGGATAAATATTACCAAAACCAAATGGTGGGCAAGCTCCATTGTTGGTGCTAGGGAGGTTAGGCTCAGACAGGTAAACATGCAACCAACAGGGAATACAGACACAGTAAAACCCCTAGGACAAACGGAAAACCAAGTGTGCACATACTATGCATTGGTATCTGCAGACATTGGAAAATTCTGGAAAAAACAGACGGGACGTTGCAACTATGACACTCCTAGAATTGCCCGTGCCCATATGCCAACAGGCCAAAAATGCAAAACTCCCTTCACTGTAAGCTTTTTCACCTGAAATGTGTACTTCTTCAGTACAGGGAATAGACTGCTGCATTTTAACTGAAATTGCAGGCACACCATCTAAAGGGACAAAAAAGATACAAAATTCGACAGGCGCCATGGGGAAACCCGGGGTAGCCTACAGCACTCAAGAGGGAGTGGTTTTTCTAGTGGCCAGGAAGGAAAAATAGTTGTCTAGGAAATGGCAGAAATCGATACTACCAAATCCAGTATTCCTGGAGTGGCAACCACAGTCGATGGCCTCCACTCCAAAACATGACAGATTACACGATAACTAATGCCGGAAAAAAATCCCACCTCCCCCCCAGTCCCAACATACACCCCCCCCCCCCCCCCACCCCCCCAGACCCGATGACATTCTTCTTGCAATATACAGGGTTAAAAGCCAAGCAACAAACAACAAAATAACTTTCATCCGTGGACTGCATGCAGATTTGGCTAGACGTGCAATGTTCGCGGCTTTCATGAGACCCACATAAAGGATCACTTGGACAACGAAATTTGCATCCCAGGTTACAACGCATATAAGATGGACAGACCATGTGATAACAGGCCCCAAAGGAGGGCCGGTTGGCCTGTACATTGCGAGAGTCACTTGTTTGCACAGAACTGCTTAATGCCACAATATGATGTTGTGGAAGTTTTAGCAGTTAAAGATCGAGAACCAAAACCTAGTTCATTGTGGTAGTCTACAAGCCTAACGGATGCACATACCAGAATTCCAGGAACAGCTGTTTAGAAATAATTGACCACTGTCTGGAAAAATCTTCCAGCTCCTGCACCTCAACATCTTGCTCTGAGGGATTTCAACTTAAGGCACCTAAAATGGAGGAACTTATAGCGCAATAAAATTGTTGCAGTTGAATAACAACAAGACCGGTCAGCTCTTGATGAAAACTCACACTCACACGAGCTTTTAAATCCTTTCTGCACAAAACTTCAATTAGAAAGCGAAAGCAAATAATAGAGCTACTAGACTGGAGAATACACTAGCCTCTATCTTCACTAACAATGATGATCTGATAAGAATATGTCACCAATATCAAAACAATATACTCAGATCACAACATAGTGATTGAGGTTCAGTAATGTATGCGCGGAGCCCAGGTCGACATAATGCGATTAGTCACGGTATGAGGGGATGCGCATTCACCAAATTCAAACTAAAAGAACAATAACTTGAAAGTGGGGACAGTAAACCAAAAGTCCTAACCCGATATAAGCTGGGAAGTGATACTAAGCAACAGCAGACCCAACTCTATGCCTAGAATCAGATTAACTTGGTGGCACACGATGTATGGCACATGTAGCTATATTCCTCTAAGGAAAAGAGGAGTAAGATGAAAATTAGAAAGAGACAGGCGCTCCCTTTACAGTGACGCGAAAAGATATAACATAGCGGCTAAGAGGTCAATATATCGAATATGCGTAAGGCAGGAAGACACTGTCATGAGAAATAGCAAGTATCGTAGCTTAGCTAAGGAATCTTATAGGATGTCAGGAATCGCCGGAAAGTAAGAACTAAAAGCCATAAATGAAATCGAACAGAAACCCTAAGTGATTTTCTTTCTACTGCCAATTCAAACGTCAGAGAAACAACGTCCAGTACTGGGTCGCGTACACAGATGACGCAAGGAAAGAGTGAGCTACTCAAGTCCCCCCAATATGACTCAGGTTTTAGCATGAGGCCGCTAACCAGAACTGAGAGTCGAAGACAAATGATGATATGTTTTTTGGGGCTGAGAGCCACAGATTGATTAACACTAAGCCTATCCGTGTTATCCTGACGCCAATGACTTCGATTAGGCGATAAATGACAATGCATGACACTCTGCCCAGGGCCAGACTATGGAACTCCGTGTTCATTCAAGCCTGCAAGACAAGCCTATCACGAACTTTACCATCCTATGGAGAGCGAGCATGGACAACGGGGGTCGTCCCAACAGTTTACTAAAACAATGGACATAGCCCCACTCCACAAGGGGGGGAGTAAAGCAACAGCGCAAAGAAGTACGGCCGTTAGCACTAACATCCCATATCATAAAAATCTTTGAATGGTCCTAAGAAGAGATCACCACCCATCTAGAAAACATCAGATTCCACAACCCAGGGCAACATGGCTGTCAGCATTGGTGGGTCGTCGATTTAGATGTAAGGTCTCGCTCGCTGTCTGTCTCAACTATTGGTTCACTAGAGAAGGTCCTAGACTGTGGAGCTAGAAGACAAAAGAATGCAGATGTAATAATAAACAGTACTTTGCAAAAGCCTTCGACAAGTAGGTGAACCATAGGCGTCCGTATTAATAGCTGAACCAAAATGCGTGCCTTTGCTAAAGAATAACGGAAAAGATAGCGTCGATGTTTTATAATTTCCTACTAACAGGGTTCACAGAGAGTAGTAGCTCAACAGAGTAAAGTCCGTGGCAGCGCACGGTGTGAAAAGCCTGCTTGTTCCAGCAAGGCACAGTACTCGCTCCATCTTGTTCCTCATCCTCATATCCGACGATTAGACAAGAGATTGTCAGCCACAGCACCGTTGAGTCTTCCTTTGCAGAAGATCAGCCCGAATCTGCATGACAGTGTCTTATTGCAGAACGCAAGGCTCAGGTCGGGACATCAACCAAATCTCTCAGTGGGTCTGCAGAACAATATGAAGTTCAACGAGAGAAAATTTCAATTACTAGATATGGTAAACACGAGGAGATTTAAAATCTTAACCAGATACAAAACAAATTTGGCCACCAAATAATAGAAGCGATAGACACCAAGTCAATGTCCTGGGAGAATGTTCATGTCGGAGGATCTCACCTTCAATGGACATTAACATTGTAGCGCATACGCATCTGCTAGAAAAATGACTAGGCATGGATAATGAGACCTTCAAAATATGGATGGTCCAAGCCCATGATGACACTCTTTAGGTCACTTGTTTCTATCTATGCTGAATATTGGGCTCTGCACACTAACAGCACCTTTCAAGGCAGGTGAAATTGCTGACCCTAGGGTAAAATGTACACGAGAAACCTTCAGCGGGTGCATAACAGAGATTTATCACTCTCAAGTACTGGGAGCGCTTGAGGTTCCTAACCTGTATTCCCTGGAATGCAGGCGGGAGAGATACATGAATTATATTCACCTGAAAATCCTAGAGGGACCATGTACCGAACTTGCAACGAAATTCACTCACTACGAAGCAAAAGACTTGGTCGGGACGATGCCAACATCCCCCCAATGAGAAAGCAGGGGTGTCACTTGCACGTTAAGAGATACTCATTACAATAAGTGTCAGGGGCCCGAGTCGGTTCAACTGCCTTGCCCAGCTACATACGGGGGATTACCAATAGACCCCTGGCAGTCTTCAAGCTGACATGTGACAAGCACCTAAAGTCAGGTTCCTGATCCAGCCGGGCTGTGGCTCGTACGTTGGTTTGCGTGCAGCCAGCTAGTAACGCTGTTGATCAGGTCTCATGATCCACCAGGAGGCCTGGTCAAAGACCGGCGCGGCGGGCGTATGACACCCGGAACTCTCTCACAGGTATATATACATATATTTGAAAATATATGTATACTTATAGTAAGATACTATATACATTATATATATATTTATTTATATATATATATATATATATATATTATATATATATAATATATATATAATGTATGGTCGTGCCGAATAGACAAGAACTTATTCTTATTATTTTAAAGATGAGCGGGTATTCTCCCGGCCCGGGCCTTTTCAAGTGGTGGCCCGGCCTTGGCTCCTCTTCTTTAGGGATAGGTCTGAACCTAAGTCTCCCAATGGGAGGAGGCACATGTACCTCCTCGTCTTTGGGATCCGAACTGTCTCCCAGGCCTAGCCACAAGCTAGGCCTCTTGGTCTCTGCCATCTCCGCCCACGGGAGCAAATGGGAATGACAGTTTATGAAGTAAAGTCTCGGGTACAGGGCACCTATCCCTACTCTCTGTATTTTGATGGGTTAGGCGCATGGATATCGTATGAGGACAGAACTTGCGATCTTGGCTTAAATGCACGTTCATCTTGCCATATAGGACAAAGTGAAAATTAGTCGTATGCAATAATTTCGCCAAATATTCTGAGACTAACGAAAAAAATACATTTCACTATTTGTACCACCCCCCATGTGTTTGTTGTTTAGAATTAAATTAACTTGTAAACAATCTATAATATATTTCGTTGTGTTAGGCTAAAAATAAATTGCTCTTTTTATAATAAGGTTAGGTAAGTTTTCTAAGATTCTTTTGGTGCAAAAGTAAAGATTGATTTACATTAACATTTTAAAGAAAAAAATATATCCTTAAAACGTATAGAGTAATTTTAGAATGGACTTAATTTTAAATGAGTTCGGTGGCTAGTTGACCCAGTTATACATATTCGGCACGTATATATATATATATATATATATATATTGTTATATATATATATATTATACTAGTATATCTATATATATATATATGTATATTATTATATATATACAGTGGACCCCCGCATACGAACTTAAATCCTGTGCAAGAGGGATGGTCGTTACGCGAATGTTCGCCTTATGCGAATAATATTTTCCCCCATAGAATGAAAAATAATGGATAGATAAAATTAATCCGTGCAAGACTCCCAAAAGTATGAAAAAAAAATTTGTTTTACTCAAAAAAATGTTAATTTTAGTACACGACAGAACTGAAAAAGGCATGCACAATTAATGACACTTACTTGTTTTATTTATTGAAGATCTGGTGTTGATTGCCTGGGATGGGAGGAGGGGATGAGATGAGTGTTAGTGTTTAGAGGGAATCCACTATCCACCCCCCCCCCCCCCCCCCCCCCCCCCCCAATAGGCCCTTGAGGTAGGCGAAGTCCTTTTCTGGGTGTTACTTCCCTTCTTCTTTTAATGCCACTAGGACCAGCTTCAGATGTCATGGTACCTCTGTCGCACAACAAATATGTCATTAGAGCTCTGTACCTCGCGTCCTTCAAGACTTTCCTAAAATGGGCCATACATTGTCATTGAAATAGTCACCCGGTTGAACAGGTGTCAGGGCTTGATTTTTCATCCATAAAGGTTTGCAGTTCAACCCACTGTGCACACATTCCTGTAATTTTGATAGTAGGCACAATGGATCCACAAACTGGCATAAGGCTGCTCAGGGTTTGCCCCAAGCCCTTCAAAATTGTCTTAATTTCCTTACTAATTCTCACCTTTTTACCCACAGGGTTGGCATAGAAGCTTTCTTGGGGCCCATGGTCACTTATTTTCCAGAAACAGCACCGAACAACACTGTAATATACGAGAATATTCCGAGTGTAATGCTTGAATGTTACCGCGTTGAGGCTGGCTGTTAAACAATGGACGCGTTCGGACGAAAAGGTCGCTGAGCGGGCTTTTTGTCCACTATGCGGAGGCAAATTTTTGTAGCGACCAAAGGCGTTCGCTATGCGGATGTTGTTCGTATGCAGGCGTTCGCTCATGCGTGGTGGTCCACTGTATATAGGATTGGTACCGCCTTAGTAGAAGCACGCGGAGAGTTGCACAATTTCGGAACAGATATTCGCGGAGGCTGTATCTCGTATATAAAACCAAGAGGTTATATCTCAGTGTATATTTACACGGAAGTGTATGCTTATAATGTACGCTTATACAACAATGACTTACTTCATGAATGTGCCTTATTTCTATCGAATTAGTTACCACAGGAAATTTGTACATACTTATCAATCCATCCTCTTAAACAAAAGCAGATTTTATTTTTTTTGGATCGATTTTTAGTCCAAGTTTTCGAGAAATAGCCAATAAATGCAAACAATACGGAGAGGTGAACGGTCCAACTGAGTGAATAATCAGTATAAATCTTCAGAATTTCATCCCACTGTCACAGTCGCACATTTAATCTGTTTTTTCTGTTATTTCCAAGGACTGGAAGTCTAACGCTTCCCCCAAATTTTTAAGGACAGGAAAAGCAGATATGCAGAATAAGATATTAGACATTTGGTATATTTTAAGGTAGAAAGATTTAGTACTTCTTCTTGCAATATACTTTAATACATAGTTTTTAAATAAATGTATTCATTTCCTAAATGAGCTTTATGTCGAACGCTTAGAAAAAGCCTAGCATTTTTTTCAAAAACGCAGAGGTTACAGCAAACGTTCCGTTGTTCTTGATGTATTTGCGATACTCAGTCATGACCTGGTCAGCAGTGAAGGCACACAGTGGGTAGTTTAGAAGGGCAGCTGTGACCTTCTTGACCATGCCAGGCTGCCTCATCATAGTTCCCGTACGTAGTGCCATCACTCTCCCAGCTCCACTGTCAATGACATCATCAGAATTTTAAGACAATAATAACGTACCTCAGTTATATTAAATTAGATTTCTGTTATTTCACTGTCAATTATCAATTAAATTCTTGGTAAAAAAAAAAGGAACCCAGGTTGCAATAGAGTCCATTATTTGGTACAACTGGTGGACTCTACTGCAACTATTGGTATCAATAAAAGGCATCACTACAATTAGTATTTCTCTAACTACTTGTCGACCTCCTGACAATCTTATGACCTAAGGTGTTTAGTCTATACTTATAGCCTAGTTTTATATTTAGATTACTAGAAGAATATTTTAGAGCAAAATTCTCTACCGGGGGGGGGGATAAAGCTTCATGTTGAATTTGTAATGTTAATTAGTAACTTTGAAAAGTGTATTGTTTAGTTCAGCTGAATTCACTAAATCCATAATAGGAACGGACAACTACAAAAATTTGTTGCCAGGTCTATTTTAAGTTTGATACCTCGACTTTTTATTCTAGCAGGGGGTGGATGAATGAGAAAATCGGGAGAAAATTACTGCATGTGCAGGGTGTATCATTCGTAGGAGGCCCCGGGAGTAAGAACTCGGGACTACGACAGAAACACCCTGTACTTGCCAACATATTTGTAACAGTACAAAATGAAAAATGAGCATAATCATAAATACTTAGGTCATTCGAGAGATTAGCAATCGAAGAAGTTTAAACATATGATTTAATTGAAGACTCCGAAACAGTTAAAGTGAAGTTGATATTGCTCTCTGAAGCTTACATTTGGCACTGGTATGGTCTAACCTAGACTGGATGACACAGACTGTTTTCTCATGACCAGCAATGAGTGATGTTTTTTTCTGTGGGGCAAAAGCTGAGAACTCACCGGTAGGGTAGAAGTATTTGAATTTCATCTTCAGCTAGTTCACGGGGGTCTTTCTGTGCCAGCTCACATACCACTCGCAACCCACACTGATCCTTGTCCTCTACTGCGACCTGTAAACAAGGCATCTATTATACATGGCACTGGTGAAACACAGGGCATGTTTCCTTACACCTGTTGCTCCTGTTAACCTAGCAAGAAATAGGTACCTGGGTGTAGGTTACCTACCTGTTGTAGGTAACATCCTGGGGGATAAGCTTAAACTAAGTTGTCTGAAATGCTCTGCCAATGATGTCACCCACGTCAGTCTGTCTTAGCTGTATCATGTACTGTACTTGTAGAGGTAAGATTATTATTATTATTATTATTATTATTATTATTATTATTACTATTATTAACGTTGGAAATCCTTTATTTCATTACGACGTAAATGTCTCTGGAGACATCATATCAGTAACATTTCAAAACAATATAATAAAAAGATTATCTTAAAAATGCATACCCAAAATATTATTGCTTATAACTATTAATTGAGATATTACTAGTTTCTTGGTAAACGACTGAGCCTCATATGTCACCTCAAAACACTTGTGCCGATGTATCTATCAGTAATAATGGTAACCCATATTTTAAGAAATCATAATAAAACCCGTGATTGTAAATGTGAAAAAAAAAAATACCTATGAAAAGTACACAGAAATGCCAGAGCTGCTTGTGTTTACACACTTTTATCTTCAGAAAAATTATAGCATTTTACGGTATAAATTAACATTAGGCAGATGTATAAATTTAAGAAACTTATGAGTTGATAAGTATGTTTCTAATAATGGTTATAATCATAACCATAGCTTTTAAAGGGGAGGACCGGTAAGCCAGCGGAAGGCCTCGGTCAGATGGCCAAAAGCTCCAGCTGCGGTGTCATCACATAACTAAAACCCGCGTCAGGAAACAGTTGTCCAGTTTCCTGACAAATGTTACCTAACCTAACCGTGTTCCAACCTCTTGTGTTATACGTAGAAATTTCGGCGTTAGGACACAATTTCTGAGACTCCCTCGACAGGGTGCCAAGGCCGGGCTACCTTGGAAAAGCCCCGAGCCGGGCGATTATACCGGCGAATCTACAACAGAACAGGAAACAATTGTCCTGTTTCCTGACAAACCTTACCTAACGATAAGTATATCACAAGCTTTCAAAGAACATTAGTTGTCCACCAGTATTACTCTTATTTATAGAGTATAGGTAATTTTCTGCAGGGTTTTCAGACCCAGTGTCGTTACACCTTGTCAACAAGTTGTTACATGGCGCAAGTGACATAAATTTTTGAGCACAGTGATTTTACAGTCTTATAGTTTCGCCTTATTGTGAAATGATAAAGATTTTTTTACCTTCTTATACGCTTGTTGGATCTCGGCGTCTTCTATGAAAGCGCTGATGCTCCTGCGACGTCTCCTACCATAGTAATTACCACCACACCAGCCACATGCACCACCACAGCCACCGCACCCGCAGGAGAGACACTCATGGATGTGGTGATGGTGGTGGTGGTACGTTGGTGGTTTTCTACCTGCGATCACACCTGTGCCAGGAAGAAACTTTGTAATGTATCCAACACAAAAGTGTAATATACATGGTCAGTGACAAACGCACCTCCAGCAGATTCTGCTGAAGAGGACCTCAGTGGTAAACCGAAATATACAGTACTTTTCGTATTTTCAGTTTTTTTTTTTCAATACCTTTATAGCACATGTTAAAGTGGAATGATATAAGTGTACCTTAAAGCAAACTTTTTTTCATCTTAAATTCACAATTTTTTGCACTATAATATTTACATTAAGCACATGATTATTACAGGCATTCATAAGGATCAGTTATGAAGATTTAACCTGGGGTAACAAGGTTCCCGTTTGTATGAACAGAAATTTGATGAGTCTGACTATCTCAGGTGAGTATTTTAACTTTCTTGACTTCACTTAAATTTCAGTTTAATATGTTTATTATGCAGCCCATACCCATCCTGTGGGTGGTAGTCACACCATACCCATCCTGTGGGTGGTAGTCACACCATACCCATCCTGTGGGTGGTAGTCACAAACCCTACCCATCCTGTGGACGGTAGTCACACCATACCCATCCCGTGGACGGTTTGTCACACCATTACCCATCCTGTGGTGGTAGTCACACCATACCCATCCTGTGGGGGTAGTCACACCATAACCCATCCTGTGGGTGGTAGTCACACCATACCATCCTGTGGGTAGGTAGTCACACCATTTCCCATCCTGTGGGTGGTAGTCACACCATACCCATCCTGTGGGACGGTAGTCACACCATACCCATCCTGTGGGACGGTAGTCACACCATTACCCATCCTGTGGGTGGTAGTCACACCATACCCATCCTGTGGGGGTAGTCACCCCCATACCCATCCTGTGGGTGGTAGTCACACCCTACCCTTTGTGGGTGGGGTAAAACCCATCCCACCTTTTGGGTGGAGTCACCCATACCCTCCTGTGGGTGGTATCAACATTTCCC
>NC_069430.1:36826991-36860832 GCF_026875155.1 Cherax quadricarinatus | reverse complement strand
GAAAAAAAAAAAAAAAAAAAGATTCAAAAATTTTTTAAAAATTTAAATAAAAAAAAAAAAAAAAAAAATAATTTTAGATACTCATTATGCGGCTACCCTGACCTACATGGCATTTTGCAAGGTAAGACAAAAGGTTTGTTTACCTGACGCCCATCAGGCAAGATGCTGCCTGATGGGCACCGGTTTTACTGAATTACCTGTGAGTTTATAGTTATTCAAGTCAGCTTGGTCACCTCCTTTGTGGATCGGAGTGACCCTCGCTATTTTGAGGATTGTTGGGAAGGTAGATGATTCAATGGATTTGTTAAAGTTGTTAAGTTTTGAAAATAATTAATTCAAATTAATTTTCTCTTGGTGAGCCTTGGGATAGTCGATTTATGGGCATTAAAGTCTATCGATCACAGGAGAGTCATTAAGGCTGTTTGGAACCTCGACAACAGTTTGTAATACTTTAATTCCTAAAAAATGGATTACAGTTAACACTGAGAACCAAGCAACTCTCAGGATAAATAACAATGTTAGATTAGGGACGTAACAGTTAGTCTGCTAATCACAAACTAACTGTGATTAGCATTTTTCTAGTGTTCTCTGTGAGCCGTTTAAATTGTGAAGGTAAACCACACTGAGGGATGGACGAGCCTATGTACGTACATATATGAAATATTTCATATATGTACGTACAAAATACATATACATTTGTTTAAAAAAAAAAAACTTAAATGGTACTATAAACAATTATGCCTTGAGATCTAAATGAATGTTGTAATAAAGTTGGTAGAATTACCGACAATATATAAAGTAAAAGGACACAAGTGCAACTAAATGTGACATTTTTATTGTGGCAAACGTTTCGCTCTCCAGGAGCTTTGTCAAGCCGGCTTGACAAAGCTCCTGGAGAGCGAAACGTTGCCACAATAAAAATGTCACATTAGTTGCACTTGCGTCCTTTTACTTTAAGTGAATGTTGTATCACATTTTTTTTTTTTATTCACCGGCTTTCTCCCGGCCCGGGTCTTTTCCAAGTAGTGGTGACCCGGCCTTGGCTCCCTATCTGGGGAGTGTCTCGAGACGTAAGTCTCCCATGGGAGGAGGTACAAATACCCCCTCATCTTTGGGACCAACTGTCCCTAGGCCTAGCCACATTCCCCGCCCTCACGGGGGTCGTAGGGAGAAGCTAGGCCTCTGGTCTGCCATCTGCCCCGCCCTAAAAGGGCTCGTGGGGATGGCAGTCTTATGAGCTGCAGATGGCAGCAAGCTCAGGCTTTCTATATTCTCAGCTATTTAGTTATTTATGTTTACGTTAAACGTTATCTTAGCTATTGTTTATACTTAGGTTATGTATGTTATGATTTTCGTTGAGTATTGTTTTATGTTTAGGTTCGAGTATTGTTTATGTTTAGGTCGAGTATTGTTTAAGTTATTACTTATTTTTTTTTGTTAAATACTACTCTACATATACGTTTTTTTTTTGTTTGGTTAAGCATTGTTAGCTTAGGTCAAAGTTTCCTTTACATGTAAACTAAGAGTTGTTTTAGGTTAATTATGTGAGGTCAATAATTTGCTAAGGGTAAAGTTATTTTGTTTAGGCTAAGAAATTATCTGTTTTGGTTACGAAAATGTTTTAGCTATATCGCTTCACAAGAGAAAACTTTGATTTTGTATTAAATAATCCCGAAGGTTTTGCGTTATGTGGAATAACCCACATCAGGTACTGTATGGCCTTTACTTTCTCGTCCCCAGGATGTGACTTGACAGGTGCCAAGGATGGGAGCGAAATGTCGTCATAGTTTCTAAGTTTGTGATTGGAAACATTTTTTTTTTTCAGGCTAATTATTGCAGTAAATATACAATTCAATTCTACTCCATTGTATTGTTACTCCTGACATACTAGGATTAGTGCATCGTAAAATACGTAAATTCCGCGTGAAGTACATGTCTTTATGAAATATGTCTTCGTGGAATACCTAAATTTTCGTGATATAAATGGTTGTCTTGTAATACACTCCCTCAAGGGAGATTCCCCTTGCTGGTTGATCCAAGGCATTGAACTTTTCGTTCCTGGGATCGACGTAGATTGCCACCCATTCCTTCTTCAGTGTTAATAAACCTTGCCTAGTACTTCCACGTGAATATAAGAACAAAAAATAATTTTTCCATATTAACATGTATGAAGTGTGAAAAATATTATTTGTGCCCCTTTTTAATTATATGAAAATGTAAATTAAATTATCAACCTAATGGCGAAAAATAGTAACATTATCTAAATTAAACTATCATTCCTGCCTCGCAACAGAGCTAGAGGGAAACGTTGTAAGTCTGCGTAATGAATCAATGGAAGAAGAAAAATGCTAGCAAACATGTATGCGAAAGACAAATACTGGATGAGAAACAGGAAATGGCTAAGATGACTTTCACTTATCTCAAACACAGGATTTGGATGTGGTCCAACACATACGTACTAACCTATTTGTACCCACCTGTTTGTGGTTGCAGGGGTCGATTCATAGCTCCTGGTCCCGCCTCTTCACTGATTCTTACTAGGTTCTCTCTGTCCCTGCTCCATGAGCTTTATCATACCTCGTCTTAAAACTATGTATGGTTCCCGCTTCCACTACGTCACTTTCTAGGCTATTCCACTGCCTGACAACTCTATGACTGAAGAAATACTTCCTAACATCCCTTTAATTCAGCTGAATCTTCAACTTCCAATTGTGACCTCTTGTTTTTGTGTCCCATCTCTGGAACATCCTGCCTTTGTCCACCTTGTCTATTCCGCGCAGTATTTTATATGTCGTTATCATGTCTCCCCTGACCCTCCTGTCCTCCAGTGTCGTCAGGCCAATTTCCCTTAACCTTTCTTCGTAGGACAATCCCATTAGTTCTGGGACTAGGCTTGTTGCAAACCTTTGCACTTTCTCTAGCTTCTTTACGTGCTTGGATAGGTGTGGATTCCAAACAGGTGCTGCATACTCCAGTATGGGCCTGACGTAAATGGTGTAGAGAGTCTTGAACGATTCCTTACTGAGGTATCGGAACACAATCCTTAGGTTTGCCAGACGCCCGTATGCTGCAGCAGTTATCTGATTGATGTGCGCCTCAGGAGATGTGCTCGGTGTTATACTCACCCCAAGATCTTTTTCCTTGCGTGTGTGTGTGTGTACTCAGTTGTGGTTGCAGGGGTCCAGTCATAGCTCCTGGCCCCGCCTCTTCACTGGCGGCTGGGTCACTCTCCCTGCACTATGAGCTTTATCATACATCTGCTTAAAACTATGAATGGATCCTGCATCCACTACATCGCTTCCCAAACTGTTCCACTTCCTGATTACTCTGTGACTGAAGAAGTACTTCCTAACATCCCTGTGATTCATCTGAGTCTTCAACTTCCAACTGTGTCCCCTTGTTGCTGTGTCGCATCTCTGGAACATTCTGTCTCTGTCCACCTTGTCAATTCCTCTCAGTATTTTACAAGTCGTTATCATGTCCCCCCTATATCTCCTGTCCTCCAGTGTTGTCAGGTTGATTTCCCTTAACCTCTCCTCGTAGGACATACCCCTTAGCTCTAGGACCAGTCTTGTTGCAAACCTTTGCACTTTCTCTAGTTTCTGTACGTGCTTGGCTAGGTGTGGGTTCCAAACTGGTGCCGGATACTCCAATATGGGTCTAACGTACACAGTGTACAGGGTCCTGAACGATTCCTTATTAAGATGGCAGAATGCTGTTCTTAGGTTTCCTAGGCGCCCATATGCTGCAGCAGTTATTTGGTTGATGTGCGCCTCAGGAGATATGCCTGGTGTTATACTCGCCCCAAGATCTTTTTCCTTGAGTGAGGTTTGTGGTCTCTGGCCCCCTAGACTGTACTCTGTCAGCGGGCTTCTTTGCCCTTCCCCAATCTTCATGACTTTGCACTTGGTGGGGTTGAACTCCAGGAGCCAATTGCTGGACCAGGCCTGCAGCCTGTCCAGATCCCTTTGTAGTTCTGCCTGGTCCTCGTCCGATTGAATTCTCATCAGCTTCACATCTGCAAACAGGGACACTTCAGAGTCTGTTTCTTCCGTCATGTCGTTCATAAATACCAGAAACAGCACCGGTCCTAGGACTGACCCCTCTGGAAACCCACTCGTCACAGGAGCCCACTCTGACACCTCGCCACGTACCATGACTCGCTGCTGTCTTCCTGACAGGTATTCCCTGATCCATTGTAGTGCCTTCCCTGTTATCCCTCCCCGGTCCTCCAGTTTTTGCACTAATCTCTTGTGTGGAACTGTCAAAAGCCTTCTTACAGTCCAAGAGAATGCAATCTACCCACCCCTCTGTCTCTCTTGGCTTACTACTGTCACCCTGTGATAGAACTCCAGTAGGTTTGTGACACAGGATTTCCCATCCCTGAAACTGTGTTGGCTGTTGTTAATTAAGCTCATTCCTTTCTAGGTGTTCCACCATTCTTCTCCTGATAATCTTCTCCATGACTTTGCATACTATACATGCAGTAACACTTGTCTGTCTCCCTTTTTTAAAAATTGGGATTACATTTTCTGTCTTCCATACCTCAGGTAATCTCCCTGTTCCGACAGATGTGTTGAATATTGTTAGGGGTACACATAGCGACTCTGCTCCCTCTCTCAGGACCCATGGAGAGGTGCTATCCGGCCCCATCGCCTTTGAGGTGTCTAGCTCGCTCAGCAGCCTCTTCACTTCTTCCTCGGTTGTATGTATTGTGTCCAACACTTGGTGGTGTACCACCCCCCGTCTCCGTCTTTCTGGAGCCCCTTCTGTCTCCTCTGTGAACACTTCTTTGAATCTCATGTTGAGTTCCTCACATACTTCACGGTCGTTTCTTGTGATCTTCCCTCCGTCCTTCCTCAGCCTGATTACCGGGTCCTTGACTGTTGTTTTCCTCCTGATGTGGCTGCACAACAACTTCGGGACAGATTTGGCTTTCGCTGCTATGTCATTTTCAAATTGTCGTTGGGCCTTCCTTCTTACCTGTGCATATTAATTTCTGGCTGTACGACTGCTCTCCTTATTCTCCTGGGGCCTTAGCCTTCTATATTTCTTCCATTCCCTCTGTGTGTGTGTGTGTGTGTGTGTGTGTGTGTGTGTACTCACCTAATTGTACTTACCTAGTTGTGGTTGCAGGGGTAGAGTCATAGCTCCTGGTCCCGCCCCTTCGCTGACCGCTACTGGGTCACTCTTCCCGTTCCATGAGCTTTATCATACCTCTTCTTAAAGCTATGAATGGATCCTGCCTCCACTACATCGCTTCCCAAACTATTCCACTTCCTGACTACTCTGTGACTGAAGAAATACTTCCTAACATCCCTGTGATTCATCTGAGTCTTCAACTTCCAACTGTGACCCCTTGTTGCCGTGTCCCATCTCTGGAACATTCTGTCTCTGTCCACCTTGTCAATTCCTCTCAGTATTTTATATGTCTTTATCATGTCCTCCCTATCTCTCCCGTCCTCCAGTGTCGTCAGGTCGATTTCCCCTAACCTATCGGCTCTGGTGGCCTGGTGGTTAACCCTCTCGCTTCACACGGCGAGGGCCTGGGTTCGATTCCCAGCCAGAGTAGAAACATTGGGCGTGTTTCTTTCCACCTGTTGTCTATGTTCCCCATCAGTAAAATGGGTACCTGGGTGTTAGTCGACTGGTGTGGGTCGCATCCTGGGACACTGACCTAATTTGCCCGAGATGCTCAGCATAACAAGTGGCTTTCTATGTAGTAGTATGTCATTGTTGTCAGCTAGGACTGTATACCATGTACATGTACTTGTAGTAAATAAATATTATTATTATTATTATCCTCGTAGGACATACCTCTTAGCTCTGGGACTAGTCTTGTTGCAAATCTTTGCACTTTCTCTAGTTTCTTTACGTGCTTGGCTAGGTGTGGGTTCCAAACTAGTGCTGCATACAGTGTACAGGGTCCTGTACGATTCCTTAAGATATCGGAATGCTGTTCTTAGGTTTGCAAGGCGCCCGTATGCTGCAGCAGTTATTTGATTGATGTGCGCCTCGAGAGATGTGCCTGGTGTTATACTCACACCAATATCATTTTCCGTGAGTGAGGTTTGTGGTCTCTGGCCCCCCCTAGACTGTACTCCGTCAGCGGTCTTCTTTGCCCTTCCCCAATCTTCATGACTTTGCACTTGGTGGGGTTGAACTCCAGGAGTCAGTTGCTGGACCAGGTCTGCACCCTGTCCAGATCCCGTTGTAGTTCTGCCTGGTCTTCGTTCGGTTGAATTCTTCTCATCAACTTCACATCATCTGCAGACGTGTGTGCGTGTGTGTGCGTGTGTGTGCGTGCGTGTGCGTGCGTGTGCGTGCGTGTGTGTGCGTGTGTGTGCGTGTGTGTGCGTGTGTGTGCGTGTGTGTGCGTGTGTGTGCGTGTGTGTGCGTGTGTGTGCGTGTGTGTGCGTGTGTGTGTGCGTGTGTGTGCGTGTGCGTGCGTGTGCGTGCGTGAGCGTTGCGTGCGCGTGTGATGCGCGTGTGTGCGTGTGCGCGTGTGTGTTGCGCGTGTGTGTGCGCGTGTGTGTGCGCGTGTGTGTGCGCGTGTGTGTGCGCGTGTGTGTGCGCGTGTGTGTGCGCGTGTGTGTGCGCGTGTGTGTGCGCGTGTGGTGTGCGCGTGTGTGTGCGCGTGTGTGTGCGCGTGTGTGTGCGCGTGTTGTGTGCGCGTGTGTGCGCGCGTGTGTGCGCGCGCGTGTGTGCGCGCGTGTGTGTGCGCGTGTGTGTGCGCGTGTGTGTGTTGGCGCGTGTGTGTGCGCGTGTGTGTGTGCGCGTGTGTGTGCGCGTGTGGTGTGCGCGTGTGTGTGCGCGTGTGTGTGCGCGTGTGTGTGCGCGTGTGTGTGCGCGTGTGTGTGCGCGTGTGTGGTGGCGCGTGTGTGTGCGCGTGTGTGTGCGCTTTGTGTGTGCGCGTGTGTGTGCGCGTGGTGGGGTGTGTGTGGGGTGTGTGGTGTGCGCGTGTGTGTGTGCGCGTGTGTGTGCGCGTGTGTGTGTGCGTGTGTGTGTGCGTGTGTGTGTGCGTGTGTGTGTGCGTGTGTGTGTGCGTGTGTGTGTGCGCGTGTGTTGTGCGCGTGTGTGTGCGCGTGTGTGTGCGCGTGTGTGTGCGCGTGTGTGTGCGCGTGTGTGTGCGCGTGTGTGTGCGCGTGTGTGTGCGCGTGTGTGTGCGCGTGTGTGTGCGCGTGTGTGTGCGCGTGTGTGTGCGCGTGTGTGTGTGTGCGTGTGTGTGCGTGTGTGTGCGTGTGTGTGCGTGTGTGTGCGTGTGTGTGCGTGTGTGTGCGTGTGTGTGCGTGTGTGTGTGCGTGTGTGTGCGTGTGTGTGCGTGTGTGTGCGTGTGTGTGCGTGTGTGTGCGTGTGTGTGCGTGTGTGTGCGTGTGTGTGTGCGTGTGTGGGGCGTGTGTGTGCGTGTGTGTGCGTGTGTGTGCGTGTGTGTGTGCGCGCCATTTATTATGAACAACTTAATCATAAATTATCCCTGAGTCTGCCATTTTTCTGGCATAATTTCAACGTTGTTCATTAAACTGTAAGTAAACCAAACTTTCTCGTTCGACAACAACATCCTGCACACAAACATATGGAATGAGTATAAATTTTCTTATCAGCGCCGTCTTGGCGAGATTGTACTGCATCACAAAAAAACAAAAATTTTACAGATTTTCCCAGGGATATCACACGAGTCAATATGGATGACTCCCTTAATCACCCCCAAAACTTTAACACCCAGAACCACAGAAAAGGGTTAATAAAAAATAAATGGAAGTTTATTTCCTCCTAATGAGGAGCCCATTGTAGTTACCATTCCCGACGCCTTTAACAAAAAAGGGGAACCATTTAATTCGAATTTTAAGAACCCTACAAAAAAAAATGCAACCCCTCCTCCAAAACTTTTCCCCTTTTTCACACAAATTCAGTACATTTCTAAATTAATTTACAAAATTCAACGTAATTACCTAGCAGCTGCCTTCATCCCCCACGGCACTGTGGGGAAATTTAAAGGTCAGTACCCCTTTGATGAAGTACCCCTAAAGGGAACGGCGACCTTAGATTTTGAATTTCCACGACTGACCAGGACCAATAACCCGATCAGCTGTGACCCACACCGGCTTTTTTTCACCACACTCTTCCAGTGTCACTCACACCATGTTACCCCCCAACCCCATGTCCCCAGTGTTGCACCAGTGCACCAAAGTGTTCTCCCAGTGTGGGAAATAAAGGAATTTAACCGTTTTTGGGAACGTTTATTCCCCCTTTGGGTCTAGAAGGGGGAGTAGGGGGGGGGGGGTGATGTATCAGAATCGGGAGTAGGCCTACACCGATGTTGCCAATTTCGCCCCCTTAAAGGGCAGGGAAATTGCAATAGAGTGTACAAGAACTTCCACGGCACACACAAGTACAAAAAGCCCCAAATTACGGGGAAGGGGTAATATACACTTGGAAAAAAAAGAAATAACACTTGGAAAAATCCTAGAGGACTAACCCAAATTGCAAACGAAAAACACTCCTAAGAAAGCAAGTGACGGGGCGGAGATGCAACTTCCCTCGACGAAAAGCGGGGGGCCCCAACCTCTAAGGTAAGACACGCTCATAGCGAAAATCGTACAGCCCGGAACATCCCCAAACCCCCTTGATGAATAGAAAAGACACCCATTTGTGATTAAAACCAATCCACAGATAAAAATTCCCTTTTAATTGTCTTTAACCCCCATTTCAAAACAGTTATTCAGAATAAAAGCACTTTGTCATTTCGAAAAAGGGGGTAATTTAGAATGTATGGGATGTGAAAATTTGGGTATCCGCAGATGCGGATGTGTATGAGGATGTTTTACTTTTTTTGTAATCAAGCATATCAGAATCGTTTAATAAAATGCAGATGGGGATTAAGAAATTGTGATATGTCCGATATTTTGATACATCTCTAGCGTGAATCCACTTAAAACTAAACCTCCCACCCTACAGCAAGAAGTCACTATTGTTTTTATAGGTTCACCGGTTTGCCCCGGCCGGGGACTATGGCCTATCAGAAGGGGCCATAGGCTTCCGTAGTGCTCCTCCATTCTTTTTTACTTGATTAAACCTAGCCTCCACCTCGCCTTTTTTTTTTAAATACTCTCTAGAGTCCTTCGCATGGCCAAGCCCTGCTTTGGGTGGGCTGGGGGGGGGAAAGAAGGGGGCAAATTTTGTTTGGATTCTTTAACCCCGGAGGGTTAGCCACCAGGAAACCCAAAAAGGCATACCCCACGAAATCGTAATGACCATTGCAAAAAAACCCATACCACGGGCGGGATTTAAACCCCGCCGTCGGGATCTAAAAATCCAGATCTTTGCTTTTGCCACTGGGTGCAAACGCACAGCTTTTTTGAGACCCCCTTGACCGCGGTTCAAATCCCCCCCGGGGTATTTTTTCCAAAAAAGGCGTTTGTCTCGAGGGACTCTTTTTTTCTTTGGGGTTCCTAAATTTTGGCCCCCGGATGCGACCCCCCCAGTCGACAAACACCCAATACCTACTTGCTGCTAGTGAACGGGAAAACAGGTAAAAGGAAACATGCCCAATTTTCCCCACCCTTTTTGTTAGGTAAACACATAGAAACATTTAGATATCTTTTTTTCGAAACGTTTCCCTACACGGGGCTTCTTCAGTCGGTCAAAAAAGTTGATAGAACAGAAATATTTGAAGATGATTAAATGTTTTCAAGTATCTTCTGCTTCAAAACAACTTTTCTGTACTCGCTAAAGAACTACTGGTGGGCGAAACGTTTCAAAATAAAGTCCCTAAACTGTTGCATATGTGTCTTACCTAAAAACCCGTATAAAAGTTTTTTTGGTGGGCTGTAAGCGGGGGGTTAATATACGTTTTCTTCGGAGGCTCTTCTTTATTGTTAATCTGGTGGTACACACTTGTGTTTGGCCCAGGGCCCCGGCAGGGCCATCCCAGAGAGAGACTATAGTACTTGTGTCTTGCTGCTGGGCCACTGGGGGTGAGGAGGGCGAAGGGTTTTTCAGCCTCCCACTGCCCGGGGTGAGCCTACAGGGGGCCGCCCCCCCAAAATCCCGCGAAATATAAAACTAAGGGCAACAGAAATGGGCGTCTGTGCAGACAGTCAGGCTTTTACATACGCTCAGCCCCCTACTGCGCTCGTCCCGTGCGAAAACTGGTGTAAAAGGAACTGTCTCTTTTCTCGTAGGAACAGGGCACCAAACACAAAATAAAAACATAATATATATATCATTGGAAAAGGGAAAAAAAACTTCCTACAGGGAGGAAGAAAAAAACATGTGGGGTGTGCTAAAATCGGGGTCATAGGCAGTGAGCGTCGAAAGGGAATCACTGACCCTTTTCCTGCGTCTGGACAGATACTGCAAACAGGAGACACGCTGCGCTGACTGTGACGAACGGGTAGGGGTCCCTCGGAACGGGAAAAGCAGTCATCGTAGAGTGCTGCAGGTTTTCACTCGCCTGGGGCACGAATCTGGGCCCTCTGAGGCTCGAAAAAACCCGGGCAACGGGGGAGGACTTCTGGAAAAAAACTCAGGAGGACATTTCCGACGGGGGTACTGTCGCGGGGCTGCACGCCGGCAGCGATTGCAGAGCGATCTGCAGAGACGACTGGCAAAAACATCTGGGAGTCGTAACATCATACACCGGGTTTGCAGAAAAGAGCTAGCAGTCAAAGTGCATCTTCTTTGTGCGGGTGCTCATGAATTGGACACGAGGCTAAACACACACCTCCGACAGTGGCTAACTGGGGGCTTGGCGAGTATCTTTCCCCCTCGCATTTGGGGGAGTTATAGCAGAGTTAAAAAAGGCCCCCCCCAACTTTTTCTCTACATATAACTGCCCCTTGACGGTCTGGAGGTGAAGTGAAGCAAATCTTGAGGGGAAAATGGCAGGTACGTTCTGCAGAACACAGGGCGACGGCATAAAAGCTTTCGTAAAAGGGCTCGGTCACTCGGGGCTGTTTTGCATCAGCTGTCATACGCACGGGGACATGGGTGACTTAGCACAGGGGTGCTACTGGGTCTGGCCAGACCTCCTGGAACAAGATTTTAAAAACCACCCAGCAACTAACATGTGAGAACACTGACTGAGGGGAAATTTAAATTTAACACACGACATATATTTTCTCTAAAATTTTCCCAAACAATACTGAAATAATTACTAGAACACTCGATTGACATCATGTATGTCAGGGTGAGTTGCAGGGGACGTCAGCACACTGTGACGTCACAGACATCTCGAGGTGACGTCAGGCAGACATTGGACGTCATGAAGTTGGGGAGCATCGTGGATGACGTCAATGTATGTGGGCAGGAGACCACAGCATGAGGCCTGGGACATCTGGTAATCATGGGCGGAATCCACTGAATTGCCCAAAACCCACGTGGCGCGTGTCCCCGTGGCATGACTACTGGGTGTTATCCCCTGGGAGCTTCGAGTGGCCTCGGGGACTCCCCCTACCGCTTGGAATTAATTAATGAAAAACAGCAAGAAAAAAACAGCAGAGGGAGTGGGGGATGGTGAGGGAGGTAGGGGTGAGCTGAGTAGGGGGAGCAGGGCAAGGGAGGAAAAAGCCACTTCCTCTCCTCCCCCCCCCAAAACACGTAAGCTCACACTGGACACATAAAACACCACAAAACCACTGTTTACTGAAAAAGCTGGCTGAACAACAAACAGCAGCAACTACAAGTGTGCGAAAACGTCTTTTGGGAAAACCCCGGGACACTGTAGCGTGGGGCTGTACGTGGGGGCAATTACAATTCTCGAAATTTTTGGGAAATTTCTGCGGATCCTGCTTTACTATGCTGGGTGCCAAACGTGCAGACACACATCAGGAAAAACTCGTTTAAAAACGGATGCTTTTTGTATGGGGTGATGAAGTGAAGATGACTTTTACCTTTTCTTCCTCTCTCTGGGGAAAAACTCTGCACCACCGCCCTTTTCCCCCTTTTTAAGGGTTTTTTGGTAGGCTTAAGCGGGTGGTTAATGATTACGTCTTTTTCGGAGGGTTCTTTTTTGAAGTCATGGTGGGTACACAGGGTTTTGGGGTTTGGTCCTGCCCGGGGAGGGCCCTCCCCCCGAGAGAGGTACTAGTACTTGTGTCTTGCGCTAGGGGGCCCCTGTGGAGTGAGGGCGAATGGGGTCGCCCCCACTGACCGGGGGAGCCTACAGAGGGGAGACCTAAAGCCGCGAAATATGAACTAAGCGGGGACAGCATGGGCTGCGTGCGACAGTACAGGCTGTCTACACCTGCGGTATTTTATACCATTTTAATGTTCATCTGTCAGACACTGCAACACAAGGTTCTTGGTCAGACCTAAAAACAACTTTGTCAACTTCTACTAGTGGAAAAAGGGTGGATTTGAGAGGGCCTGACCTCCAACGACAACATTCTTACCTCTACTATGGCCTACATCTCATCCTGGCGGTTAAGGCTCCTCCCGTCACTTCAATCCATATTGTTTCGACAGGGAAAAATAACCCTTTTCCCAAATGAGGGACTGACCCCCTAAAACTTCAAGGGGGGTGCATGATTACATGTCTTCAAGTACTTTGCTTTTATCAACTTTTCTGTACTCGCTGAAGGAAGCCAGTGTAGGCAAAATTTTGGGAAATAAAGATACCTAACTGTTGCATATGGTTTTTTACCTAACAACCCCGTCGGTATTTAAAAACCATTTTTTAAAGTTCCCACCCTTGCCGGGGATCAAACCAACCCCTCAGTGTGTAAGGAGAGCTTGCCTACCGGCCAACGCCACCACAAGAGGTGAAAATTCCCAAATCTCTCTTTAGCCCCCCAGAAACAAAAATAATAACTCGGGATCAAAGCAAGTTCTTAGCTTCTCTTTTTTCCCAAATAGATTTCCACCCTAAACCCCCCCTATAATATAGAGTAATTTTATTATTATTTTATTATTAACTGATAAATTACTTGCATGAAATTTTTCAGGGGATTACCGAATTATTGCAGGCAAGTAATTTGGGCAGATAATGGGACTTGAGACGCAGGTCGCCAACTGGAACTCCTTATGCCCACTTTACCACTCTTAAAAAAAAACTAGACCTGACATTAAATTAAAAATTTAAAATTAAACATTGATACCAATAAAAGGGAAAAAAAAAATGTGAACTATAGATTAGGGTTGCTGGGTACCCCAAAATAATTGGTATTAGCACTTATCATTTTTAAATTTAATGGAAGATAATGCTGATGGAACACACCCCCAAACGTTTCCCCAGCAGTAGAATTTTTGATGGCCAATGCAAAAATTACTGTACTTTTGGGTAAGGTCACTTACGAGGTGTGTCCGGAGAGCTGGTTCCCTCCTTTTTCCCCTCCCTGGTTGCCTAATTCTAAGGGTTTTCCACCACCCAATTCTTCAGAGGGGCCCAAAAAAACAGGTTTTTACAAATTCCCCGGCCCAAAAAAACCAGTTTACTTTGGAGAATCCCTATTTCATTTCACAATTCAGTCCATGTTCACAATTAAATTCAATAGGCGTCCCTTCTCTGCAGCGCACTCCCCGGGGTGTTTTGGCCCCCCCCTCCCGAAATTTTTCGAAGTGCCAAAACATCACATTTTATTAAAACACAGTTATTATTCATTTATATGTTCTACATTTAGAAAATTTGTAAAAAAATCTACGTAGAAAATTTTGAAGATTTCCATGTCCGAGAGAGAGAAACCACCATTATAAAAATTTAAAAGACTCATTTTTTGATCCCGCCTTGCGCCAAACGTAGCCCCCCATCCGGATTAAATTGAGAAACGCTAAAAACCCGTAAAGGTCATAAGCGCCGGGAAATGAAGACAAACCTTGATCAGAGAAAGAGGTGGGTAGCTCCAAAACCCGAATAAGACCCCCTCAAAATTTTAAAATTTTGGGGCCTGATATAAGGAGTTTTCCTGAAAAAGGGTTTCGGGGGGGCAAGCCCCCGCGGCCCGGTCTGAACCAGGCCTCATGGTGGTTTAGGGGGCCGATCAACCGGCTGTAACTGCGGCCGCCCCCAAATGAGACCAAACCCCAGCCCGCTGGTCATACCGCTTTTGGTGCGTCTTTGCCTTTTCGAAGACAGCCAGGGGGCAATTGGTAATCCCCCTTATCATGCTGGAGGCAATTGAACAGTCTTGGGGCCCCCCGGCATTTCCCTTCTTTTTTCCCTTTTTACTCGTGGCGCCCCGCTTTTGATCGGGGAAATGTTGCATCTTTCCCCGCCGAGTCTTTTGCTTTCATAGGGGGTGATTTTCTGTGCGGTTTGGTCCAACCCCGGGGGTTTTTCCAAATGTATATTATCATTATCTCTCTCCCTAGTTCCCGGGAAACAGACAAGAACCTTCAACCGTTCCCCTGTTTAAGTGCCTTATGACTTTTGTGTGCCCCGAAAGTGCTTTGTACCTGGAGAACCTGGGGGAGTTCCGGGGGGGCAAAGCCCCCCCGGCCCGGCTAGACCGGCCTCCTGGTGATAGAGCCTGATCAACCAGGCTGTTGCTGTGGCTTTCACGCAAACCAACATACGGCCCACCCGGCGACCGGAACTGATTTAGGTGCTTGCCATGCCGCTTGAAGACTGCCGGGGTCGTTGGTAATCCCCCCCTTTTTTGCTGGGAGGCAGTTGAAATCTCGGGGCCCCCGACCTTTTTGTATGGCCTTTAACGGCTAGTGACACCCTGCTTTTCATTGGGGGGGTGGTGATCGTCTGCCAAGTCTTTTTCTTTCGTAAGTTTATTTTCGTGTGCAAGTTTGGGATAGTCCCTCTAGGATTTCCAGGGGTATAAATCAGTATTCTCCCCCCCCCTGCGTTCCAGGGGAAAACAGGTTTGGAACCCCAAACGCTCCCAATAATTAGGTGTTTTTTCTCCGTTTGCCGCCGTGAAAGTTTTCTGACATTTTTTTAGGTCGGCAATTTTACCCGCCTTGAAAGTGTGTTAGTTTCGCAAATTTCCCGCCTAATGAACAGTGACCCGAAGAGGTCATCATGGGCTTTTGGGCCCCCCTAGTTTTGAAGGGCTCAATTTTCCATCCTGTCATTTTTCTAGCAGATGCGATTGATAAAATGTTAAATTTTTTGAAGGGGGAGATCCTCCGACAGATCACTCCGTCTTGACGTTTGGGGTTTCGCTCTATTTTGTGGCCAAATTTGTTTTTTACTCTGAGGAAGATTTAATTTCCTCATGTTTACCATACTGATAATTGAAATTTTTACGTTGAACTTATATTGTTTTCTGCAGCCCCCTGAAAGATTTGGGTTATGTCTGCCCGGAGCTTTTTCAGTGTCGCAAGGGAAGACACTGTCAGCGTTTCGGGTGTCTCTGCAAAGGAAGACAGGGTGCTGGGCTGACATCCTTCCTATGTGTTACGGTTATTTGGCTCTGGAAGACCTTTTGCGCCTCTCTAGAATTGAAGCAAGATGCCCCCATCGAGAAACTTACCAACATTTTTAAGGAAGAATAAGGTTGGCGAATTTGGGAAATTCGGCGATTGACGAGGAAAAAAGAAATTCGTAGTAGTCCGTTTTTGAGTCCCAGGTCAAAAGGGAAACGGGGTCATGGGGGGACAGCGGGGAAAAAAGTTAAACGATCAAAAGACGAAGGGAAAGGGTAAACGATAAAAAGAAAGAACTGCCGTGAAACTGTTGTGAAACATCCATACATTCTCAGGCACCCTACAATGTGATTTTTACTACGGGGAACGCACGACGAAAGACTTTAAGGGAAGTAAAATTTTGTTTTTGGGGGGAAGCCAAGTTAGGATATGGATAGGGTTTTCTGCTTGAAGGACAGGATTGGAACAGAGAGTTTGCTTTCCTGGGCTGGATGGGGTTTGTTACCGTCGGGATGACTCATGAGGGGTAATGGAGAAACCCTTTTTACTGTCTCAGTGCGGGGGCAACGTTTTGGCAGACGTAGGTGAGGACCGATTAGCAGGTATAGGGCACAAAGAAAAAATTAGGAGTAAGGGTGGGAAACCCCTCAATGTGGTTTTTTTTCCAAGGGGGGGAGTTGGAAGTGAATGTTGCCGGGCAAGGGTGTCAATTGCGGGCGGGAAAAAATACTGAAAGGAAAAATGCGTAACATTCTTGACAATGGGCCCTTTTCTAGGCAGAAAATGACATTAGCTAGGGGGGGGTTTCACTTATCTAGGTGGGGGGTGGGAGCACGAAACTGCAGTGGGGGAGCAGTTAACTTTAAACTAGGAATATTAGGGGAGGGTTTTGGCGAAAACAGTGAAGTCCCAGTTAGTAAAATTACGAGTTCTAGGGGGGAAATAGTAATAATAAGGGAAAGAGATAGATTTGAAAAGCCAGGGACCTTGGGGGATAAGGGGGCGGTAATAGGTTTTTGTAAAAAAAGAAAAACAGGAAGGGGAAAAAGAAAGGGGAAATCTTTTAAAGTTATTATCTAATTTCCGTATCTAGGGAAAAAGATGGGCAGTTTTAGATTATTTTTTAGTGTAGGTAACATTATTATTTTCCTTAACTGAACTGGTTTTTAAATTTAAAAAGTCGGGGCATCCTGCGGAATGCAATTCAGGGGTTTTAAATTGTTTCCAAGAAATGAAGTATTGGGAGGGGGGTTTTTGGGGTGGGATTTTAAAGTCCGAATCGTTGAACTGTTGCAATAAAAAGGGGGATTAAGTCGAAGTAACACTACAAGTTGTTTGATAAATTTTCAGAGGGCATGAAAAATGTTTTAGGATGAATACCGTCCCCCTAACTTAGTAGGGAAACCCAAGGAAACTACAGGGGGGGAAATTTTAAGGCCACAAGGGACATAATGTAGTAATTCTGGAAAAACTTTAATTAGCGGTTTGATTGGAATTTCTTTTACTGGAATTTTAGAATCGTCGACTTCTTGAAGTATTTCAGGATTGTTTTTGAAGCATTTGTGACAGAACCTACAAGGGGAAAAACCTCTTGACTTATTTTTGGGAAACAAGAATCCCTTTTTAATAATTTAGAAATTTCAAGGAACGGGCTACGACCAAAACAATACATTTAGCATTGAATGGAAGTAGATAGTAGCAAACTCAGTAACAGTCCCAATTTCCCCTTAGCAATTACGATGGGGTTAGAGAACATTATCACTGTTGACTGGGGTAACGAAGAGGCTACAATATGACGTTTTTTGAACCTATACATGTGCCAAAGAGCTTTTCCCATATAAAGAAATTAATCAAAAAAAGACCCAAAATGGATGAATAATAGCTCAAATACTACAGGGCATAAGAAAGGAATTTAAGGCTATCAAAAAAGGGGAGGGGCATCTTATGAACATATATTGACATTAAGAGGGACATTAAAAAGGGATAAGAAAAGCTAAAAGGGACTATGAAATTAAATTTGCTAGGGATTCTAAAACTAACCCAAAAATTTTTTTTCCAGGTCAAATAGAACAAAAGTTAGAGATAAGATAGGTCCCCTTAAAAATAACTATGGGCACCTTACGACAATAAAATGAAATGTGCTGATTTTAAAAAAATTATTTTCTCTCTCAGTTTTACACAGGAAGACACTAACAAAAATCCAGTAATTAATTTTTACAGTGGGCTAGAAGAAGATAAATTATGTAACATCACAGTTACTATGAGAGTTTGTGGGGCAAAGACAGACTGAAGCAAAAAAATTCGCCGGGTCCGATGAGGTTTTTTCAAGGGTTCTTAAGGAATGCAAAATGGAACTCGTGAACCATTAACTAATATTTTTAATTTAATCTCTTCAAACAGGTGTAGTGTCTGATATGTGGAAGATGGCTAATGTAACTCCTATTTTTAAAACGGGGGACAAGTCTTTACCGCAAATACCGCCCAATAAGCCTGACCTAAATTGTAGGCAAATTACTAGAGTCAATTATAGCTAGATTATAAGAAGCCATCTCGATAAACATAGCTTGATTAATGAACTCAGCATGGATTCACAAGAGGCCGGTCTTGTCTAACTAATTTATTAACTTTCTTCAGTAAAGCTTTTGAGGCTGTTGACCACAATAAAAGAAATTTGATATTATTTACTTAGATTTTAGTAAGGCTTTTGATAGAGTTTTCCCCACCATAGACTGTTTTAAAAAAAGTGGCAGCTCATGGCAAATTTGGGGGGAAAAGTGCCCCTCTGGATCGAGTCATGGCTCACTGACAGGAAGCAGAGAGTGTCCATAAATGGGTTAAAAACCGAGTGGGGATCTGTAACAAGTGGCGTTCCACAGGATCAGTCTTGGGCCCCTTTTGTTTATAATATATATCAATATCTTGATGAGGGAATTACAAATGATATGAGCAAATTCGCCCCATGACACAAAGATAGGTAGGATAATTGATTCAAACGTAGATGTTAGGGAACTTCAGGAGGATTTAAACAAACTCTATTCTTGGTCCCGAAAAGTGGCAGATGCAGTTCAATGTAGATAAATTCAAGGTTCTGAAGCTTGGGAGTGTCCATAACCCTAGTACTTAAAGTTAAATGATGTAGAACTTAGCCATACAGATTGCGAAAAGGATTTGGGGGGTTATGGTAAGCACAACCTTAAACCAAGACAGCAATGCCTAAGCGTACGTAAAAAAGGAAAATAGATTACTGGGATTTATATCAAGAAGTGTAAGCAACAGAAGTCCAGAAGTCATACGCAGCTTTATACATCATTAGTAAGGCCTCACCTTGATTTTGCCAGCTCAGTTCTGGTCTCCGTATTACAAAATGGCATAAATTCGTTAGAAAACATCAGCGTAGGATGACTAAATTATTACATAGCATCAGAAATCTTCCTTATGAAGAAAGATTGAAGACTCTTAAGTTACATTCACTTTTTTAGACAAGAATGAGGGGAGACCTTATCGAAGTGTATAAGTGGAAGATAGGTATTAATAAAGGGGATATTAATAAGGTCTTGAGGATGTCTCTCCAAGAGAGAACCCGCAGTAATGGATTTAAATTAGATAAGTTTAGATTTAAAAAGGACATAGAAAGTATTGGTTTGGAAATAGGGGAGTTGATGAGTGGAACAGTCTACCTATTGGGTTATTGAGGCTAGGACTTTGGGGAGTTTCAAATCAAAGGTTGGATAAGTACATGAGTGGGAAGGGTTGGATTTTAGTGGGACTTTCACATCAGAGCTTATTTCTTGGGGAGCATTGGAAAAATTGGTTGGGTAAATGTTTTTTTAGTGGGATGAATTGTAAAGGACCTGCCTATAAAGGGCCAGCAGGCCTCCTGCAGTGTTCCTCCTTTCTTATGTTCTTAGTTCTATGTCGGATATAAGGATGAGGAACAAGATGGAGCGAGTACTGTGCCTAGTGGAACAGAGCTTTTCACCGAGCTGCCTCGGACTTTACTCTGTTGACGACTACTCTCTGTGTTCTGTTAGTGAGGAAATTATAGACCATCGACCGACTTTTCCTGTTATTCCTTTAGCACGCATTTTGTGCGCTATTACGCCATGGTCACACTTGTCGAAGGCTTTTGCAAAGTCTGTATATATTACATCTGCATTCTTTTTGTCTTCTAGTGCATTTAGGACCTTGTCGTAGTGGTCCAATAGTTGAGAACAGACAGGAGCGACCTGTTCTAAACCCATGTTGCCCTGGGTTTGTAACTGATGGGTTTCTAGATGCGTGGTGATCTTGCTTCTTAGGACCCTTTCAAAGATTTTTAGATATGGGATGTTAGTGCTATTGGTCTGTAGTTCTTTGCTGTTGCTTTAACTGCCCCCTTTGTGGAGTGGGGCTATGTCTGTTGTTTTTAGTAACTGTGGGACGACCCCCGTGTCCATGCTCCCTCTCCATAGGATGGAAAAGGCTCGTGATAGGGGCTTCTTGCAGTTCTTGATGAACACAGAGTTCCATGAGTCTGGCCCTGGGCAGAGTGCATGGGCATGTCATTTATCGCCTGTTCGAAGTCATTTGGCGTCAGGATAACATCAATAGGCTTGTGTTAATCAAATTTTGTGGCTCTCTCATAAAAAATTCATTTTGATCTTCGACTCTCAGTCTGGTTAGCGGCTTGCTAAAAACTGAGTCATACTGGGACTTGAGTAGCTCACTCATTTCCTTGCTGTCATCTGTGTAGGACCCATCTTGTTTAAGTAGGGGCCCAATACTGGACGTTGTTCTCGATTTTGATTTGGCATAGGAGAAGAATACTTTGGGTTTCTTTCGATTTCATTTATGGCTTTAGTTCTTCCCGCGATTCCTGACTCCTAAAGGGTTCTTTTAGCTTAAGTTCGATGCTTGCTATTTCTCTGACCAGGTCTCCCTACGCATTTCAGATATATTGACCTCTTTTAGCCGCTCTGTTATTCTTTTCCGTCGCCTGTAAAGGGAGCGCCTGTCTCTTTCTGTTTTACATCTACTCCTCCTTTTTCTTAGAGGAATAAGCCTTGTCATACATCGAGTGCCACCAAGTTTAATCTGTTCTAGGCATAAGTTGGGGTCTGTTTTGCTTAGTATATCTTCCCAGCTTATATCGGTTAGGACTTGGTTTACTTGGTCCCACTTTATGTTTTTGTTATTGAAGTTGAATTTGGTGAATGCTCCCTCGTGACTAATCTCATTATGGGCGGGCTGGGCTCCGCGCATACATGACTGAACCTCAATTATGTTGTGATCTGAGTATATTGTTTTTGATATGGTGATAAATTTTTTATCAGATCATCATTGTTAGTGAAGATGAGGTCTAGTGTATTCTCCATTCTAGTAGGCTCTATTATTTGCGGGTTTAAATTGAATTTTGTGCAGGATTTAAAAGCTCGCGTGAGTGTGAGTTTTCATCAGAGCTGCCTCCTGGTGTTATTACTGCAACAATATTATTTGCTATTTTCCTCCATTTTAGGTGCCTTAATTGAAATCCCCAGGAGCAAGATGTTGGGTGCAGGAGCTGGAAGGTTTTCCAGAAAAGTGGTCAATTTTTAACAGCTGTTCCGGGAATTGCTGGGATGTGCATCCGGAGGCTTGTAGACTATCACAATGACTAGGTTTGGTTCTCGACCTTTTAACTGCTAAAACTTCCACTACATCATTTGAGGCTTTTTAGCAGTTCTTGTGCAAACAAGTGACTCTGCAATGTACAGGGCCAACCCCCCCCCCCTTTTGCCTGTTCACTACTGTCACATCTGTATAGGTTGTAACCTGGGATCCATATTTCGTTGTCCAAATGATCCTTTATGTGGGTCTCAGTGAAAGCCGCGAACATTGCCTTTCCCCTCTGCAAGCATCCACGGATGAAAGGTATTTTGTTGTTTGTTGCTGGCTTTAGACCCTGTATATTTGCAAAGAAAAATGTTATCGGACTGGTGGTATTGTTGGTACTGGGGGGGATTTTTTTTCCGGCATTAGTTATCTGTATCGTTGGTTTGGAGTGGAGGCCATCGACTGTGGTTCCACTCCGGGAATGACTGGATTTGGTGTACGATTTCTGCCATTTCCTGCCAGTTTTTTTTCCTTCCTGGCACTAAAAAACCTCTCCCTCTTGAGTGGCTGTGGCTACCCAGGTTTTCCCATGGCCTGGATGTTTTGTATCTTTTTGTCCCTTTAGATGGTATGCCTGGCAATTTAAGTTATAGCACACAGTCTTTCCTGTACTGAAGAGGTACACAGTTCAGGGTGAAAAAGTACAGGAAGGGAGTTTGCATTTTCCTGTTGTCATATGGGCATGGCATTTCCTAGGGTGGTCATAGTTGCACGTCCCATCTGTTTTTCCAGATTTCCCATGCCAGCAGATACCGAGTGCATAGTATGTGCACAGGCTTGGTTTCCGTTTGCCTTGGGTTTCTGTGACTGTATTCCCTGTTGGTGCATGTTTCCCTGTCTTACTTCTATCCTCCCTAGCACCAACAATGGAGCTCCCACCATTTGTTTTTGTGTAATATATCCTCACTATTGCTAGTGGAGTCCTCTTGTTTGCTATTTCCTGCGGTATTTCTAGTTTGCAATATTGGTTTTATCTTATCTTTGACTACACTCGTTTCCCCTACTATGGCTCCTGTCCCCTATGAGGTCATTTATATGTATTCCTTCCTGCGTATAATTCCCGACTACCTGGACAAAATCTCCAGCTTCACCATTACTGTCTCCCAGGACAGCATCTCCAGCTTCCCCATTACTGTCTCCCAGGACAGCATCTCCAGCTTCACCATTACTGTCTCCAGGACAGCACCTCCAGCTTCACCATTACTGTCTCCCAGGACAGCACCTCCAGCTTCCCATTACTGTCTCCCAGGACAGCACTATCAGCCCCCATTTACTGACTACCAGGACATCATCTCCAGCCTTACAGTTTCTGACTACATGGCCAGTATCAAGGGCAGTACCATTCAGCCCGGACTTTTATGTTCCCATCTGTTGTAGAAAGCTTCCAGGTTTTCTATGAAAGCAGCTTTGATGTTGACCTCTTTTAATACCCTTGTGATTTTAGTCCACAGATTTATCTCATTTGGGCATACCCAAAAACACTTCCCTGTTTTAATACTGCTTGTAGCTAGTTCTTGGATATCTGCACAAGGGGCGTGACACCAATTTCCACAGAAATGACAATTTATGCATGTGGAAGCCCGTTTGTTTGACTGACCACAGACTACACACAGCTTCATAATGATTTGAATGGTTGATTTACTGCAATTCTACTAGCAACCTCTTGAATATTCTATTAATAACCTGCTAGGTGGTGCACAACGAAACCGTTTGAAACCAGTCCAGGGCTCGGGAAAAAAATAATCGTAATGCTCATAGTATGGTGTTTATTTGACCAAAACATTGCAACAAAGTAAAGAATTGGGATTTTGGGAAAACACGCAGAGTATGAATAGTAATAATATCAGTTAAAAGTTGAACAAGTACATTTGTACTCACTGTCCGTGTACTTTTTTTTTATTCACACGGCGTACCCAAAGGTATCAGTGAATAGATTCGAGTTTGTGCTAATCCTATTTTAGGAATTAAAGTTTAGTAGTTTAGTGTTTATGTTGGTTGCTTATTACTGCTAACTAATAAACTGTTTCCATATAGAAGTATGTATCTGTCTATATGCACTTGAGTTTAAATTGATCCTCATTTTGGAGAATAAAGTATCCTGGACTATGTAGGTGGGTTGGTGTCTTAATGAACGCCGTGTACTTAACGAGAGTTAAACCTAAACAAAACCGTTGGGTTGTAATAACTTTTTTTTTTAATTCCAAATTTCCGTTCGCTTATAGTGTCACATTTATAAGGTAAAAGTTCATTCTCAGATCTCTAAGTAAAGATGGTAAAAGTATCGATTGTTAATTTTAAAATTTAAATGTAGTTAGTTGGTTAAATTGTCGAGCCTTAGTTGGAGTGGTAAGAAGAGATTACTGGTCTTGTGGGTGTTGCTTAGCGTACTTGCGATACTCTGCCATGACCTGGTCAGAAGTGAAGGCACACAGTGGTAGGTTGTGGGGCATTTTGTCCTCCCTTCTGTCCTTGCCAGGCTGCCTCATCATAGTTACCATAGGTGGTGCCATAAACTCTCCCACACCCCTGAAATGGTAACCGTATACATTAATCTTATTATTTAAATATATGATAAAGGTATGATAAAGCTCATGGAGCAGGAAGAGTCGGAGCCAGGAGCTGTGACTCGACCCCTGCAACCACAACTAGGTGAGGGGTAATTAATATACATTAAGTCTTAAAATTAAATATTTTTGTATATAAAAAATGAGTATCGTGTATGCGATACTCTTTTTTTTAGATCTTTGTTTTTTTAAGATGTTCCGTAGTTTATCTAAACTGCATTAAAATGACTGCTCTTACCGAATATATACTCTTTAAGGTTGATGCCCATAAGGGCATCAACCCTTGAGGGGTATATATCACCTTGTGTATACCTATTAACCCTTGATGAGTATACATAAGGTGATAGCTCTAATTCAAGAACGGGACCTATCTTTTTTGGTTTGAACATATTATTTCCCCATATAAACCTACCAGTACAGGGGTTTTTTCGCCTAATTCTAACGATATTCTACAAAATAAAAATAAAAAATGAGCAAAATAAGTTTCCGTGATAATAAAGTGAATACAGCTCCGATCAAGTAAGCAAGAACTTTCCACTTTGATTCTGAAGCCTTGTTACTTGCTTGACCCCCCGCAGCCTGAGCAAAATACTCTTTTCCGCCACTATGCGGCCAAAGGAGTTGAATGGAAGGGAGAGAGCCTTCTTGCTACACTATCCTTTCCTCAAAGCTATAGCTATCCGTGTAATATACGCAGTAAACAATGAAACTCACGGTAAAGGAGTAAGAATTTGGGAATCTCGTCGTAGGCAAGGTCCTGGGATCTTTCGGGGCCAACTCACACACTAGACGCAACCCACACTGATCCTTATCCTCCACAGCGATCTGCAACTCAACAAATTATTCTAAAAATCTGAAGTAGCAAGTGGGGAAGATTCGACCTAAAATTGATACTCTAAAAATATTATTTAACCGTTCAGCCTTTAATAAAAACCAAAACTGATTTTTACTTTTAATCAGTAAATTGCAAATTTAAATTTGTTATACTAATACTCATACTCCACGACGTAGGAATGTTTTTTTTTTTTGACTAACCTTGCTTAAGTTTCTTTTATGGCTGCGTCCTCAAGGAACCTTCGATGCTCCTGCGTCTCCTGCGACCGGTAGTTGCCACCACACCACCCAGGAGTCTCACAGCCCCACAAGCCGCAGTCATAACAGTCTTCCCCGCGGTCGGGTGGTTGGGGTTGTGGCGGCCTAGCTCGTACTCCTGCCAAAATAATATCCTTGTTGGGAATAAGACACGCTAAAAAGAAGGAACATACAATAGGCATATAGACCCATACTAGGCAAGTTTAACTCCCACTCAACAGAGCTTTTAACCCGCACTCAACAGAGCTAACTCGTATACACGTCCAACCTATATTTAAACTATTATTATAATCAAAAAGAAGCGCTAAGCCACAAGGGCTATATAGACCTATATTTAAAGCTTCCCTAAGTTCTCTTCCCATTGAAGGTACCTCAGTTTGCTTCACTCGTATACCAATTGCCAAAGCAGCATTTCCTTTGACCATTCTGTATCTAAATGTGTCCAACTTGAATCCATTGCTGTGAGTCCCATCATGGTTAGATACCTTCAGCACGTTATTTTATTCCTGTTTTCCATTTGTACACTTCAGTCGTATCTCCCCTAATTTTGTTTTTCCAGACTATGCAAATTCAGTGCCTTCAGCCTATCGTCATAAGAAAAGCTTTGTTAGTACTGTGAACACTTATGCAATGTTGTCTTCGCTTTAAATTTCTGCTAACCAAAGCTTCTTTTTTTTATTCCGTTTGACAAACCGCATTATTTATTATTTTTTATGATAATTCACATTATTTAGTTTATAAGTATCAACAGGACTGCTTACAGTATCGGTCTTCAGTTCAGGAAAGACTTATATTGTCAGGCACACCACCCAAAGGGGACAAGAAGATCCAGAACATCCAGACCATGGGAAAACCTGGGTAGCCACAATCACTCCAGAGAGAGAGAGAGAGAGAGAGAGAGAGGTGTTTTAGCGCCAGGAAGACAAAAAAGCTAGCAGGAAATGGCAGAAATCGTACACCAACTCCTATCATTTCTGAAGTGGAATCACAGTCTATGGCCTCCACTCCAAAACAACAGATACAGATATTAGTGCCGGGAAAAAAGACCCCCCCCTCCCATATCACCAATCCGACGACATTCCGCTTTGCAAATATACAGGGTCTAAAGCCAGCAACGAACAACAAAATACCTTTCATCCGTGGACTGCTTAATCAAACACAATATTCGCGGTTTTCACAGACCCACATAAAGGATCACTTTGACAATGAAATATGGATCCCGGGTTACAACCTATACAGATGCGACAGAGAGAACAGACAAAAGGAGGGGAGGGGGGGGGGCTGTATATCAGTCACTTATATGCTCGGAACTACTAAATGCCTCGGATGATGTAGTTGAAGTTTTGGCAGTAAAGATCGAGAACCAAAACCTGGTCAATGTGGTTGTATACAAGCCTCCAGATGCAACTTCCCAACAATTCCAGGAACAGCTTGTGAAAATTGATTGCTGTCTGGAAAATCTTCCAGCTCCTACCACAAACATCTTGCTCCTGGGGGATTTCAACCTAAGGCACCTAAAATGGAGGAATGTAGCAAATAATGTTGTACCAGAGATAACTCCAGGAGGCAGCTCAGTTAAAAACTCGCACCAAATTCACCTTAAACCAGCAAATAATAGAGCCAACAAGATTAGAGAATACACTGGGCCTCATCTTCAGTAACAATGATGATCTGAACGAAATATTACCATATCAAAAACAATATACTCAATCAAAACATAGTAGAGGTTCAGACATGTATGGGGGGGGGCCCCCAAACTGACAAAATGTGATCAGTCATGTGGGAGCCTTCACCAAATCACCTTCCCAATAAAAAAACATAAGGTGGGATCCTGTATAAATATAAACTGGGAAGATAGCCTAAGGAACACGGATCCAAACCTATTCTAGAACAAATTAACTCTGGCACTAAAGGGAATGCTCAAGGGTTTAAATTCCTTTAAGGAAAAGGAGATGTAAACTATTAAGAAAAAGGGCGCCCCCTATACAGGCGATGGCAAAGAATAACAGCGCGGCTAAAAGAGGCCAATAATACCCTGTAATGTGTATGAGACACTGGTCAGAGAAATAGCAAACACCGAACTAAAGCAAAAGGGAAATCTTACAGTTTTCAAGAAACTCGGAAGAACTAAAAAGCCATAGCTGAAATTAAAAGAAATCCAAATTATTTCTTTTCTTATGCCAAATCAAAACGAGAACAACACCAGTAATGGGCCCCTACACAGTATTGGGTCCTACACAAATGACAGCAAGAAATGAATAACTACTCAAGTCCCAGTATGACTCGGTTTTTAGCGAGCCGCTAACCAGACTGAGAGTCGAAGATCTAAATTATTTTTTTTGAGAGAATTTGGTAGACTCAAACCTATCTGATATTATCATGATGCCAAATGACTTCGAAAAGGTGATTAATGACATGTCCATGCACTCTGCCCCAGGCCCAGACTCGTGGAACTCTGTGTTCATTAAGAACGGCAAGAAGTCCCTATCATGTGCTTTTAACACCCTTTTGGAGAGGCAGCATGGACACAGGGGTCGTCCCACAGCTGCTAAAAACAACAGACATAGCCCCATTCCACAAAGGAGGCAGTAAAGCAATAGCAAAGAACTAAAAACCAATAGCGCTAACGTCCCATATCATAAAAATCTTTGAAAGGGTTCTAAGAAGCAAGATCGCCACCCATCTAGATACCCATCAGTTAACCCAGGGCAACAGGGGTTTAGATCAGGTAGCTCCTGTCTGTCCCAACTACTGGACCACTATGACAAGGTCCTGGATGCTCTAGAAGACAAAAAGCAGTATACACAGATTTTGCAAAAACATTTGACAAATGTGACCGTGGTATAACAGCGCACAAAATGCGTGCTAAAGGAATAACAGGAAAAGTTGGTAGTTGGATCTATAATTCCCCTTACAAACAGAACACAAATAATAATAAACAGAGTAAAGTCTGAGGCGGCTACGGTGAAAATCTCTGTTCCACAAGGCCCAGTGTTCACTTCCATCCTGTTCCTCATCATATCTGACTAGATAGGGATGTAAGCCACGGCACCGTGTCTTCTTTTGCAGAGAAAACCCCAAAATCTGCATGACAGTGTCCTCCATGAAGACACCGCAAGACTCCAGCCGGACATTAACCAAATCTTTATTTATTTATTTTCCTAAATTGGCCGCAGAAAACAGTATGAAGCTCAATGATGAAAATTTCAATTACTCCGAAAGGAAAACGTAAGGAAAATTAAAACTATATCGGAGTAAAAAAACAAATTCCAACCATACAATGGAGCAAAAAACTAATGTAAAAGACCTGTGAGTGATCATGTCAGAGGATTCGCCTTCAAAGACCATAACATTGTATGAATCGCATCTGCTAGAAAAATGACAGATGGATAATGAGAACCTCCAAAACAAAGGTTGCCAAACCATGATACTTTTCAGGTCACTAGTTCTATCTAGGCTGGAATATTGCTGCACACTAACTTCACCTTTTCAAGGCAGTGAAACTCCCTGACCTTGAAAGTGTAACAGACAACCTTCACGCACACAAAACTGCGATAAAACACCTCAGATACTGGGAATCCCTTGAAGTTTCAACCTGTACTCCTAGAACGCAGGCGGGAGAGATAAAATGATTATATGCATTTGGGAAAATCCTGGAGGGATTAGTACCAAACTTGCACACGAAAATCACTCCCTGTGAAAGCAAAAGACTCGGCATACGAAAGCAACATCCCCCCAATGAAAAGCAGGGGTGTCACTGGCACGATAAGAGACAACACAACTGCCTCCCAGCATACATAAGGGGGTTACCAATAGACCCCTGGCTGTCTTTAAGCAGGCTGGTCAGTACCTACCAGCCGGACTGTGGTTCTACTTCGGGTTGCGTGCGGCCAACAATAACAGCCTGGCTGATCAGACCCCGATCCCACCATGAGGCCTGGTCACAAACCGGCCGCGGGGACGTTGACTCCCGAAACCCTCTCCAGGTACACTCCAGGTATTAATGTTCTTAGGCCCTGCCCCGAAAAAAATTAACCGCCGAGTCCCGCTCATGGACCCATGTATTTAATGCATAATCTTTGGGTTATCTTCTGCATGATGGATATGTGATACATAGTGCCATGTGCATTATGGATGCGATATATACAACGTCTTTTGCATGATATGTATACTACGGTGCCTTCTGCATGAGTAAGTTTAATATCTTTATTATGCAGCCCATACCCATCCTGTGGGCGGTAGTCAAAAGATTTCAAAGGGACTTAATGGGTCCAGGGATATAGTGATTCAGTGAGCGCTTAGAAGGTTTATGAAGACAGTAGAATGAAACAGCGAAAAGTATCATTATAGATCATTAAACGAGAAAATTAATTTAAAATCTTAAAAGCACACATCAAAGAATTTCATAAATGTGTACGCAGACAAGAACATGTTGATAAATTAGACGTTTTTCAACACTTGAGTATCTTCATTGAGGAAACGTTTCGCCGTACAGTGGCTTCATCAGTCCAATACAAAGAAAAGTGGTGAAAATCAGGAGTAGTTTGAGTAACAGTCCCCTCACAGCCTGGAGTCGATGTAATCAATCCATCAATCTTGAAAAGAAAATTTAGCATATGAGCGAAGGCGCTTACATACTGCAGACAGGTGAGGTGAAGCAGTCGTAGACGGGGTCACCTTGGACAAATCTACAGGTGGATGTAGGTCATGCCTACAGGTTAGGCAAGTGTAGAATTTCCCCGTATCAAGATCCCAAGATGTTGCTGTGTCTAACAGGAATGTAGATAAATGCTTCAGAAACCGCGCATATGTTTGGTATTTCTTTTGAAAATTGATGGACTTATTAATTTCATCGACTCCAGCTGGGGGACTGACTACCTCAAGCTCCTTCTGATCTTCACTCTTTGTATTGGGCTAATGAAGACACTGTGTGACGAAACGTTCCTCAATAAAGATACCCAAGTGTTGCACATGTTGTCTAATTTACCAACTTGTCGGTTCTCTGAACCATTTATCCACAAAAAAAAAACATCTATGGCTTTGGGCTCTCTTCACTGTCCTTTAATAAATTAGGGCTGAATATATGACAGAAATAATATATTATTTTTTGGTTAAAGGTGTAAACCCCTACACTGATAGGTAATAAGAGTATGAAGTTAAATAAGAGATGCACGTACCACCCCAGCGAAAACGAGAGCAACCCACCACAGCGAGACACCATGGCGGCGGTGATGGTGCTGGTAGCAGGGGGAACAGGGCTCACTTACCACCACCTTCACCACCATCATCACCAACACAACTATCTCCAACACATTATGATGCATCTACAAAAGAAAATTTTTATATAACCATATGTAAAAAATCGCATACACTGCCTAAACAAGATGTTAAAGACAGTCGCTTTTTTTTTTAAGCTGTGGGAGACCCAAGATCTGTTTTTGGGAGAACTTTACCTTTCCCCTAGTCCGTCAGATACAAGTGATATACTAAAAGTCGTGGGAGGCTTTTATAGGTGCTCGGATAGCTGGGAAATTTCCCGGTACCGAGGCATTAGCGTCTACGCTCCGTGATGAACACATTTAAGTCCCTTAAAAAAAGTATCACGCTCACCTGAAGACTTCTCAGGGAAACAGCTACAGCGTCGCTAAGGTTGAAACTGCAACTTAACATGCAGTAAATTTCGACACGCCACAGTGCAGAACTTAGCACTGGGTGTTTGTGTGGCGCCCAGGAACCCCTGTATCAATAACCAAAAAAGAAGAGAATAAACACGACTGACACAATGACCTGGGAATTCCCTGGGGAAAAAAAAAACAACTGGAGGACGGGGTGTCGTTCTGGAAGTTAAAAAAGCAATTAACGGAGAGAAACCATTGTATGAACAACCAAACCTTCGTGTTGGGCTGATTGAAAAAAAATAGTTAGTTCCTGTTCTAACTTGTAAAAGTCATGTAGATCAGGATAGTTCACAATGCGGTGTACCCGGAGGGAAAATTTAAAAAAAAAAACAGTTATCTATCTTTCCTTCATGTTTGTGCTTTTATTGTTTATGCAATTAAGCATAGCGTTGTATAACTAATATACCCGGGTTATCCCTCGACAAATACACTCCCAAATATAACACATTTACTTCCTCCAATCTGATATCCAATCCCTCGTTTCCTATTGATTTTTGTTTGTTACTCTTATCCCCCTTGCTCTTTCTTTTAACTTTTGAGAAATCGTATAACTTTCATTAACATAAGTTACTTAGAAACATCTTGCCCGGGAGGCTTAGGGACAGTCGTGCGCGTTTGTGCTTCCGTCAAAAACTGCGTCTTGATAGTAGCAGAGGAAACAGAATGCGGGAAATAAACGTGTTTCAACCATAAATGCATATACTCCTTTGTACAAACAAAAAAAAGGAATATCAGTGAACACTAAATAGAAAATAAGGGGTTATAGTGTCACAAGGAGAGTGCCGGTGGAGGAACGGGTTTCCGTGGGAAATAGACCTGACCAGTTAGTTTAATATGTTTATTATGCACCCCATACCCATCCTGTGGGCGGTAGTCAAAAGATTACAGAGGTACATAATTGGTCCAGGGACTGGACTCCAAAGTTTTTGATAGCTGACAAGTTACATAGTAATGAACTCAATTTACAAGGTAATGAACTCCAGGTAGGTCTGGTCACAATCATGACAAGTTACAAAGGGATTTACAGATTCCAGAGGTACGTAATGGGGTCCCCGGGACTGGGCCCCCAAAGTTTTGATAGCTGAACTAGGTACAAAGGTAATGAGCTCACAAGTTACAAAGGTAATGAATTCTGTTTAAAAATGGTTACTTACGTTTATACATGGCTTTCCAATCATGAACAATTATAGCGTAATGAGGGAATTCACACTTCCACACCCAGTCACAACTGTAATGAGTTATTTGGGGCAAACCAGCATTAGTGAATTATTGCCGATGTCGACACGAGTGGAAATAAATATTGATCTATCTATAAGTAATAAATGAGTGACAAGGAATATATGTGCATTGACATGGTGAACTAAATTGTAGTTAAGAATATCCTAATTATCCCCCAGTTATAGCGTGCAATATATAGTGTAGATATGGGAATATCTTACAAGCGACTGGCACTAGCGAACTATTGCCAAGGTCCAGTGAAGTGTTAATAACGGATGAGTAATTACTATAGTCACAAGAGATAAAACGAGTGGTGGTAGCATTGAGGTGCAGGGAATCACAGCATACATAAACTGAGCAAAACAACCGTTACCTCTACTAAACAGGGGAAAAAAAACTTTTCCATACCCCCAGTCTGATGACATTCTTCTTTGCAAATATACAGGGTCTAAAGCCACAACAAACAACAAAAACCTTTCATCCGTGGACTGCTTGCAGAGGCAAAGGCAATGTTCGCGGCTTTCACTGAGACCCCAAAAGGATCACTTTGACAACGAAATATGGATCCCAGGTTACAACCTATACAGATGTGACAGAGTGAAACAGGGAAAAGGGGAAGGGGGGGTTGGCCTGTACATTGCAGAGTCCCCTTGTTTGCACAGAACTGCTTAATGCCTCAAATGATGTAGTGGAAGTTTTAGCAGTAAAGGTCGAGAACCAAAACCTAGTCATTGTGGTAGTCTACAAACCTCCGGATGCAACATCCCGGCAATTCCAGGAACAGCTGTTAAAAAATTGACCATTGTCTGGAAAATCTTCCAGCCTCCTGCACCCAACATCTTTCTCCTGGGGGATTTCAACTTAAGGCACCTAAAATGGAGGAATATAGCAAATAAATTGTTTGCAGTAATAACCCAGGAGGCAGCTCTGATGAAAACTCTCACTCACACGAGCTTTTAAATCCTGCACAAAATTCAATTTAAACCAGCAAATAATAGAGCTTCTAGAATGGGGAATACACTAGACCTCCCTCTTCACTAACAATGATGATCTGATAAGAAAAGTCACCATATCAAAAACAATAAAACTCAATCACAACATAATTGAGTTCAGACATGTATGCGCAGAGCCCCAGACCGACAAAATGAGATTAGTCACGAGGGAGCATTCACCAAATTCAACTTCAATAACAAAAACAAAGTGGGACCAAGTAAACCAAGTCCTAACCGATATAAGCTGGGAAGATATACTAAGCAACACAGACCCCCAAATTATGCCTAGAACGATTAACTTGGTGGCACTCGATGTATGCACAAGACTTATTCCTCTAAGAAAAAGGAGGGGTAGATGTAAAATAGAAAAGAGACAGGCGCTCTCTTTACAGGCGACGGAAAAGAATAACAGAGCGGCTAAAAAAGGTCAATCTATCTGAAATGCGTAGGGAGACACGGTCAGAGAAATAGCAAACACGAACTTAAGCTAAAGGAATCTTATAGGAGTCAGGAATCGCAGGAAGAACTAAAAGCCATAAATGAAATCGAAAGAAACCCAAAGTATTTCTTCTCCTAGCCAAATCAAAGTCGAGAAACAACGTCCTGTATTGGGCCCTTACTAAAAAAAGATGGGTCCTACACAGATGACAGCAAGGAAATGAGTGAGCTACTCAAGTCCCAATATGACTCAGTTTTTAGCAAGCCACTAACCAGACTGAGTCGAAGATCAAAATTAATTTTTTATGAGAGAGCCACAGAATTTGGTTAACACAACCTATCCGATGTTATCCCGACGCCAAATGACTTCGAACAGGCGATAAATGACATGCCCATGCACTCTGCCCCCGGGCCAGACTCATGGAACTCCGTGTTCATCAAGAACGCAAAAAGCCCCTATCAAAGAGCCTTTACCATCCTATGGAGAGGGAACATGGACATGGGGGTCGTCCCACAGTTACTAAAAACAACAGACATAGCCCCACTCCACAAAGGGGCAGTAAAGCAACAGCAAAGAACTAAAGACCGATACACTAACATCCCATATCATAAAAATCTTTGAAAGAGTCCTAAGAAGCAAGATCACCACCCATCTAGAAACCCATCAGTTACACAACCCGGGCAACATGGGTTTAGAACAGGTCGCTCCTGTCTGTCTCAACTAATTGGATCACTACGACAAGGTCCTAGATCACTAGAAGACAAAAAGAATGCAGATGTAATATAACAGACTTTGCAAAAGCCTTCGACAAGTGTGACCCCTGGCGTAAAAGCGCACAAAATGCGTGCTAAAGGAATAACAGGAAAAGTCGGTCGATGGATCTATAATTTCCCCTACAACCAAAAAAAC